>ML978170.1:0-419381 GCA_010015745.1 Setomelanomma holmii
CCTGTCTTGTTGCAGATGTGGACATCTGATCTAGGGTCCATCACCCATCGGTGCTGCAGCGATTGGGCGTGCAACAACAATGCCGCATTTGACTGCAATAGTTGCAAGGGTTGCTTGAGACAGGCTGTATTTGACGCGTATCCGTCAGAGCTACAGTCTGAAGTAGTGTCAGCTTGATAAGCATGACGTGATGCGGAGTTCTTGCGTTTAGCTAACTCAGCCTTAGCTTTCTCCAGATCGAACGTCTATTGAATGCCTGCATCCTTGTAGGCCTTCTTGACCTTCTTAAGCGTATCCTTGTTCTGAAAGGTTTCAACAAGCTGAGATAAGGCCTTTGTGCTAGGCTTGAAGTCTTTGAACCTGCCTTCAGTCTTAGGGTTGAGAGTGAAACACTGAAGGACTAAATGATAGAGCCCACAGACGCACGTTGATTAGTCCTTCTTCAGGTGATCTCTTAGCTTAGGCTCTATAATTAACAGAGAGGTGAAACTCTCTAGCGTTTTAGTCGTGTTTTAGGCTGTAGGTGCTGTTTGTTGATAACGGCTGATCAAATCTTGTAGGGTCAGAGTTAGAAAGTAAGCGTTTAATTCGCCTTGCTCTATAGCAAGGAACTGCGCTTATGCCTATGCCTCGTCTCCTAAGTCCCGTACAGCATAGATGAATCGCCACTGTGCTCAGGTTTCTGTCATCTCTGGCATACTCTCTTAAGCACATTAAGATGTAATTTGCAAGTATTTGTCTAGCTAGGCTTAGGCACTCTGGTTCTTTAGCTTCTTCTGAATATCGCTGTATCTGGCGGCAAGCTCTAGCCTGCGCTGTTAGTCTGTGACCTTGAAGTGCTTTTGGAGCGTCGTAAGCTGACTCCTGGGATCGTCGTGCTCCACCCTATTAATGAGGTGAGCGTGTGACGTTGCGACAGTGCGTAAGATCTCAAGATTAACCTCACTAATCGCTTTTTAGATTAACTCCTGGCGTCTGGACTTGATTTCCTATATTTTCCAGTGCTCTGATATAGCATTATCAGCTGGCTCTGCAACAGGTGGTGGAGACAGTGTAGCTGAATCAGGGTCGCAGTACTGCCATGCGCCCTTGATGGAAGCGTATCGTCGTTTAGCAGCATACTAAGGTGTCTAGTCCGCGGAACCTTAGAGGATTATAGTAGCACGAATATCTGTGCTGGTGGTAGCCATTACGGCAAAAAGAGCTGCCTTGCTAGTCGGCAGAGAAAATGAGGTAAAACCTCAGAGTGTGAGAACTGGTTCTTAAAGCGTTGCGTGATGCGACGACAGTAAGCGTGCAGCAACAAGAGGATTGCAGGGACGACGTTCACAACGTGTATAGCAATCAAAAGTACTAGAGGCGTGAAAATAGCCTTAGTAGAAGAGATATAATCTCAAAAGGTTGCAACAACAGCAAGCGTGCAGCAACAGGAGGATTGCAGGGACGACGTTCACAACGTGTATAGCAATCAAAAGAGTGAACAATCTTATTTGAGTATCGCAGCGTGGTGCGGGGATACCGGGCTTATAACTGTTGGATGTGGGAGCACAGGGCAGGTATGAATGAGGCAGAAGGCTGTTGTATTGAGAGAGCTACTGCAAGCGATTATATACACAACCAGATGAGTAAGCAGGTGACTAACAGAGTCACGTGAGATGCAGTTCACAGTGTACTGTGTGAACTGAGGTGCCAGGCTGACATATACCTTGCAGAGCTTCTGAACCAGGACACAACCCGCCGCTTTAGATATGCTGACGATGTCTGCCTATACTGGGCCTCCAACTCTCTCGATGAAAACGTCCGCTTGCTGGCAGAAGATATCAAAGCTATCAAAGAGTGGAGGGCAGCAAACAAGGTGGCCTTTGCACCAGAAAAGTTAGAAATGATGCACCTCACTAGGTAATAGGATAACTACTATCCGCCCTGCGTTGTAGACGCTACCCTCACTATTACACCAATCACAGATCAGCATGACAGAGTCTAACCCGCCTGCTAATAGCTTAGGGTCTGGTTTAATTGAAAGCTCAACTTTAAAAGACACGTTGAAACTAGAGCAGCAACAGCCCGCAAAGTCGCCTATCACATCCGCAGCCTTGCTAACACAGTCTATGGCCCCCTAGCCTTAGCCCTTCGCAAAGCTGTCACTACCTGTATAATGCTATGCATCCTCTACGGAGCAGAATTATAGTATGAAGGTTGCACTAAGAATACTCTAACTAACTGATCAGATCTACTGCCTATAGTTAGCACCAGGATTAGCTGGCACCTTAAAGCCCTTAACCAGACGCTTACTATCGCGGCTCGCGCCATCCTCCCTGCATGGAAAACCTACCTAGAGTGGGCACTATTTTGAGATGCCAGCTTACTATCAGCACTTATTAGGTTAGAAGAAGCAAAGCTGAGATTTGCTCTGCATCTTCAGACAGTTGACAAGAATCACCCACTTACAGCCAGGTTCAAAATCCCAGTATTACAGAGGGGTATAGGAGCTAGAGGTTTACAGAAGCCGCGTTCCAAAGTCTAGAGACTTGGGATGATCCTCCCTACTACCCTCAGACACACCCTCATAGCGCCGCACTACTCTCTAGGGTGCCGCACTGATCTAACAAACAGTATAGCTAAGGCTGAGGCTGCTAAATTATTCATGAAGTGGTGGGATACCCTTACCTACCAAGACGTCACCATGATCTCTGATAGATCAGAACAACGCATTAACGGCAAACGCTTTGTCACCTATAGCTACGCCATATACCAGGCCCAGACCCAGATTGCCATAGGGAGGGGGTCACTTAATCCCCAATCTTATGTGTTTGATGCTGAAGCAGTAGGTGCGTGGAGAGGTCTCCAGCGCGCTATTAGACTAGCCCCTCATCGCTATCGCAGGCTATGGATGTGTATTGACTCAACGTCAGTTATCGGGTGTATACAGGGCAACGCTCCCACATTGTCACAGTGGGCATTCCTTAAGTGCCAGACAGCAATGGCAGTCTTTAACATACAAGTGCGCTGGTCGCCAGGCCACACCAGGATCATTAGGAATGAGGCAGCAGACCACCTTGCTGATACTAAAGCAAAAGCACCCAGCCAGCCTTATGGCATAGCCGCGGAACCAACAGCATCTGGGGTACGTTCAATCGCTAAGTCTCTGCTCAACGCTGCTAGGCAGCGCTGGTGGGATCAAAAGCGGACACAAATGTTGGCCTGGTACCGGCAATAGGAACTACCCTATCAAACTACAAAGACACCAATCGAACTAACGCTGCCGCGCCCTATCCTTGCCTATCTGCTGGTTATCTGGACACGACACGGGGACTTTGCATAGTACCACATCAAATTCAAACACAACACAGCTGAGTTAAACTGCTCTTGCGGGCGACTTAAAACACCTAAGCACATGCTCTTCTGCAGAAAGATAAGACGCTCTTTTAGTAGGTGGCCGCTCCGACCCTTCAGCCCCCTAAGCAACATCGAAGAGGCCGTCAGATACCTCAAGGTTCTACTTACTGAGCCTGAACACTTCAAAACACTCTTGGAGACCACTAAGTACTTTACATTAATCTGCCGGCGATAATCCCAGGTATCTACCAGAATGGTCTAGCATACCAAAATACAGCAATGAGCAGCCAAAGCTGCCTATTTGTGACCCCGTCTAAGTCGCAGCATTACAAAGCACAGCACTGAGCGGTCTCAGCCGCTCACGTGTGCTGATTAGTCCCTCGCTCATCCCTTCTGCAAGAAGAAACATAACACACAAGCCCTCTTATTTGTCACCTTTATACCCCCTCCCCCAGCTTTAACGCTGACGCCCTAGGCCTACTAGCCCTAGAACAAGAGCTCTGCTTCATTGCTCAACACATCCCTGGCCCTACGGCCCAGAACCTAGATAGAGTCTTTTCAACTGGCGGAAATTACCCTACCAGACTGCACACACTGCCAACACCCAAAGAATAGGAGCACCTGAGTACAGTCAGGGCGCTACCCGTCTTTCATGCCCCCTGGGAGGCTTTCATAGGACGTTAAACAATACATACATACATACATACATACATACATACTATCTACCGCCCATTTCACGTGAGCTCTTCGCAGGTGTGCACGACTCAATTTCAGCATTGGAAGATGAACGAGGGTTTGCGCAGTCAACTCTTAGATGCAGGTGTTGCTTCCTCCAAATATCTGCACAGCATTGAGATAGTTTGGGCTACGACAACTTCCACGTCTGGATTGTAGCACTGATAGCACTTGCGGGTGTCACAGCCTCGATGCTTCCTCTGCACATCGTTCTCGCTTCTCATATCTTGAACACTGCCGACGACAAAAGCGCAGCTGCTGCAATTGGTATTCGGAACACCACACTCGACGATGCATCCGCACGGTTGTGACTTCGACACATCTTCAACAGCATTACTTCACCGTCGGCGATCGTGTACAGGGTTCTCGCATACTCGCCCACCGTCAGAGCTTTTGGCCCATCCATGAGATGATCACTTCTCATCTCAGTGTATTCGATATTCTTCGTCTCGGATGAGTTTGCAAAGACCTGCGTTGGGTGTATGACGACGCGGTCCCCAATCCCTGAAGCATCAGTAAGTTGCTGAGACCATATTTTCGGGCTACAAGATCTTTTCGAAGCCTGTAAGCAAAGATACACGCGCTCTCCTCGGCTTAAGTTGCAGATATCCTTTCCAAATGCGCCAACTGGTCACCCAGATACCAGATGCCTCTACTCCTCATACTATCCCTGGCAGCTCTACAAGGCTTGAAATGGTCGCATTCATGACTGCAGACACTACGTGGCTATGTCTAGTACTTACTACTGACCTCGAAACGACCGCAATGCGTGGCCTCATAAGTGGCAAGGTACTTACTCTCGAGTATCTCTTGGAGGCTAACTGACGGCCGAACGTCCAATCGCCTGGCTAGATCCTCCAGCTGAGATTTTGGACACCGGAGAACTATAGTTGTTGTACACCTTGCAGAGCACGTGGTACATGCATTGGTGCAGTGAAGCAAGTGCACTGCGACCGCCCTTGCCATGACCTGGAACGAGGCTTACTGTTCGTTTCCTGCCTCGATGATCATATCCACATACTCCTATCCTCTTAGTCCGCTAGGCTGCTCCAATGACTCCGATGATAGACACGTTCGCACCATACTTGAATCATGCCATGGCGGCTTTAAGCCATTCGCCTTTCGCTTTTGAGATGCTTCCTGGGTAAAGTCACTCGACCCTACGTCAGACTCATACAGCGAATCAGAGCCTTTTCGTCAGAGAGGTAACAGGTACTCGTGGATCCTGGAACTTGATCTAGACAGCTTTGAGGTCCCAGACCTTGCAGACCGTTCGATGGACCTTGCCACTTTTCGCTTCTCTATTGGGATTTAGGTAGCTGCGTGCTATACCTCAAGGCCAATTTCCCTAATCTGGAATCTCGTGTGTCGCTAAACAAGTATAGTTGCGCCACTGGCCAACGACGCTACCGATGGTTGTGTGTTGCACGCTAGCAGGGCTATCCCTACACTCTCTCGTTGTACACGTATATATAGCTTCCCTCGTTCATAGCTACACAATCAACTCAGTCCTTCATTCCTCCTTCCACATCACACATCCAAGATTGAGCCCAGGTGTGGAGTTTGGATCTTCAAAGGAATTTGGTTCTCGTATAGCTGAACTACACGACTCATTCGACAGCTCGACGTTCCCACGACTTACGATGCTTGAACTTGCTCGGCGACCACCGCAGTACTATGACGTTTACGATTCGAGGAAGACCGCCAACACCGCCAATGGACGATCCGTCAAGCCTTTTTGGTAGACCTATCATGCTCGAGATGTCGTGCAAGTTCCTCTGGAGTTGCGAACGCGTATCAATGAGTCAGACAGAGTTCAATGCACACTGGGCAGGACTAGAAAGAGGAGACGCGAAGACTGAAGCCGGTGACGAGGTAGCGCTGTTTCCACTGAATTAGTGCCATAGCAGGCCTAAATCATGCACTGCAAAAAAATGGTCCTTCTATGGCGGTCCAGACAAGAGACCAATGTAGCGGCTCGCCGGCTCGGATGACAGCCTTGCTTGGAGCATCGCGATATTCGGAATGCTTTTAAGCAGCAAGCAAAGACCAAGAAATCAAAAAGATATTGCTCATTACCCGACTCGAACGAGTGATCTTCGCATGACATTCCTGTACAAGTGCGACGCCTTACCACTTGGCCAAACAAGCTTACTGTTGTATGACTAAGCAGTGCAAAGAAAAGTATATGTCCTCTCAAAAATTGAGGCACGAGTGAAAGCTGTGATACTAAAGTCATGTTGCGCTTCGTGGACAGTGACGGAGTGAAGATTTGCGTATGTGTGGGTCCTGAGGAAAACCCAGCGAGGTCAAAGTGGGGCGCGGACTCGATGACAATGGAAGACATAGCACGACGGATGTGAGTGCGATCATTACAGCCTGATCGGAAGTTGTCGTGATGGTTACTCCGAGTTCCATTGTTGGCTTCACTGGCGTTGTACTACCTAGGTGTTCACAAGATGATCATGCTCTACGCAAAAGGCCATTTGCCCATTTTATCCTTGTCTTGAATCATCACGACTATTAGCTGTACCAAATGATCTTGGGGAGTATATTGAGATCGAAGCGCGTGGTAAAGGCACGAGGTGATAATGAGCGAACCCACAAAAGCTCATAGGACACCGTCTTCGCATCCTGTAGAGTAATCCTCATGCCTCGGACTCGTCTATAGGCTGCATTTACCTCCTAACTGCACCAACTTCACCTTACTTTTCTTACTGACCCAACGCACCTTGACCGCATACTCCACCTTCACACACTCCACATAGCGCTGATACCCGCTATAGTCCTTGGCCAACCTCATCATGAACCGCCCGTCGTCATACGCCTTGGCCAAGCCCGCGTAATCGTATGCTCTTGCACGCCCCTCATCTTCAAGCCCGCCTGTGCCAACATACTCTGCAGTCCTATCGAGGCCACGAAGATGCCGAACGGGATCTCGAAGCCGCACAACATCTCGCCATCATTCTTCTCGACCTGGAGTATATCAATCGCCGGCATATTACCCCATATATGTTTTGTGTCCGGCGGCAATCCGAGGTAATCGCTGCCAGGGGCTGCCTGAGTCAACGGGGGCGCGCGACGATCTGTGAACCACTCCGGCTTCCAATCCGGATTGTTCATGGGATGCTTGCATGTCTCAATCTTGTGGGTCCGCCAGTGCGCTGCCTTGCACTCCTTGCTGCAGTACTGCACCAGGCGGCATCGCGAATACACAAAGCGATCGGCGTCGTTGGTGCACTGAACTCCGTCCTGTATGTTTGCGCACATGGGCGGATTGAGCCAGGTCGAAGACATTCTAAGTCGAGTATCAAAGGTTGAGAGTCGATCAGTTGTGTCTGCATGGTCGTTGGTGACTGCCAAAGGTCAGTTTATAAAGGGCGCCGAGCACCCTCGAGCTATTCACTTTCACTTCATCAGCCGAACTAAGTAAAAGACTTTCTCTTGTCACCCACAAACCCATCGCCTTCGACTACCTCTGACCCAGCTACATTAGAACAGTCCAGTCTCTATACGTCAATCTTTGATATAGCAGTTCTTCGACCTTGACACTTGGTTCGCGATTAGCGCCATGTCGTTCCCACTCGATATCATTCCGATGATGGACGCCATCACGGGGCGTCGCGTCGCAGCCGAGAGGGAGAATAGAGATGGTGCTATCCCACCCAAAGACGACGACCGCATACACCAGTGGCAGGCCGGAATGCGAAACGGTAAGTGCTACGAATCGAGCTATGGGTGTAAAGTAACACTATGATCAGAGACTCTTGCCGAGAAGCCCTTACCAAACGAAAATCTATTGCCAGAGTCACCAGATGACATCACAAAGGCCGAAAAGGCATGGAGAAAAGTGAAGGAGACGTTCCGTCCAAAAGAGCGAAAGAAGCACAGGGCGAAAGAATTCGATGAGCTGATGCGAAGCGGCTCGGCCAACGTGGTCGTGAAGGATGACAACGTGTCATGGAGAACCATGTTCACTGGTGCGGCCGCTGCCCAAGGGATGACGAGTCGGATGTTCCTGGATCGATATGAAGGCCAAGACGCTGTACATTCTCCAAGGCTACAGGGTATCGAAGAGGAGGAAGACGAGATCACGGCACTGCCATCGATGCCGCCGCACTTGCTAAGCCAGGTCCCCATACAGAAGGAACGAAGGAGGATCGTAAAGAAGGCGAGAAGTACGATGTTCTGAGAGAAGACGTAGACATAACGACTGGACGAGATAACAAAAACAACATACTACCATGCATACTGCATTCGGATCGATCCGGCGTCTCGACACTCTCGAGTTATTCATTGGTATCGATGCCAGGATAGGAGCCGTGTACCTTCAGGCTACTCTTTGGACTTGAATGTTGTGAGGAACGAGCGACGTTGGGCAAAGTGGAGCCCCGACGCTTTCCGCAGCGCCAACGGCCCTCCTCGCAACATCCAAAATTGCTCTGACAACTTTTGCTACTCCACACAGTCCGATAACGGCTCCATGGCGAGATCTGAGCTTGGTGTGGGAATTTCACGCTGTCAGAGAATTCGAGGTCTCGTTGAGTTAAGAACGGAGGCGTGGCTAGATGCGGCTCTCTTTGCGTGACCACAGATCGAGATGTGTGCTGTGCTTTCTCCCACCCCAAATAAGCAAAGCGTGTTTGCTTCTTGGACTGCCGAAGTGTGGGGAAGAGACGCCGACATTGTCACGATGGCACCTTTGAGTTGTGCAGAGGAAACAAATATGCTCAATGGGCGCAGACGAGAAGATGGCAAGAGAAGCAGAAGTCATCACAGATCGCGTTCGCCATTGCTCAGGTGTTCCCTCACTCAACTCCAACCAGGACAATCCAGCATATCGCAGCCCAGTAACTCTCCGATGAAGCCGCTTACTTCCCAGGGATAGCGCGAGCAATTGTCCAATGAAACGAGATTAGCGATCTATCCGATAAGTCCGCTTGCGGCTGCGTCAGTCTGGAGCTCGACTGGAGCATCGTCATGCGTGCCGACGGAAGCCGCGCGGTGCTCGCAACATCGTGGAACAGCCCCAGATCTACGACAAGTGTCAGGTGCAGTATATATGGCGTCAGGTACCATCATGGAGGTCACAGGACCTCAAATCCTCCAGTGCTCAAGCAAACAAGTGTGTGCTGCGAGTCAACGACGGGGCAATTCATTCCGAGCATTTGTTTCCAGCCAGCACACCATATAGGAATCACGATCACGGAATTTCAACTTGGACCTCAACCAGACTACGCAAGATGTACACTATGAAGAGCCGGATACAATACCTCCAGCGCCTCAATGGCCAGGCGTTGACTCAACGACACCGTGCACTATCGCAATCACTACGATACGTCCACCAGAGCTCACAACGCAATGTCGCTCTGCCGACGTCATCACAAGTCCACGCCTCCTCACAGCTTCTCTCAACACCAGTAGAATCTCAGCAAACCGCCTCAAGATCCGTCCTCGGTCGGCTACCAACGTCTACTGTCCTCCGCTCCTACCTCATAACCCGCATGTCCTCCAATCCCGCCTTGTTATCACTATGCTTCAACATCCTGCGGCGCACGCTCGACTCGAAATCGTGGCTCATGAGCATCGAGAAGAACCCCGTGCTGTCACAAATACTGAAGAGGACATTCTACGCACAATTTTGCGTAGGTGAGAAGAAAGACGAAGTCGTTCGCAACACCAACTTCGCACGTTCAGTGCTCGGGTACGATGGCATACTCTTCGAATACGCCCTCGAAGTCCTCGGAGGCGCAGAGCCAACCGCGCAAGAGACGGCACAGGAGATTGAGACGTGGAGGAAGGGCATGCTGCAAAGTGTGGAGATGGCTAAGGAGGGAGATTTTGTGGGTTTGAAGTACGTATTACTCGCGCATGACACCCAACCTTTTCAAGACATGGTATATTGACTTCCGACAGATGGTCCGGTCTTGGCCGACACGCACTCCATCTCCTGCAAACGCGCCAACCCGCCACGCCTGCAATATGGTCCGCCATAACCGCAGCCTGCGACGCCGCCGCCTCCAAGGGCGTCTCCCTCCTTCCCGGCGCAGAAGAAGAAGCCACCAATCCCGGCCTCGAAGCGTGGACGCTCGAACTCCAGAAGAAATACAACAAAGACCGCGCGGTCGTGTACATCACGTACCAATGCTACCTACGCGCCATCAACCAGCGTCTCGCACAGCACCTTGCGCTCGCGAGTCAAGAGGGATATGTCGCAGGCGTCAAGTTGGTTCGCGGCGCATATCTAGCTTCCGAGCCAACAGAACTCACATTCGATTCCAAAGAGGGTACAGACGGCATGTACGACGCCTTGACCTCCGCAGTCCTGAAACAACAATGGTCTGATGCCGTTCCCGCGCCTACACCCAGCACCCCGTTTCCAAGGGTGAATATCGTGCTGGCTACGCACAACGCCCCCAGCATAAATCTCGCAAAGTCAATCCGCGCGGAACAACTCTCCTCCGCCACCCCTTCTTCTCATCCGCTGCCAAGACTTACGTATGCGCAATTGCAAGGCATGGCCGACGAGATCAGCCAAGAACTCGTCCAAGACGCGACGATGAAGAAGGATGAGAAGGCCAAGGTGGTCAAGTGCATGACGTGGGGCACGACGAGTGAGTGTTTGAACTTCTTGCTCAGAAGGGCGAGTGAGAACAAGGAGGCGGCGTTGAGGACAGAAGATACGAGGCGGGCGATGGGTGCGGAGCTGTGGAGGAGGTTCAAGGGTGGTGTTGGACTTGCGTAGATGTGGAATCAGGCGCAGAAGGAAAGGTTTGACATGCACTTGTGGTGTTTTGTGGTGTTCAGATCGAATGACTGGAGGTAAGTGGCTCTTGTTAGTCGCGTTGCATAGCGATGCATTCGTGAATTCACAGTATTTGAAAGCAAGTGGACTGGTCAAACATCATTCATCTCAAGGCATACGGGCCGTCTTCCTCGCATACACCCTACACCGCACCACTCCCAGCCTCAGGCACACTCGCCCCTTCCAACCCAACCTGCACCGTCTTCTCACCACTCCCACTCCCGCTACCATTCCTCTCCACACTCTCCACATCACCAAGAGCCGTGAACGCCTCCAGGAAATCATGCTTCAGATCTTCCCACCCCTCCACACCAACACTCACTCTCAACAGCTTCTCATCCACCTCGGTATCGCTCATCTTGCGCCACTCAATCAGACTCTCCACGCCGCCCAGACTCGTCGCATGATGAAAGAGGTGCAGTTTCGACGGCAAGCTGCGCGCTTGTGTAGGCGTGTGCGTGTATATACTAAACACAGGCCCGAAGCCGTTTGGCATTTGTTTCTTCAGCCATGCAAAATTGCTCGTTTGGAGGGACGCATGGGAGATTTTGGACACGACTTTGCGCACGATGGACGAGTCGGGTGTGTCGCTAGTTAATGCGGAGTGAAGCCATGCAACGAGATTCTCGGCGCTGGAGGATTGCCGCTGCACGCGGAGGGCCAATGTTCGCAGGGAGCGGACGCCGAGCCAGCCTTCTAGATTGCCCATGACGCTGCCTAGAAATAAGCGTTCTTCGCGAAGGCTGAGTGCCATTTTGTGTCCGGAGTGGCCTTTTGCGGTAGCGAGGATCCCGCAGAGCATGTCGCTGTGGCCGCCAATGTACTTTGTGCCGCTGTGCATGACGATGTCCGCGCCCCATGCGAACGGGTCTTGGAGGCCGGGCGGGCCGAACGTGGAGTCAACGGAGAGCAGGGCGCCGCGGGCATGGGCGAGTTTAGCGTATTTGGAGATCTCGTAGGCTTCGCCGGTGGGATTGAGGGGTGTTTCGAGGTGCACAAGGTCGCCTTTACCCAGGTTGCCCCAGGTAGATTCGTCGTGGAGGTCGACTGTCTTGACGCCGTGTATTTTTTTGTGCAGATTGATTACCTATGCTTGTTAGATTTCAGACTAGAGGAGATTTGTCTGGACGTGGGAGGTATTGAGAGACTAGACATACACCATGACATCCATGATATCCACCACTAATTGCAATAACCTTGGGCACAAGATTGACCAACAGCGCATGAAACGCACTTAGGCCGCTGCTATAGCTGATGACATGATTCGCCAGTCCCTCATATGCCTCCTCTTTCTCACCTGGGAACATAAGAGGTGCTAGGATGGTTTCAAGCCGGTTGATGTTTGCATTCGCCAGTCTCGAGTACACAAGCGGGGTTGAGAGGTCGGGGAACTCGCCATCTTCCGGCACCGGCTGTAGCTCGTCTGGGTTGCGGGGGTAGCGAAATGTTGTTGACGTGTGGATGGGAGGTGCGACGTCTGTTAATGCATTGATGCGGTTGTCGGCGTGGATGCCATATGTTGCTGGCGAGTAGGTCGGCATGGTGGGGTATGTGGTTTCGAAGTGTGTTGACAACGGTCAGTCTAAATAACAAACGCTGAAAGGAAATGGGTGGATGTGAGTCAATGGCAGAGCATGTTTAGGGTGGAAGATATGTCAACACCGCGCCCTGCGTAGATATATTGAGCGAAGCTCTAGCCATTCCGGCTGTTAAGTGGAGCTCGAGCATTCCGTCACCGGGTCTTTTCACGGCATCCTAGGGTTCTTGGTGTAGAGCATTGATGTACGGTAGGTTGGCATTGTGGATTAGCAAAAGGTCTACTCTCATGGTGTCGACTATTGCTCGGTCAAATAGAGCAAGTATGATTCGAACTTGTTAGACTTGTGGCACGGCTGGCGCATGGGTAGCGTCGGGATGTTTGGAGATGGCGCGATAGCCACGCGTTGAGCCCGAGGCGATGACGATGAATCAGGGTGGGATGTGGCGGGGTAGCTCCGCGATTTCGTGATTGCCCCTCACCACCATGAAATTTCACCGGGAAAGGTGGGCGCAATCGACGAGGGCGTAGAAATCGTCTATAGTGTTATCTGATTAAAGTGAAAGTGCTTCATTGATTTGGTTTGTGATCCTTCATTTCGTCAGAGTTTCAACGACGCTCACTTGACTGCAAGTGAAAGTCGCGCATTGCATCTCAAGACGAACTGCCACGAAAGTGTCTCCTGACCATTCTACCTATCTACAAAACACCAGCCTTCGTGATTGTGGGCGACTTTCTGTACTTGATTTGTCCTGTGCTGCTGCCCGCGGCCTCGATGGCCCTTACGACCTTGTATGATTCGACATCGCCATCTGGAACCTGGCCGAAAACGACGTGCTTTCCGTCTAGCCACGAGGTAACGATGGTTGTGATGAAGAATTGGGAGCCGTTCCTACGAAGAGTCAGAAGTGTTCACGGTTGCAGGATGTGGGGAGCGTACGTGTTGGGCCCGGCGTTGGCCATGGAGAGGAGGAAGGGCTTGGTGTGCTTGAGCTTGAAGTTCTCGTCAGGGAACTTCTCGCCATAGATGGACTTGCCACCAGTGCCCTGACAGTTATTAGTTTGAGCCTTCTACAAAGGTTCTGCGCGCAATGCGTTCAAGAAAGACTTACATTGCCACGAGTGAAGTCTCCACCCTGGAGCATGAAGTCGGGAATGACGCGGTGGAACTTGGAGCCAGCATAGCCGAAGCCCTTCTCGCCGGTCGACAGCGCGCGAAAATTCTCTGCGGTTCTTGGTACAGTCTCGTCAAACAGCTCGAAGTTGATGCGGCCCTGTTGCACTGCACTGCCATGTTAGCAATTGATCTAAGCGGCCGGGTACATTGTGCGAGGAGCCAATATCTCACAAGAAGCTATCATTTTGGGGTGCATGAGGGGTAGAGACGCGCACCTTTGGCTTCGCCCTTGCCGGTGATATTGCCATCCTTGTCGACCTCAACCTCAGGGCCTTCCCACTCAACATCGAAGTACGATTTGATAGTCATGTTGTATGCCGAAGGAGTAAAGAAACGCTTGGTGATAGGAGCTGCTCGAATGGAAGAGGTACTCGCGCGAAAGGCCGAAGGAGCAGAAGCTCGAAGGTGGGGCATGAACATGGCGGGGGTGGGCGGGATGCGCTAAGGGTTGTCAGACCATTACCCTCGTCGGTGAATCGCGAGAAGCTGTGTATTTGCTTCTGGTGACGAGCGCCACAACTACAATGGGCAGCTCATCCGAAGGTGGACAGGACGATCGCTTACCTGTAGGGCGATTGGTTCAGTTGGAGCTACTCTACAATTACTGTCCTGCCGGATCGATGGGTGGCGACGGCAAGGGAGGGATGGAGGGTGGGATTGGGCAGCTATGCAATACAACAAGCAAACAGGGAACTATAGTACAAACGAGTATCAGTGTGTTGCGAGATGAATGTCGCAACAAGGTAGAGGAGATGAGTGTGTCGAACGACTGGACATTTTTGCGATTCAAGCTTGAGCACAAACCCGTCTACTAGCGCATTGCTCGATCTGGAGTCCTGAGTACTCTTGACTGCATACTTTGAAAGCCTGGTAGGTTTGCTGACGCAGGTTAAGTATTGCTGGAGAAATCGAAGTCATCGTGGCTTTCGCGCGTTCGTTTTACAGCCGATCAGTGCTTCATGCTCCAGTCGCAATTGCCTTCGCGGTGAGTGAGCTTCAATCAAAGAGAGTGATCCGTGCACGATCACGTGCATCAATCCCCACACTTTGACATGGATCTCACCCTTGCGTCCCTCGTGGCAGGAATGCTTCAACCGGAGTTGCAGTCTATTCCAATTTCTACTCGGCACCGAAAATACCGCGTCTATAGCGACCCAAGCTCGACGTGTCCTACGAAGCTGTTAGGGCAACTCATCATTGTCCTCTTTGGGACGGAGTTCAATAAGCTGCCACATCAACCTTCCCTCGACCCCCTCGACACCACAACCAGACACACATCACAACACCGCCACCATGGATCTCAACAGTCTGAAAGACCAAGTGAGCAATCTCACCCTCTACGATCTGAAGGCGGGATTTCGGAAAGCTCAAAATGGTATGCTTCGAGGGAGGCTGGTAGAGGGCACCTGCTAATGCGCTCTAGCGGTGATGAACTACACGGAGATGGAGGCCAAGGTGCGAGAGGCCACCAACAACGAGCCATGGGGTACGTTGACATCTTCACAACATTGGCAGCGACTGACCTCGATGAGGTGCATCATCGACCATGCTTCAGGAGATCGCCAATGGGACATTCAACTAGTATGCGATACGAACGACGCCTGCATTCCGGCAACTGACATTTCCAGTCAATTGCTCAATGAGATCATGCCCATGATTTACAAGCGCTTCACAGAAAAGGCGTCAGAAGAGTGGAGGCAAATCTACAAGGTACAAGAGCAAGGCTATTCAGTCAATGTATGCTAATGCTGACCATCCCAGGCGCTGCAACTGCTCGAATTCCTCGTCAAGAACGGCTCCGAACGAGTCATCGACGATGCGCGCGCCCACGTTTCTCTTCTCAAAATGCTGCGGCAGTTCCACTTCATCGATCAAAACGGCAAGGATCAGGGCATCAACGTGCGCAACCGGGCCAAGGAACTGGCAGAATTGCTGAGCGACGTCGACCGCATCCGCGCCGAACGAAAGAAATCACGAGCGAATCGCAATAAATTCGGGGGTGTCGAGGGCGGCAGCGGCATGGGCATGGGCGGCATGTCCGGCAGCGGAGGTTTCTCGAGTGGTGGCGGGAGCAGCAGCAGATATGGTGGATTTGGAAGCGAGTCGGCAGAGTACGGCAACTACAATGGCGGTGTGTATGGGGATGGAGGCGGCTTCGGTGGCAACGCAGCAAGCTTCAATGATACTCAACAACGGCGCGATCGCTTCGACGAGTACGACGAATATGACGAGGGCGAGGTGGCCAGCCCGCCTGCGCGACGGAAGGAGGCAGCCCCAGCGGCCAGCAGAAGAGAGCCCAAGAAGGAAGAACCAAAGGCAAAGGCGCCTGAGCCAGTGGCAGATCTGCTCGCCTGGGATGATGAGCCTGCGCCCGTATCGACATCAACAGGGAAGCAGCCTGTGGCAGCAGCAGGAAACGACTTTGGCGACGACGACGACTTTGACGACTTCCAGTCTGCAACCCCAGCGCCTGCGCCTGCGGCAAAGCCTACAGGCTTTAGTATTGCACCTCCGGCATCCACGTCAACCATAACCTCCTCGACTCAATTTGCTGCACCCCAGCCGCAGTCCGCCGCGAACAACAACAACTTCAATGACCTACTTGCGACGGTATCACCGCCACCGGCAGCCAACAAGATGGCTTCCCCTCCAATTTCCGCCCCTTCGACCTTTTCTCACGTCCCGCAGCAGCCGTCTGGCTACCAGGCTACCGGTCCCAACTACTTCACCTCGGTCAACGTTGGCGGCGCCCCTCAGTCGGGGAGCTCCACGCCCTCTGTCATGTCTCCAGGTGGCAAGATCGGGGCTGCAGCACCCAAAAAGGCAGGCGGAGACGCATTTGCCAGCTTGCTTGGAGGCGTTGCGCCGAAGAAGTCCAACACGCCCACACAGAGGGTCACAATGGGCGATCTGGCGAAGCAGAAGACAAGTCAGGGCTTGTGGGGCGCTCCTGCCTCTGGTTCCAGCACGCCAGCAGCCCAGGCACCTCAAGGCAGATCAAAACCGGGAGGCGCTCTGGGAGATTTGTTGGGTTAGTAGTAGACCGGAATGAGACGGGGTTTGGATGCAAAATGTGGCGTACGATAGGACAGTCTCGAGCAACGAATATCACACGAAGGTGCAGATTGTATCTTGACTTGCAGACACTCTTTGGTTGAATCCTCTGCGGTACGCTCAAGGTGCAGTTTCGGGGAAGGCGCGCACTGATTGGCCGAACCCCTAATCTCCGCATCTCATCTCAACCCACACCACACAACATGTGAACGACACTCCCATCCTTACTCCCTTTTTGATCAACCACACTCTTTTCTGCTTTCTGATGATGCCTTAATGCGTCCCTCCCAATTCTTCCTCACCCTCGCCATCTGCCTCGCTCCGGTAGCGCTAATCGGCACCACATGGCTCTACCTGTATCCCATTTTCCACGGCTGCGCGTTTCCCACTCCGCCCGCGGAAGTTGGGATTGGGAACGTTGCGCCGTTTCGCCTTCTCGCGCTCGGTGACCCGCAACTCGAGGGCGATTCTAGCCTACCGGATCCAAACGCGCCCGTGTTTCCGAGTCTGCAATACGTCCTGCAAGACCTGCGGTACGCCCCAGATATTCGTGCACGCGTATCGATCCTGCGCACCGCCGCGCAGGGCAGCATGAAAGACGCTTTACGCTGGCTCGAGGGCAAGCGCAAAGCAGTAGACTTGTGGGGCAACGATTACTACCTTGCGCATATCGTAACAAGTACGCGCTGGTGGGCGGAACCGAGTCATGTTGCAGTCCTGGGGGATTTGCTGGGGAGTCAGTGGATTACAGATGGCGAGTTTGAGAAGAGGGCGGGGAGGTATTGGGGGAGGGTTATGAAGGGGCTGGAGAAGGTGCCGGGAACGGTGTATGGGGTTGTGGAGGGGGAGGGGGAACGTGAGGACGAACACATGAAGGATGAGGAGAAGAGGGAAGTGAGTAAGGGGACCAAAGGGCACAAGGAAGATAATGAGCAGGAAGAGGAGATGGTAACACACGACGTGGAGTTGAAGGAGGAGAACAAAGATGACGAACAAGCGGCGACTCCAGCTGGTGGAAATTTGGCTAGAGCAATTGCCGAGGCAATTGAAGAGGCTGAGGGTCGAGACGAAGATAGCGGCGAGCAAGCGGAGCACGGCGAAGCTGAAGGCAAAGATGAGGAAGCACCTGAGAAGCCACCGCTAAGGAAGCCGACCTGGGGCGGAACGACAGAGGTATTGGGCGCAGACCTTGAGTGGGCAAATCGGGTCATCAACATTGCGGGCAACCACGATGTTGGCTACGCAGGCGATCTTGACGAGTCTAGAGTCGCACGTTTCGAGAAGGCATTTGGAAGCGTGAACTGGGACATTTGGTTCACAATGCCACCAGCGTCAACCACCACGGAGACCTCTGACGATTCAATATCCGACCTCGAAACTAACGATACGCCTCCAGCGCTCCGCATTGTTGTTTTAAACTCGATGAACATCGACACGCCGGCATGGTCCTACGAGCTTCAGACCGAAACCTACTCTTTCATCAACCACATCATCACCACCGCACGCCCAGTCGAAGACAAGACGCATGCCACCATACTTCTCACGCATATCCCTTTAGAGAAACAGCCAGGCATATGCGTCGACTCGCCGTACTTTGACTTCTTCGATACTGGACAGGGCCTTAAGGAGCAGAACATGTTAAGCGACCACTCGAGCGAGACAATACTCCAAGGCGTTTTCGGAATGTCAGAAAACAGGTGGGCTGCTGGCAGTGGCCTTGGTCGACGAGGCATCGTCCTCAATGGGCACGACCACGAAGGATGTGACGTTGTACACTTCATCCACCAAGACGGTGCCGAGGATTGTGACATGGAGCATATCAAAAGTGCAGAAGCACACTGGCCAGCCACGACATCAACATCGGCAACCGAACCTCCGACTGGTATTTTGGACTCCCTCATCACCTCCGGGACATCCTCAGTCAACGAAACGAACCCACTAATCGACAGTGCTGATCACGCTACTTCGCCCTTGACCAAGCCAGCCTCTGACCCCGAACCAGAGCCTGAACCAGAACCTAAGAAAGAGCCCCGCTGGCGCGCCCACCCGTACCCCAACCTTCCCTATTCCATCACCCACTCCCGCCTCACAAACACAACAACATGCACACACATCCCATCCTCCCCACATATCCGCGAACTCACTTTGCGCAGCATGATGGGCGATTTCTCAGGCCACGCGGGCTTCTTGTCTGCGTGGTTCGATCCAGCAAAGGGGGAGACGGGGGAGTGGATGTTTGATTTTGCGAGCTGTGGGCTTGGTGTGCAGCATTGGTGGTGGGGGGTGCATAGTGTTGATTTTGCGGTGGTGGTGTTGGGGGTGTTGGGATGGGCGTTGAGGGTGATTGAGAGGAGGACGGAAAGGGAGGGGAGGGAGAGGGACCACAACGTGGTGGATGGTATACGAGATATGTCTAACGGAAATGGAAATGGGCATGGGAAGATGGGGTAGGTGAAGATAGTTTGGATAAATGGATTGGCATGGCATGGGCATGAGAGCATTTTCGAAGCGCGGCGTTCGAGGCGTTGAGACAGGTAGAACATAACATGAACGCCGCAATTTTTCAAATTATCTCAACATCACCCACATTTATGCATTCACACCTTCAACCCTTCCATCTCCGGCGTCAACTTCAAAAACCCCTCTCCACCAGTACGCTGCGCATCCTCTCTAATCATCTCCGCCGCCCCCTCCCCAATCCCATACGCCACCATCTGCGTATGCCCATTATTCACTCTCGGCACACTGCTCACATCCGCAACTCTCAAACCCCGCACCCCTTTCACCCTGAGTCTTGAATCCAGCACCGCATTCACATCCCCGTCTTTGCCCATCGCACACGTGCCCGACGCGTGGTAGCATGTCGTAGCATGTTGTCTGACATGCGATTCCCAATCTTCGCGCTTGGTAAACGAGTGGTGTGCGAGGTCTGCGGGCCATGAACCCTTTATGATTTGGGCAGTGCCTGAGCCCCGGGTTACAATCTCATTCGCAAACGCACACGCCTCACTCATAACCAGCATATCCAGCGGATGATCCATGTACTTATGATCCACAACCGGATTCTTGCTGGGATCCGTACTACTCAACTCCACTGTCCCGCGAGAATGCTGATTGAACAGCAGCGTGCACAGTGCGAAAGCGTGTTTGTGATCTACGGGGAAGTCGGCGTATTGTTTCGGGCCGCCGTAGAGCTCTGTATTCCAAAATTCGATGTTTGGTTGGTTTGGTGCGAGGCCCATCGGATCGCGTCCATCCTCGCGCTTCGCGTCGCGCCAGGCTGGTACGTCTTTCAAGCGCTCGTCGAGCTTGGCGTACCCGAATATACCGAAAGGGAAGGTAGATAGTACGCCTGTCCTTTTCTCTTGGTATTCTGCAAAGGAAGCGGCGATGGCGTTGTCGTGGTACGCGAGGTAGTCGTTTGTCAGACCTGGCTCGCTGACTTCGTAGAAGATGAAGCAGAGCACATGGTCTTGCAGGTTGGCACCGACGCCGGGACTGTCGATCAGGACGGGGATGTTGTGTTTCTTCAGTTGGTTTGCGGGCCCGATGCCGGAGCGCATGAGGATGGGAGGCGAGCAGTATGCGCCGGCTGTGATGATGATCTCTTTGCGCGCGATGTAGTCGATCTTGCTTCCTGTCTTCGATATGGTCGATACGCCGGTTGCGGTGAGTGTGGAGGCATCGTGGGAGAAGAGGATCTTGTCAACGGTTACGGACGTCTTGATGGTGATGTTGTCGCGGCGGTAGTTCTTGGTGATGAAGTCTGCTGCGGTGGTGCGTATGCCTTGGTATACGGTGCGTGGGACGTCGCCACAGCCATGGGGTGATTCGCCCGTAGAGAACATGTCCGCGTGGTACGGGAGACCAAGGTCGACCATGCTGTCTCTAACGCGCTGTGAGATGGGCGCGAGATCGTGAGGCGCAATGTGAAGAGGGCCCGATGTGCCATGCACGCTGTCGTCTTGCTGGTGCCAGTCTTTTGGGTGGAACGTCTCTGACTTGGTTCATGTCAACCTGGTGCTTATGAAGATGACGATTGTAGGGATGCTTACTTTCTTCATGTACTCAAACATCTTGTCGCCGGTCCATTCCTCCAAACCCCAGTCATCGTAGTCTTGTTTTGTACCACGAATACACAGCGTGCCATTGACACCACTTGATCCACCCAAGAATCTTCCTCGACTGCAGTTCACTCTCCTGTTGTTCACTGCCGCCATCGGCTCTGTGACAATATTCCAGTCGGTCTCGCTGTCGAAGTTCTTGCTCCATCCTCCAGCCATGTGCACATTCTCGAGGTCTGCATTGTCTGGGCCAGCTTCGAGGACAAGGATTTTGGCGTTGAGGTCTTCTGCGAGACGGCCAGCTATCACGCAGCCTGATGTTCCGCCTCTTGAAGCGTGTCAGTAGTGATACTGATGCGTTTCATGCAATATGGGAGACATTTCGCGGAGCAAATTGTCTGAAAGAAGTACGTACCCGCAAATGATGTAGTCGTACTCCTCAGCTGGGTCGACTGAGTCGACTCGTTCGAGAGATGCCATGGTGGTTGCTACGATAATGGAGGCCGCCAGACACTACAAAGCCAAAACTCAGGTGTAAGCTCAGTGGGGCATGACGTTTGTATAAGCTCTTTATGGGTCCAGCCTGCTGGGTTGAGGTACGGAACACAACCGCGCCTTTTCCGCACGGGGCTCTTCGATATATCGGGTGATTTCCGTTTGAGTAGCCTAATTCTCTGTCGGCTAGTACAGCATGCTGCTCATCTTGAGCCAATGAAAGGGGGGCCAACCGGATGGACTCGAGGCGTGTTCCCCATTTGGGAGTCATGGACCAATCTGGGTAGTCCAAGTGTATTGGCGGAATACGGAATGGATCCGTGAAGCCGTCGACAGCGTGGCTGCCCCTGGGGCTTGTGCATCTCCATGAGCATCCACGCGGCACCAACTGATACTCCACTCAATCTGGCCAATTAGGTTTGATAATTCTGCCCTCAAGTGATGCGCTTCTTAAGACCGGGCGCATGCGAGCGTAACCCCACTGCGTGATTTGCGGGGTATGGGGAAGCCTAGTTCCGAGGTTCCTGCTCTTCACCACGACTCTATCGTGTTTTGTAACAACCATCTTGAGCTCAACCTCCTTTGTGCTGCGGGTTTCTTGTTCCGGTCTCCAATATGGTGCGAGAGATTCTGATGTAACGCGTGAGGCGATTGTCTCAGCAGGCCCGTGATCATGGGTACCATTACACGTCAGCTGTGGGAATCATCGTTTACCATGACAATTGTTCAAAGGTAAAACAACTGCCGTCTTTTCGTATGGAAGTGGAAGCGTAAATTGAAGGAAGTAGTGGAAGGTAGGTGTTAAGAAGAGAAGTCTTCATTTGATGAGAGATCAAGAGATGTCCATGCGTCTGCTTCTTTCTTTCTTATCTGATTGTCACAGCTACACTATCACGTGACTGCAAAGTGCATCGAAAATATTTGTCATCGGCTTATCATTGAATTGATTTAGGTGATCGGTCTCCATGACCTTGCCCGTCACGTTGCAAGGTGGTCATGCTGACTTTCGTCTTCATAGTCCGTAACATTCTTCACACTTCAGTCTCAGACTTACCTGATGGCCTCCTGCATGTATCATGACACCACCATCAATTGCCATAGCCCCCACATGTAGTTCCACGACCCGGACCGACGTTGCCGCCGCCACGACCACCATGAGCCGAAGAGCCACCACGAGTCAGTCTAGCGTCGCGCCTACATCGAGATTAGCGGCCATGTCGTAAGATTAGACGAGGACTTGTAGCTTACCAGTTGGGGTAGCTGACGAGAGAGGGTCGACGACCAGCATTGATCTCAGCCTGAACGACTTGTTCATGGTTGGCCTGCAAATCGCGGGACGGCTGCAGCGGGGGCAAGACGTGACCGACATACTTCTTGAAATGGCGGATTATGAGGAGAGCAGCCATTTCTCGATTTGAAGTGAGATCGGCGACTCCAGGGTGCGCCAGAGACGGGTTCGTGACGCCATAGATGATCTGAGCGAGGAAATCTTTGTTCTCGTCGACCATGTCCTGAGCATGTTAGGAGTTGATACAGTCTTCAGGATTCATGAAGAGCACTTACTATGGTCTTGCTGAGACGAGTAGCATCCTCCACGATCGAGCCAAAGTCGAAGTTTGGCAGGGTTTCATCCTTGTCGGTGGGGTTGATGACCGGCATATGGGTCCTGAAGTAGGTGAGGATGTTGGCTTCGCCATACTCCTCGAGGCACGATGGGCTCTGTTGCGGAACATGGTTGGCCCGATAGATCAACTCGGGGTTCCAGTTGTCCTTGGTGTAGGAGAAGTGGAGGACATCGTGGAGGGAGGGGTAGATATCGATAAGCTATGGGAAAGCTGTAGATGCTATCTGATTGCTGGTCAGTATGGGGTTCTGAGTTCGGAGGATGACTCACAAGACTGGGGACTGAACGGAAGTGCGCTTGCTGTTGTCAGTGGGGATAAAGAAAGCAAGAGCTATACACGCGGTGGGTTGCAGTTCATATATGGACAAGTACGAGCCTTCTCGCGGTAACCGCAACTTTCGATCGCAAGTATCGCTCACCTTTGCTTCACGACTGCGTTTGTTGGAACTACACAATAAAGAGTATAATGGCGAGAGATCGAGGTGAAGAAGACAAAAATGTCATCAAGTCGTGGTGAAAGCGGCAATAGAGGTAAGTAGGTACGATTTGGAGAGCTGATCTTTTCGAATTTTGATGGAAGGAAGGTGGATGTCAACGAAGGCCAATAATGGTGGCAAATATAAGACAGAGATTGGGGCATGTTTCCTTTAGTTGGCTTGATGGCATGATGTTGCCTGTCACTTCATGACCGCACGCAGTAAGCACGACGTCATGGACGGAAGGCTTGACAGAACTTTATTCTTCGACTAAAACGCCGCATGACCATATAGGATCCCAAGACGGGTGGGCTTGTGAGCAAGGACAAGACAGGTACGAGCTGCCTACAATATCGGAGCGAAAGTTACATGTCCTGAAAACTTTCGCGCCGGCACGTGCTGCAAATCCGCAGGCACGATCTGTAAGAGCTCTGGTGTACACGAAGCCGTTCTTGCCGTGTACCATCATCACTTCTCCTTTGTCGTCAACGTACTCAGAGACCCACTTACCTATCTAGGTAGGGGTTAAGCCTCTATAGGCAACTACTAGGCTCAAATAGGTAATCAATCAAGTCAAGCCAGACCCTCTGAGCCCCACTTAATTGCTTGTTGCGGAGTCTATTCAGACGGTCCCATATGAGGACAAAAGCCACATGTGTTGGATCGTCTGCAGTTTTGTGTCATGTCAACCTCGTCTCCCTTCGCCTCTATGCCATTTTTCAGAACATTCATGAGCTTTTCCGCCCCAAATTCACCTTGTTCAACTTTCTCCATTGTGCGAGCCAGATGCAGAGCTCTCCTAGCAGCATTCTCGAGATCGTGGTCTTTTAGGCCGAAGTGCGGCTTGATTCTCGAGATCAGCGTTTCTTGAACCCACGCTTGTAGCTCAGCAGCGGGTACAGGCTTCCACTGTCATTCGCTCGATGGCATAGACATGATGGGATGTGGTGATAGTCGGTACGCAGATCGAGTCGACTGCATTCATCAACGCGTGCATAGAGCGGCTGTGGTCTACGGTGTGTTTGGATTTGATCAGCTAACTCAACAAAGGATGAGTGAAGAAGCCCAACTGTCTCACACAAGCATCAAGCATGGCGAGTTGTGATACATTCATAACAAACAGGAATTTGCCAGCCGGTCCTTCCATCGCCTTTTGACCTTTGCGGCGAGAAAGGTAGTAGGGTATATCCACCTGAAGCAACTACATTGTGTTTCCATATCGAGCAGCAGATTTTCAAAGCGCGGTCATTCGCCGGTGAGAGCAGCGAAAGTGGAAGTCTGGGATATGGCAGACCAAACAGTGTATTGGAGTATTTTATTGAAACTGAAAAGCCAGCCCTGGTCAAAGTCATCAGAACCCTTGGAAGGTCATGTAGCAAAATACAGTCAAGACTTGAGATAATTTCACAAGCAGCAAGAGGTATGGAAGCAGCTAATGGACCTTGGTTGCGACACTGCCAGCATTCTAAACGCCTATACCTTGGTCGGCTGCATCAGTCCTACCCGAGCTTCCTAGACTGCATCGCCTCTGCCGCATCTGTCGCCTCTGCCGCCTCCTCATCCACAGCACTCGAGCCTTGATTAGCCATGATCGTCATGGAACTGAGCGCGTGAGGCTCCGGGGCCCGACTGTTTGCGATGCTATCAAGCAGAGTCAGCAGAAAAGAATATCCCAAGAGTTAGTGGACCTACCCCATCCGCCTCAGCTCTCCAATATCTGCATCATCATGAGATTCTCGATGACGAAAAAATATGGCTGCGATATGAATCGGATCGTCAAGTTGAGTTCGTGTCAACACCGACGATGGTACGACTGCGCGGGTCCTGTGAACGACAGCGTGCACGATCGCTGCCACTGTGTCTCGGTCATCGGGTATCGCAGTCAGGCTAGGCATGAGATGGCGTGCGCGATCGAGTATATCGTCCTTTTTGAAGATGGGAATATCGTACTGCTGGCTCAAGAAGTCAAAGAGATGGACATACTTCCAGAGCCTCATGCCGTACGAAGTTTGCGGATCGGACGGCTGGGTGTCAGACATGGCCTGGAGTGTTCGTGGATATCGGATGAATCTTGGGTCATGCCTTTCATGCATTCTTGTACCTGAACACGCTTTGCGCCCACGTTTGCATGGCAGAATGGTTAGAGGCGATAACGAAGCGTAATCGTATGTAAGCAAGCACGCTCCTGTCAGGGATTCGCATGACTGCTGCGTGACGACCTTGCGCAAATATTGTTCCCTCTTAGCAGCAATTCTGGCATGAATCTTGGTCCTACCAGAGAAATATGCGTGCTAGCCTATCCGCACAGTCAAGTGAGGGTACCCCTGTTCATTTTAATCGTCCTCGTTTGGTAATACGTATGCCAGACTCAGCTAAATACATGCTTAGACCTTCTTTCCAATCTTCTTTGACATGTTCAATCTCGCGAGCAGCACAAGTAGGCTCGCCAGAAGACCAATGCCTCCAGCATAAAATATAGCTGGGCGGAAAGCGTCTATGCCTTGTTGACCATTTTGACCACCTGTTGCTTGGAGGAGATAACCTGCAATCGGCGCACCTATCAAGTAGCCGATCGTCCAACCGGTAGTAGACATGCTCATCGCCCCTGCCGCTCGACCTGGGCCGAAAATGCTAGCGACCACTGTCGGCAGGACTGTGAAGAAGGACCCGTTTGCTACACCGTTGAGAATGGCGAAGGTCACCAAGGGACCTAGCGTGCTTGAGACGGGCCAGATAGCGAGCATGCTGATGGCATTCATGGCCATTGTGATGAGAAGAGTGTTCGTGGGTCCAATCTTGTCGCACAGCGGGCCTCCGAAGAACCGTCCAATTGCGTTACATGCGTTGAAAGCGGCGACTAGTCCGGCACCTGTGCTGGATGACAGGCTAAGCGATTGCGCAAAGAGGGGCAGATAGTATGGCGGTACGAACAAAGAGAATGTGCCAATAGCTCCAGCCAGGAAGACGGCAGTGAAAGCCCAGTTCCGAAACATTGATATCTCGAGGAAGGGTGCATTCCTGACTAGCGTACGATCCGTCATGAACCAAGCTGCCGGAAGGCCGGTGGTGAATGTCATGAGGCCTTGGATGCGGAAGGTCCATGCAATGCCCACACGATCCACCAAAACCTGCAATACAATGGCCATGACGGTTCCCCCAATTCCGCCTCCAAGCTTGACCAGACCATTGGCGAGTCCGATTTTGCTGCTGAAGTACTGAACCGGAAGAGCGTTACAAATGGTATAGACTGCACTAATACCAATCCCCGATACGAGGCCGAAGCTCACAAACAGCCCGGCTACGCTAGTGGTACTGAAGCTGGCGGCTATCTGCCCAAGTGACATGAGTGAGATGCCTACCATGGCTGTCGTTCTCGATCCGCACCATCGGGCCAAGCGTGTCATGAACAGCCCAAATGCGACCCCACCAGCAAGGTTCAGAGAGCCAACAAACGACACGGTGGATGTGGAAGTGCCCGAAAGTGAGGAGGAGAGAAGTGCTACTTGCATCACACCCCAGCAACTGATCATCGCATTGACCCAGAAGGTGGTGAAAGAGGCACAGAATACAACAACCCAGCCATAGCCACCATCAGGAATAGCTGTGGTGCTGAAACCTGTCTCTGCGGATGGTGGATGGTTGAAGTCGTTTGGAGATTGTGCATCTTGTGGACTGGGATTGCTTTGAGTAATCCCAAAGCGCGAGGTCGTGCTGTATGAGGGAGGCGGCGAGATGGGGTAGCTTTCGAGCTCAATCGGCTGCTGGAGTTGTGTCTGCGTCGCCATCGTATGTCGGAGCGTTCTTACGACTGTCGGTATCCTCAATGCCTTCTTGCTGGGTTATATGAAGTCAGACACAGTCATCCGTGATTGACGCTTGCCGTCGGAATAAATGGTGGTATTCCGATTACTAAGCCGATCATCCGGAAGGGCGCAATTGCCGCATAAGGCGTACACCCCGCCTTGCACTTCAAGTGAATGCCATCGTAGATCACAAGGGCACTTCGGCGATAGATGACTTTCGCGTTGAGATGATCGTGTTATTGGACGAGAAGATATCCCTTGGAGTTGGAAATGCAGGTGCACACGACTCAGATGCACGGACCTCAAGAAGTTCGCGAGATTCTTGAGACAATCATCGTCGCGGCGCCACCTACCACAACACCTCCCATTTCCCTCTCTATCTCTCCACAAATTTTCTCTTGAACAATAAACCTCCCCCCATCTATAGAGCCGTCGATCTACAGTTGCTACCACAGCTAAGCTGTCTACCATGTGACTCTCCGCTTTTACTCCCATTACCCATACAACGCCAAGCCCTTCCCGAAACACCATCCCAAACCTCCTACACCTCAAGAGCCGCACATCAAACACACCCAACCAACAGCCTGCTCAACATCCACGGTGACAAGCTCAGATCAGCTAGACGAAGCTCTGAGGCATGCTTGGCTACCTGACGATGTTTTGCGTATGAGGCGTCGCGGTGTTTACTTGGGCGTCTGGTTTCAGCATGTAGCATGCAGAGGTGGTATAGGTAGTCGAATTTCCCCACAAACTTCATTCTCGTGGTGATATTGCTATTCTACTGCCTTTTCCGCGATCATCTGCATCTTACATCTTCGATTCCTCGGCTGGTCCATCATCTTCCACTATAATTCTAATATCCTTCCGTCCTATCCGTGCTGTGCACCCTCTACTCATCACAACCAAAATGCACCGTCTCGTCGTCCTCTCTTCTCTACTCGCACTTACTTTCGCCCTCCCCCAACGCATCAGAAACGGCAATGGACGTAACGGCGGCGGCCGCGCACAACAAGCTACGGCGCAACAACAAGCCGCACAAGTTCCGCAGGGAATAAGTACTGCGCAGGATGGATCTACGATTTTGGATGATACGGTCATGGTCAAGTAAGCCTATTCATAGTCCATCATATCACTTGCCCTCTAATTCATAGCATCTCCATTCACGCGAATCCAAACCCAAACTAACCCCCAAAAGTAACCTTCCAATCCGCTTCAAGATCTCTGCTCCCGCAGACCAATTCCTCCCCGCCTCCGGCGTCCCTGGCGCCGCTGCAACCTCAGCCAAGGGTACACTAGGCGCCAACATCCTCCTGCACGGCGACGGCGGACAATCTTTCTTCGACATGCCCAATCAAAACGTACAAGCCAACACCATGGGCGTCGCACTCCTCGCGCCGAACGCGAATTTATTCTGGGGTGGCGGAAGTGGATTGCAACGGACTGACGGCGTGGCGCATGCGCAGGCTGTGAATGATTTCGTGCAGAATGAACTGCCGGCGCGAGTTGCTGTGAATACGAGCAACATTGTGTTTACGGGTGTGAGTGGTGGGAGCTTACTTATGAGTGGGTTTTTTATTCCGGCGCAGATGCAGAATTTCGCGAATTCGGCTGTCGAGTTGAACTGTGGTGCGTTGGCGCCGCAGGTTGCCTTTCAGAATGCGGCGACTGTCATGCCGCAGACGAGGATTCATTACCAGTCTACGCAGTCGGATCTCACGGAACTTCAAGCCTCGATTCCACAGGCCGTGGCGGCATATGAGCAGGCGGCTGTGGATGCGGGCATGAGTGCGGCTCAGATCAACGCGCTACAGACTGTGGATAATACGCCAGCGGGAGGACATTGCGAGTTCGATGGCCAGGATTTTGTTAGCGGAGTGCAGACAATGCTATCGAGCTACGCGAGTGTGATGCAGGGTGGGAATGGAACTGTACAAGGTATCGGTGCGCCGAGTACTGGTGTGGTTACGAAGGGGGTCGTCGGGAACGAGAAGTTGAAATTCGCGGCGGGCGGACGAAAGCGCGAGGCAGAGGTGGAGAACATGGTGAACATGAAATGGGCGAGGCAGGCGGAGGTGTTCGAGACTGGCGATGTACAGCTGCTCTCTTGTGATCGAACGTCGTGCTGAGCGATTTGGTTCTCGAGTAAGCCCTAGATTTACACTTTGTAAGTGCATCCAGATCTCGCAAAATGTTAATGCAGACCCTGCTGCTTCTTGCTGCATGCACATTGTAGCCATTGCATGCAGGCATCACTTCAAGAGTGGTCGTGATTCGATTGGCTTTCGTAATGTTCATTTGGTGGTATTGTGAAGGTCGTCCCATCGCTAGCATGTGCAATGTCTGCTTCCAAATCCTTCACCCCGTAAATGCATTTTCGCCGTTCCCGTGAACCCATGAAAGTCGAAGAGCTGGAAAAGGGACACCTCACATGACGACACCAGAGTTGGAGGCGATACGCGGCCAGAGCTCGGCGGCCTCCTTTGCGACGGGGCCGGTGATTGCGGAGCCCTTCATTTCACCCTTGGGGTTGACGATCTGTGCATAGTCAGTTCCTGTCCTCACATCCTAGCCCGCGAAACGCCCTGATCGCGCGCGCCGCCACAATTTCCACTCACCACACCAGCGTTGTCCTCGAAGTACAGGTAGACACCGTCCGCCCGCCTCCATGGCTTGCTCTGTCGGACAATGACGGCGGGCATGACCTTCTTCCTCAGCTCAGGCTTTCCCTTCTTGACGGTGGCCATGACCATGTCGCCGGCACCACCTGCGGGCAGGCGGTTGAGACGCGCACCAATGCCCTTGACGGAGATGATGTACAGGTTACGGGCGCCCGAGTTGTCGCAGCAGTTCATGACGGCTCCGCTGTGTTACCATTAGCCCAATCCTTTGTTCTTTGCGCGACCGATTTCCTGCGCAGACATCGTTCGGGATAGCGATCGCGCTTTGGGGGGACGTACACAGGCAGACCGAGAGTCATCTTGAGCTTGTTACCGGAGGAAGAACCTCGACTGCACACACGTTAGCGACTGCGCAATCCATTTTTCCTTCCTTCTAAGTTCGAATTCATTCGACTGCGCGGCGTACATACCCACGCTTGGATGCCATTGCGACGGATTGTGTGTGTGGGTTTTGGTTTGGGCGGGTTCGTGTGCGTCGTCGCGGGGTTGTCGAATGTCGTGAACTTCGAGAATGCGAATTGCTGTGTGGGCGGAGGCTCGCTTTTTCCGTCCGAGCTGCGCTAACCCAGCGTGGCACTAGCGCCCAAAGCACGAATTCTCCAGACCACCTTCACATCACCCGCGTCATCATCACGTCTCAAACGCGGTCCACAAGCGACAGTCACGGTTTTGAAGATAGTTCTTTTCTGCATTTCTGATTTCTATGCATTTCAGTGTCATCATCTCCAACTGCCTGCAAGTGCCGATTTTCAATATCCTAGACCAATGTATTCCTGTACAAGACGCCATCCTCCACCATCTTGAAATTGGCGACATCATTCCACACAGCAAATAGACCAAGGCTTTCCGCAATCTTGTGAGGATCGTCGAGAAGACGCAAATTCAACATCAACAATCTTCTCAAAGACTTCTTCGACCCAAATCGTTCCGCTCGCTGCAAGGAAAGCACAATATGCTGATCGGAACTTTATCTGCATACGCCTCCATGTCTCGCCAGACACTTGCAGATGTCGGTGTGGACGGCGTTCTACAAACCCTGTTTGTTGAGGAAGGGCGCCACGCAGGAGCACTCCAGGAATGCCTACTACGAAACGGCTGGCGTAGTCATCGAGATGGGCCGGCAAGGAGCTGGTAGGTACAATGCCGTCTGTGCTCAGAGGGACCATCCATGTCTTCTTGTCGCTGATATATCGATCCTCGAACGAGTCATTAGCCTGGAAGGCTTGACCCAGCCGCCCATCCCTTTGATCGCACGATCCGCGTCGCGCTGCCCATCCAATGGCACTGGCATAACCGTGATACCTGTATATCTCCAGACTCGAAGGATGGTTGATGCATCAGCTAATTTGTGCAATCTTCTCGTGATGTACGCCTCATGCTTGGTGAAGGTTGCGTGGGCGAACAGACAGTATGCTTTGTTCCATGTGATGAAATACATGCAGCATATTAAGGGCTCTCTCAAGATATGGTGGAGCGGTTTACGTTCCATAGCATGAAGAAGAACTAGTTTGTTGTCGTACTTTTTTCAATACATTGTCTATGAAATGTCAGCACCATGAAGCTCTTTTGAGTCTGCAAACGATCAGGACGGCTTGGCGTGTCGAATTGCCGATCACGGGCCGTCACTGACGAGACAATCCTCCACGGCCTGTGCATTCGAACTCACTTACTTCCGCTGCAAGCAAGAGGTGAGGGCCTTGGAGGGTATCGGGCTGTGATGTTGGACACGCTCTTCGATGCCGTAGTATTGGCGGTGCCTTTCGAGCAAGAAGCTCCCAAGCTGAGAGGTCGAATTTGAAGCCATCGTCCTAGGCCTGTATTCAATGGAACGTAGTCACCCGAGTCCGGATGCTGAATGTATGGAGCCAAGTGTCGATGATGAATTAGGTGGCTACCATATCTCTGAGCTGACCGACCAGACTTCTGCAAGTCTTCGATATACTGATTATGTCTCCGGTCGCCAGATGGCGGAGCATAACGGTTTGAACTGGTATGTATTGCTTGAGTAGGTCGATAGGATCAGTCGGCAGCTGAAGAGGCAGTTGGGGAGGCGGCGTCATGGATCTTAGAGCCAGCTCAGCAACACAGTCCATGATTGTGATCCGCGATCAAAAACGTTACAACACCATACTGACATGAGACCCGGTAGAGTGCGATATGCTCAAGAGACGGAAATGACGAAGACACAACGCCAGCGACTGAGACTTGGGACAACCAACGTGTCGATTGTTTGCTCTTGATCATATAGCAAGCAATCATGGATGAAGACAAGGTGGGAAGCTTCATCATCGCGCGTTTCAAGCTGTGGTGCACAGAGAAAGAGAGCTGTTTGCTTCTACATAGATGACTGTACTCTGTTTGATGTGTGTTTATGAGCAGAGTATACATTGCCGAGAAATGCTGTGATGATAAGAGTTTACAGTCTCTTGGTACCGTAGTCTTTGACGTGCTTGCTTACATTGAATAAGTCGCAGGGATTGCTAAGCGGGTGAAGCGCAACATACCGGACAGTTACATGGCGTTTGCGGAACGTGGAAGCCTCGCTAAAGCCAAGCTCTCCTACCCTTGGTGAGCACGGGGATAGGTTCTAGCCGTCGTGATCGTTGTTCTTACTCGCGAGTCATTCAGCTTCAACATTGCCAGGGACCTCGATCTGGTTGTATGTAGGAACAAGATTGTCGCCATCACGAGTCGTGAATTTGCCGGTTTCAACACCTAGAATGAAGTCGAAGTTCTCGCGGTTCTTCATGGTGAGGAACCCCATCTGCTCTAAGTATCGAATCGCGCCGCTGTATAAAGTTTCCTTGCTGAGGAGAGGTGGTCCTTCGTCTTTCTGGAATCGGATGTAAACCACCAGTCGCTGCTCGTCCACGTCGATGGTGCACTCAATCTCCATAGTCTCGTGCTTTGCGGCGTCGCGTAGTGTCTGCAACCAACAATCATTAGGGTTGGCCAGTAATTGGTTGAGGTCTTTCATGCATCCGTACGCCCAGAACAAGCCTGCGAAGATGTCTTCGAGAGCGTCAGAGTGATCGCAGTAGGTTTCGCAGCCGCAGCGAAGCGAATGTCCACACTCTTCACACACGGCGTTGGGCAGATCACCATCGAGCAGTCTGCGGCAGACGAAAGTGGCAACAAATGTGGAGCAGAACGCTCGTAGTCGGAACAAAGGGGCGATGTCGAGCAGAATGTCTTCCTCTTTCATTTTGTCGTGGTCCCAAGCGATGGCCAGCAGCTTGGGGGCATTGCAATAGTCATCTACATTAGGATAGTAAGTCCTTATGAAGGCCTCAAGATCGTTGAAGTCCAAGCGTATGGTGGAGTTGCGCAGCCAGATGGGTCTGTACTCGGAGCGAATATGTTTACAGGTTTGTGTGAGGGAGAAGAACTTCCGCCCAGTGTTGCGTGAGGACGTAATTTTCTTGGTTGCTGTGGTGGTCTGTTTAGCCAGTAGCGGCGGTAGTTCGAACTCATCCGCATCGAATGTGGCCTCCTGGGCGAGATGGTAAATTCGATTGCGAAGCTCTTCACTATGTTAGCACATGGCTGGATTGTTTTCGCTGAGCTCTATTCTCACCTGGGGCGAGGTCAAGAAAACGGAAACATGGCTGGTCCCTGGTACCAGATACCTGCTTACGTCTGCTCTTTTCGTTGTTGTTGGTTGCTATCTGGTGTGAGACGCTAGCTCGGTCTTTGGCAGCTGAGCGACTGGGAGGAAAGTTAGCGCAGCGTAAAGCAGGACTGAAATCATTCCTGCTTACGTTACAGGTGGCATATTGCCGGCTGAGCTGAACGATGCCTTGATTTATGCGACTTGGAAACACAAGATAATGCTTGGGTGTTGAGCGGTGCAAGCATGAGACTGGACGGCAGGAGACCTCTTGGCCAAGGCGCTTACCGTGTCGCGCTCGACGCGCGCGTTCCCGTGACTAACAGGCCACTTCTGCTAGCACGTGCGAGAGGCCAGCCATGCAGGTGGTTGCCGCAACAAGCGCAGACCTTAGCTGAGGACGCTTCAGCAGTGCTATGGGCCAAAGCCAGACACACTGCAGTCCATGACTGCGGCATTCCATAAGCCGAGATGATCCAAGAAGTGAATTGATGCTGATGAATATGGTACCTAAGTAGCGACAACATTCCAGAAATGCATAACCGCTACTGCATCAAATCCTCCGGCTTCATCATCCCACGCTTCAACATCCCAACGACCGCGGCAGTCGGATCATTGAAGATCGCGGTCTTCCCCAACTTAATACCACCATCACTCTGCTTAACGTATACGAAGTCAAATGCAGCAGGCATCACCCCATCCCACTCCTTCCCATCCTTGCCCTTCACCTTGTTACCGTCTCCCGGCACAGCCAAGTTGTAGTGCAACATCGCGATGCCGAGCATCTCCCATCCGTTCTCAGTCTCCCAGCACACGAGGAATTGGGCGTCGTGGAGATGTTCTTTGAGAGGCGCGTACACTTGCTCCCGCAGTACTGTGAAGGAGGCATCGCCGCCGGAGACGACCTCGCCAGTAGACTTTTGGAACTTGTGGTCGGAGGTCAACCAGTTGGAGGAGGGCTCATCGTTCCAGACTTTACGATCGACGGCGTGGGTATATTGTTCCCTGCAAGGTGTGAGCATGGTGCAGTAATCAGATCGGAATGCAGAACCTACATCCACTTCATCGCAGGGTGAGTGCGGGTCTCGTCGTCCCAGTCTCCGTAGTGGACGAAAGCTGGCTTGGTTGGGAAAGACATGTTCGAGGATCTTTGGGCGGTATCTTCAGCGATGCTAAGCTTACTGCGACTTTGGGTATCGATGATGAGCGAGTTCCGAAGGCAGCTGTCTAAAGTTATATGTGCATTGGACTTCAGCTCCAAGGAGGCGGAAATATTCAGCTGCTCAAATCTGCTACCGCCGACGTAGACTGATCAGCCTTGAGGGCCATATCCTGTGCGCCCTCGTGAGCACTTAAATAGTACGGAGTCAACAAAGGGTAACGTCGCATTTAAAAGCGCGTTGATATGAGCCGCTTCAGGTTTATCATTGGTATCCTCTGCGCCTCTTTGAACGCCGCATTGTTGCCCTTGGTGCAGATCTTTATCGAGACCTTGTTGAGGCTTGCGCGGGGCTTGGGGCTGAGAAGTGAGATGCGGGGAAGCTGACAACCGCACGCTAAAGAACTATCTTGCGCACGTGGACCTTTCAGAGGTAGTAACATGTCTCGCTATTATCATCGCGAAGGTCTTTGAAGTTGACGCTCATGTTGAGGACGGTGTTAGTTGTGTTCAATTCTGGTGCCAGTGGCAGAGCCTCCTCGCGGGAAGGACGCTAGGAGTCTAGATGACATCACCGGGCGTGCAGCAGAATAGCAACTATGAGACGGAATGATTCAGATAGGTCGATCATAGTTGAATCGTTAATGGCCCGCGCATGTAACATGAGCATGAGTATGTGGATTTTGCATTCGATTAGTATGCAAGTCGTCAACAAGGGTATACATCAACTACGTCCAACCTCGTACGATGAACCAGTAGCAATCCGTCATTCTTGCAATTGGCTTGAACACATGCAAGCTACCTGACCCCAAGATCCTCTCAGATCTTCTCGTTCTTGAAGCTGCTGACCTCAACTTTCTCATCGTCATTGGGCTTCTTGTTGCCAATGTACGAGCTCTCCTTGAGGTTGTTCATGGCGTCTTCCTCGCGATCAGCCTTGTGGAAGGTGAGGTAGAATCCAATACCACCGAACATGGCAATAACAGCGACTGAGCCATAGTTCCATACAAGAAGAGGATCCTCAGAGAGGGAGACGAATGCCTGACCTAGAGCAGCCGAGACGGCAGAAGTTGAGAGCGCGATAGCCTGGATTGTCGACTTCATGTTCTGAGGAGCCTTGGTGTACGCATACTCAAGCTTGGTGATGGACGCGAGGACTTCAGACATGCCGATGAGGCCATACGGGAAGACTTGCACCCAGACTGATATGTCGGCGTTGCAGTCCTTGCGAGTCTTGCTGAGTTTGTTGATCTGGTTGCTGCAAGCAGACATTTTGTATATGTACGCTTGAATGACGCAGGCTGAGACCATGGCGAATGAAGATAGTGCGAAACCAGCAGTGATCTTCTTGATCGGAGTGAAGTTGACGCCCATCTTGCGCAGACCTGGGTAGACAACAAAGTCCATGATCGGAATGACGATGATGATGAAGATGGGGTTGAGCTTGGACACTATGTCGTTGGGAGTTCTGCCAAGGTTCATAGTGTTGGCCTGCGAGACGAGATTGTTCGTCATCTGGTTGTAGGCCAACCAGTAGAGTGGATACCACAAGAAGACCTTGCAAGCGAGGAGACCGCGGCGGACTTCATCGACCCAGGCATCATCGAAGGTCATCCATGCTGGGGGAGTCTCACCGGCGGCACGGAGCGCGCTGGGCTTGACGCGGGCCCAGAAGCCCTCGTCCTTGAAGGTGTTCTTTTTGGGGCTCTTCTTGCAGGCCAATCGAATGAGCTTGAAGGCCTTGCCCATGACGGAGCCAGTCGGGGGCGAAAGCTTGTAATGCTTCTTGAAGCCGATCAGGATGATAGGGCAGAGCAGGTAGCAGATTGTGGGAAGTGTGTAACTCAGCCAGAAGCCGACTGTGTATGGTTAGTAACTGCCAAAGCATGAGCGGGAGTGATACGGCTTACCGAAATGCTCGGAGTAGACCATGGCGATAGAACCAGTGAGAGATCCCATGTTGATGAGCAAGTAGAAGTAGATGTAGATACGTGCTGTCGTGGTGGCAGGGTCGACGATCTCTTTGCTACCATTCTTCCTGACACGAACATAAGCGCGCTGGTCCTTGTACTGCTCAGCAATCAAAGGCGAGATGTTCGACTTGAAGCCTCCAGTTCCGATACCCATGGTGACCAGACCAAGTGAAAAGATGCTGATGGCGGTGTCCGGCTTGGTGATGACCTGGGGGGTCGCTGAGAAGATCAGAAGGATATGGCCAATGATGGCGACTATGTTGGCGTACTGGATCGTGAGATAGCGGCCAAAATACTCATCGGCAAGCCACGCTCCACCGAGCGGCGTGATGTAGGACCAGAACTGGTTGACTGTATGTGAGGTTAGACGGGAGAATCAATGGCAGCAAGACCGACATACACATGGTCAAACCAGTCGAGGCTCGCTGGCCCATGCCCAAAGCACCAGATCCTGGCTTCTTGAGGAAACCAGCACCAGTCCTCGAGCCCGGAGGCAGGTCTTTCTGAATGAAGTTCACGACTGCAAAGGCATCAGCTTGGTTGCTTCGCGTGCGACTCGTTGTGTGACATACAAACAGCACTCGTTCCATAGTAGCTGAAGCGCTCTACGAACTCCACAGCAGCGACTGTCCAGACCTGCCATGAGATACGGCCTGCGACTCTGGGAAGAGTGGCCCATTCCTCCTCGGTGGGAAACGGTCCGAGCAGGTTAGTGTTCTCATCATGGAACGATTCGGTAGAGCTGGTGTCCAGAAGCACCGGGTCAAAGACCGTAGCACCTTTGGGGATATCAAGGCTGGTCTTGACGTTGGTAGGAGTAGCCATGGTGACGCCGGTGAGTGATCCGTCGATCTCTCAAGTCGAGTATGGAGGTGCAATGGAGCAATAGCGCCGAGAGAATGGACGCGGGAAAGTGCTGTCCAACGACTGTGGGGCAATGTTTGCACGAAGCGATTTATCAAACGTCAAGGGACGAGTAGCACGAACGCCTGAGCTTGTGGAGATAGACGATGCCCCTCTTCATATACATTTGATGCAAGGTTCCAGACCAAGGACTGGGCATGAGTTGCACAAACATAGCACATGCCTATCGTTTTGCGCCGACCCACCCATGTTGCTAAACGGTACTCGTTGACCTGTAAACGTGGCGCAAACGGTCGCTGACAGTTCCAAGACTTGTGCAATCGCGCCTGGTCCGGTTGCAGGATTGCTTTACGATTCTTCGGTTCTGCGACCGCAATCAAGCGCGCTCTTAGAGGCATCCAAGACCGTGGTACATATTTAGGCCCTCGGCGTTAGTTTGAGCAAGGGAGGAGAGGCGCAGGAAAAAGGCCATGCCATGGGACCAATTTGCAGTGTGTCGCCACGATGTACCGGGCCAACGTCCGGAAAAGAAGTGCCAAGTGAAGTGTTAAGATGGAGAAGATAACGTCTTCGAAGCTTCCATTTAGTCGATGGCGCGGCGGAGATGGTGCCCAGATATGCCAAGGGGTTGTCTTTGCGCGCCTGCCTCTTTAGGCCTCAACTAAGGCGGCGCAGATGGTAGCCAAGGAAGCCCGCATAATAACAGCGTCCCGTCGCGACATTCTCCTTCCTACAACTAAATAGAACGATTGCGATAGAGCGCGCGGCGTGGTTGGGTGGCGTTTGGAGAGTTTGACGATGGTGTCTGGGTGGTTTGGCAGAGCGGAAAAATTGTGAACGCGGATGTCACGCGACACGGTGGACGGGCGTAACAACATCACCGCGACGCATGTTGATAACCTTCGCACAATCCACATGATCGAAGTTGACATTGATGGTGCGCCGAAACCCTTCTAGCTACTTCGGTCTATCGTGTACATCTATCCCCACTACCTTGTGTGACCTCGCAACATATCCCATCAACAGAAATTCCAGGCGCCTGGGACGAACTCGTTTGCTTCAGGCCGAAGGTAAAAGGTGCCCATGCGAGATGGGACGACCGGTGCCATGTCTTCCATATACTGAGATTGCACACCCCCGTAGCTCTCCGCAGGCATTGCCTCCCACAGTGGCTCATTGTGGTACTGGATGTAGTCCTCAGGATACACCATGTAGCCGAGATTTTGGGAAGCAATGGGATGCGCGTCCCCATCCACAACACCATCATACCCGAAGTGAGTACCTCCAGGCTGTGGTATGGGGCTCTGGACTGAACCGCCTACCGGAATAGCGTTGTCGTGAACGCTCAGCTTGCCCATACCGAAGTCTTCGTCGTAGTACTGAGGCCAGACAGGCTGGACTTTCGGGTGGCCTCTCCGATGACCACCGCGATGATTGCCAGAGTTGTTACCACGACGTCCGCCACGCTTGCCACTCCGTCTACCCTTCGGATGCCCACCACGATGAATGCCTTGGGCAAGGTTGCCATCATACATACACGGACCAGCACCCATGGTGATCATGGGCTTGTGCTGTTGCTGGCGACGAAGCTGATTCTTCCGCTCGATCTCTGGATCCCTGCACGGCTATCAGTAAACGACATCCCAGACGAAATGTTTTGACTTACTTTGCAGCGAACTTTCCCCCAAACAGGTAGGTGTCCTGATTCTCTTCTGTGACCTTTTGCCGCGGGTGATCCGGGTCTGGCTCGGTTCCCAAGGACCAGAGCTTGTATGAGCCGTGGACGTCAGCATGGCGGACGAAGGTGCCGATGCACATCTCGATCTCACGGCGCATCCAGCCAAAGCTCTTTGTTTCGGCGCGCGACATGATGGTGGGGTTGACAAGCAAGAGTCGGAGGCGCTCTACTGTGGAGTCAAAGTCTTCGAAAACCTCCTAGGTGGCGAAGTCAGTACTGCTGGTGAACTGATTCACGACACTTACAAGCTCATGGATAGTGTTATACACCTGCTGAACACGTTCCTCCCAAGTGCCTCTCAACGGCTCGACCCACACGAATCGAAGAAGCGGTATCAGCTCTTCGCGCGCCCAGTGCATCACTGTCGGAGCAAGCATCGCGGTGTTGGTGGTCTGAATGTCGCGCGTTGTGTTGAGAGCGATCGTTGAAGAGCAAGGAAAAAGCGGCTGGGAGCGAGTTGAAAGGTAGTCGCGGCAGAGTTTGTCAGAGACGGAGCGACGTGACCAGAAGAAATTTTATACATTTGTGTCAAAGGTGAAAGAGGTTTTTCCGGCCGCCGCGAGCCGACGCCCGCGATAGCCAGAATCTTCAATACCAAATCCGGATGTTGATATTCGCTGATGAAGTGCAGAGCATGGAACTGGAAACAGCCAATATATAGTCGTGAAGATACTGCCATGTGAGATCGTCAAACGAGCCGACACTGGCAGCTAGTAAGAGCAAGGAAGCGAACGCACACCGCGTTCGAGTCATGAGGTGGGAGTGTATATCTTCTGACTAAGTCAAACATAAAGCGGTGTGCGGTCGCTTCGCGCGACTTCGTTGGCAAATGCTCAGGTCGTCATTGGAAGCTCGTCATGATCATTGCGTTACGGCCATATTTGAGACCTCATGTACACCTCCCGGCATACACATCGTACGATTGCAAGAAAATCTCTCATTCCAGAGCGGCTCCTGGAGTCTCTCAGTGCCTTGTGAAAATTTCAATCAGGGAATCATGCCTCAATCGCAAGATCTGGGAGGTCGTCAAAGCATATGGCAGCGTACACCGCCCCTTGAAATCTCAGCTTGGAGTCGCTCTGTGCTTTATAACCTTTTCATTCAGAAGACCAGGTCTCGAAATGGCATGATCTAGGAGGTCCTCAGAGCATGTGGCAGCGAACATCGATAGTCAATCCCTCAGCGAGAAGTATATCAAGTCACTCACACAGCCGATGTAGTCATGAACGTTACGCGTTTCTTGACACGAGATGGAAGTCTGAAGAATCGCAATGTCGCATTGTATGTGTGTACATATATGACCGCAGGCATCTTAAGTCTGTCCATTAGTCCTGCTAGAAGTTCAAGGAATTAATCTCAGAGTTTTTCAAATCTCCTTATCAACCACTATACAACCCTTAACCTGTCTCCACCAGCTCCGAAGACAGCATTACTATCTCAAGTAGCGATGCCACCGCCTCCAGCACCACCACCAGGAGGTCCACGACTACCTTCACCACCAGGTCCCTTCCAGAACGGCTTACCCTCCATACCACCACTAGATGGACCCCTACCCTTGCCCTTACCATCTGGCGACTTCTTCGCGTTCGGACCATAAAAGTCGTTCCAGATCGGGAACTTCAGGCGAGGCCAGTCAGCATCCTCAGGCATGAGCTGGACGCCATATGTCGTCGCGTACTGGGCACGTGCCTGTGCAACAGTGCTCTCATACTGCTGCATTGCCTGCACTGCGGGGTTTGTCGGAGGTAGGTTGAGACCGCCGTGGCGCTGGAAGTGGCGGTAGAGCAGGAGTTCGACCATCGAGCGGTTCTGGCGGATGGGCTCCATGGATGGATGGCCTAGGTCTGGGTCTGCGATGCGCAGGATGAGTTCGTGGATCAGGCGAGAGTCGTTGTCGAAAGCGTCCTGAAGTGGAATCAGCTTGGATTCACTTTCGATGTAACGAAGGCAACGGGGTGTGAACACCAGAGGCAAAAAAGGGAGGTACTCACAATAGTCTCGCTCCACCAGACCGCGTTGTCGACCTCGGGGTAATAGTCGTGGTTGGCTTTCGCACGGTCATGGCTGTCGTAGATAGTGAAAGCCCAGCGCAAAAATGGAACGACGGACTCGCCGGCAAAGCGTTGCAGGTTGGTAGGCTGCTGCATTGGGCCGTACATGACTGTGGGGATAGGCCGATAAGTCGGTTGAGGCGACGCAGGACCCGCGGGCAAGGCATGCTGTTGACCTTGAGGAGAGTTGGCAGGCTCGATGGTGCGAGAAGGGATACGACCGTGGCGCGGGGACTGGTTGTAGTCCGGTGGTGGATAATCACCGCTGAGAGCACGGCGGCGGTTGCGGTTGGGAGTTGGACCAGACATCTTGGGGACGTCGAAGGTATACCAATATTACCAGAGACAATGTGTGTATAAGTGTATGGAAATGGAAGCCGGTTGGTCGCACCGAGTTGTTTCGCTGTCGTTGTCGGTGGAAGAAAATAAAAACAACCCGAGCGGAGGTAGGCCTTGCTTATATACCCTACCCTCCGCTTTCACTCGTTTGTCGCGAAGTCAAGGTGAAGGTATCTCCGAATCCACACTCCTTTCGGCGTTCACGTCCAACGGTGCAATTCGATCCACTCCGCGAACGAGGGAGACCTTGTGACCATGGTTGCTTGACATAAGCAGGTCCCGGTGAAGGAAGATTGAAGAAAGACGGGATGGACATTGCAAATGCTGGTTTTTATCGTCGGATTGGCGAGGCGAGCAAGCAGAAGAACATGTCACAGGACCTTGGGATCAACCATCATACAAGAGGCGTGTGCCATGGAGCAAGCGGTCTGATTGTAGCAAAGTGCTTGAGTATGAACCCCTGAGTGCACCAACATACGGGTTGCAAGCATTATTCGAGTATATTTTGTAGCAACGAGTAGTCACAAAGTCAAGCGCTCCAAACTTGAGAGCATGTTTGTATACATACTAGGCCTCTCCTAAAACCTCGCAGCCCTCTGCCCGGCAACACCGGCCTCACCCCTAGCATGCGCATCAGCTTCATGATGTTCCACCAACTTCAAAGGCCGATACTCCGCGTTCCACATCTGCTCGCGGATCCACTCTTCCAGGTCGCTATCATTTGTGGGTATATTCTTCTCTTGTGCTAGACCATCTTGGACAGCCTTCTTGATGACATTGCGTGCAATCTTGACACTGATCTCGCGCACGTCTTCAACATCGGGTAGCAAGCCAGCGCCTGTGTCCTTGAGAACAGGAGCTTCTGAAGCCAGAGCCTGCACTGCGGCAACGAGTAGGGCGGGAGTCATCAGGCGTGTGCGACTCAGTACGGCGCCGAGTCCGATGCCTGGGAAGGTGACGGAGTTGTTGCATTCAGCTGCTATAAATTAGCGCATGCGAACATGGTTAAGCATTACAATAAACGTACATATATCATACTCCTTGCCATTGTGCTTGACAGGTGGAAACGGCGAGCCAGTAGCTACCAGCACTTTGCCGTCAGTCCAGTCGTATAGGTCTTGAGGTTTCGCCTCATGCAGTCTTGTAGGATTCGAGAGAGGGAAGATCGCTGGACGCTCGACATGCTTGGCCATCTCGCGGACAACGTGTTCGGAGAAAGCGCCGGGCTTGGTCGATGTACCAATCAAGACGTGGGGCTTGACTTCCTTGATGACCGAGAGAAGATCACCATGCTCTTTTCCTTCCCATTCTTTGTCATCGCGAGCATATGGTAATTGTGCTGGGGTGAGCTCGTCCTTCTTGCCTTGCAGCAACAGACCCGGCTTGTCAACACACCTGAAGACGTCAATACCCTGCACGTCTTGAGAAAAATTGACGTGACTTACCATATCTGGCGGCCAGCGTCCTCCTTAGACTTTCCCGTGTTCTGCGCGATAGCATCCTTGATCTGGTCCGCAATACCGGTGCCCGCGGATCCTGATCCGAACATGACGAAGCGAGCCTCGTCCCATGTGGTGCCGCTGACCTTGAAAGCCGCCATGATGGCAGCAAGAGTGACGCAGCCCGTTCCTTGCACATCATCGTTGAAGCATGCGATCTGTGGCGTATACTGGTCCAGTATCCTACGTGCATTGTTCAGACCAAAATCCTCGAAATGGATGTAAGCCGTCGGATATCGCTTCCGACAAGCTGTTACAAATTTCTCGATGAACTTGTCGTACTCTTCACCTCGTGCACGCCGTTTCTTGAGACCAAGGTAGAGCTCATCACCAAGTAGCTCTTCGTTCTACGCATGTCAGCGACTCTGTTGTATTTGGGTAGGTCATGACTCACGTTTGTGCCGCAGTCAAGCACGACCGGAAGCGTCCGCGAAGGATGAATACCAGCGCACAGGGTGTATATGACCAGCTTAGCTACGGAGATCAAGATGGCGCCTACGCCTTGATCTCCGATGCCTAAGATCTGTTCGCCGTCGCTCACGACTATCACATCGATATCCTCGGGATTGCCCCATTGCTTTACATCGTCCTCCACTCGATCGGCGTCGTCTATATTCAAGAAGCAGCCTTCAGGCTTTCGGAAGAGTCTCGAGTAATCGGCTATCGCATCGCCCTCGGTAGGAGTGTAGATGACGGAGAACATCTCCTTGAGGTGGTTCAAGATCAGCTTGCCAACGGATCAGCTCTGCGCTTGTCTCTTTGTCCAATCCCACAGCATACCTTATAGTATAGAACCTCATTCTGGTATTTCAAGCTTGTCATGAACGTGTTCTTTGCCAGGTCGTTTGGTCGGGATTTGTACTGGGCGTACGCGCGGTCGACCTGCTCGTCGAGGGTCTGGGTATTCGTAGGTAGCAAGCCATGGAGCTTGAAAGTCTCCCGCTCTTCTTTTGTAAAGGCCGAGCCTTTATTGAAGTAGGGAGTTCGCAAGAGTGCATTGCCCTGTCATTTCGTCAGCGCAAACGCATAACATTGGATTTGGCTGGGGTCTTCGCACAGTCAAGGCTGTCTCCTGTGGTCCAGAGGTTGAGAGTGGCAGATGACCGAACTTGCTATGCTTCTTGGCTGGTGCAGTCGAAGACATTCTGAGTATGGGCTGATGATTTACACGCAGGGTACGATGAAAGAAATGACTGCGCAGCGTTGGCGAAATGCGCCCTGGTGTGATGAGACGCGATTGATTGAACATGAAGTATCAGTGAGGGCTACTACAGTATTGGTTTAATATATATCGCCTGTACCACAACCGAAAAATCCTCCATCCGGGGTCTGGCGGAGGTCTTCATGGTTGCGCGTCTCGCACAGTCGGCACGATGACGTCTGAACAACAGTTGGCCGGCGCTACAGATATCGATAAGCACAATACAAGCAGAGCCTCTCAATAACACTGTTGATTCAAGCTCGAGATGTCCTACTAGGCATGCATGATGATTATGAATTGCGGAAATAATAGGGAGAGTAGGGTGCAGCAGGTGCGGTGCCATCAAGCGTTTGGGAAGCACGCGGCACACGTTGGCAGGCGTCGTGGCAGATCTGCAGGTGTGCACCGATCACCAGCCACTCCATTGATCGACCCTCAACACAGCCACTGCAGCGGAAAACCTCTGTCGGCCGTGCAATCTCCGGTATTGTCCGCAGCAGGTCTCCGTGTCATTCCGGAAGCCTCCTCATGTGTCGATTCACTCACACTCAGGTGGTTGCCTCGAGATCAGGCAGGACTTTGATGCCTCGGTATCGATTCCGGGAGCAGACGCCATGTGGTTTCTCCCACCTTCATAACAGGAACCTTCACCACTCAAGTGTACTGGTATTCGCATTACTCGCTAATCGAAACATTTGGTGGCTGCGATGGCATGTCAACACGTTCACAACTGAAGGGGACAAGCATATGTTCGTGATACGAAGGATGCGCGACGCCAGGACACCATTTTCAGCCCATAGTTGCACGAGCCGCCCTAGTTGAGTATTCTGGCCCCAGAGTGCTGCGCAGCACTACCCCGGGCCGACCAACCCTGGTTGAGGCTGCATGCGATCGTGTGCTTATTCCAGGAACGCGAGATACGAAGTCCACGTGTCACTCCGAATGGATCGTGCCTGAATCGATGGTACGAAAATACAGGTAATGATGTATAAGGCTCATCGGCGTGACACGAGGGAGAAGTATAAAACGGCAGACCATGAAATGAAGGAGTTTGTCACCACCGCTTTGTGGGTTGAGTCACTTCTCCTCGACCTACTACATCATATTGCTGGCTCTGTCGCGCTTTCTTTTCTTCTTTACGTGGACGTCTTATGTCCAAGCCAAAATTGATGACTTTTGCAAGAAGGGAGGGGCTTCTGGATCATGTCAGAAAGTGAGCAAGTGCGCCAGTGGTCACTCTACGCATTTGGCCTTTTCGACATTACATATGCTAATGGTCATCAACTAAGTGCAACCGTGCCAGACCTTTGCCCGGATGACCCTTTGGATGTTCGTTGCTGCTTTCCTCGCTATCCTTGCAGCATCGATACCTTTCCGGGCGTCTCAAGATAGGACGAGTGCGACCTGCAGTAGTGACCATGATTACTTCACGGACCTCTGCCCAGGCGGCGACAATGTGCAATGCTGCATGTCCAAGACGACAGTCGACAAGTTTGTCGACTTCCCTGAGACTACGTACATTCTCGCGGTGCAGTACAAGAACGGTGCCAGCGGCAAGAAGTCCGCAAACGAGCTAGTCATGGAGTGGCTTCGTCACGAAAAGTACGATGGGCTAATGAGCGGATGGACCACACTGATTGGTAGCGTGGATGGCGATTGGATCAACTTCGCAAAGGACAAGAAACATCCAATGTTCGACCAATTCGCTGATCCGCACTTCTGTGGTCAAGCTGTCGAGACCGACCACCTCGGCGCAAGTATGAATGCTGTTTTGCGCTATCCACCGCTCGCTATCCTTTCGTGAACAGAGGCGACTTTGGTGGTTGGGGAGACGACCTTAGCACTCTATATGCTGAGTGGTCGGTCACATGCCAGCAGACGTGCGCGATCGTGGGTCAAGGACAGGATCATAGGCAATACCAACACCTTCAAGCTCCTCGACGCTATCGAAGACGCAGACGCATTCAGTATTGGTCTTGCACTCAGCAACTTGCCCGCTCGCGCTATCCATGATGTAGCCAAAGACTACTACAAGCCCAAAGGCGCGTATCGTACTCGCTTGTCTGCACTGTTCAAGAAACGATTCACGGATCGCGAACATGCAGAGACTCTGGCCAACGAGATGTTGACAGGACCAGGACATCTTTCACCTGGCAATGAGGATTCAGTTATCGCGGTACTAAGAGCGGCAGCAATCAAGAAGGATGCCATCTTGAACCCATTGCCGAGCAGTCTAAGTGCCGCTGAATTGGCTCCTTTCCTTGATGGTTTTGTAGACGCGCTGAAAGAACTAGCAAAAGATATAGGCAAGTTGTGCTGATTCAAACTGACACATTTGGGTTGAGAGTTCCGTTGGAGTGTTGACTTGTCAGGGATGCGATATCTCAAATCTTGGCTTGAATAAATTCCTAATCGCATTCCAATGTTTGCTTCGTCATACGCATGCACTCTCCGTCTTCTGACGCTGTCTCACCACCAGAGGTCATGCGTATCTGCAGTTCCAAGGCAAGGCAGATTCCGCAGTACACGGTCCTCGTCCATTTCCCGATCGAGAGTAGAGCCGGACAGAATTCCCATCGCCTGATTGGTCAACTCGACCTGCCCTAGGCACCTGCATTTCCAGCCTCGAAACCGCTCAGCCTTTCCTGTTCCTCCCTTCACGATATGAAAAGACAAACCCTCCACTTTAGCGGTGATCAGTGATGAGGGACAACATGCGCAGGCGTCCTCAGGTTAGCTGGAGCGATAACGATTACTATCGCAACCTCCGCAAGGGAGACAAGGCAAGCCGAAGAAAGGCTATCATCATCTGGATCGCCTTGCTTCCTGTAGTTCCAATCATTTGTATTGGACTTGGGCCATTCTGGGCTTACCACAAATACAAGCAAAGCGAGGTGTACATGGACCGAGTCCGGACGCGAGCAGAACAAAGAGACCGAACCCCGCCAAAGCTCGTGCGGAGAAAGCGCGCGTTGTCCATTGTTCCAGCACCAAGAAGGAGCACGACGACAGAGCGAAAACCATTGCTGTCCTTGTTACCGACGGAGTTGAGGCTCCAGATTTACGAGCACATTGTCGAGAGAGAAGATGGATTTCATATCGTCTTAGTGGCGGGCTGCCTCCATGGCTATCGTTGTCAGTGGTCTCCGGATCTCACTGTACCGACGCGGCATCAGCAGTGCTGGTACCATTACTGCAACGAGCAACAGTCCCCAACTATCATCTCGAGCAAAGATACCTCACGTCTGGGTGTCTTGGGTCTTCTTCAGAGCTGTCGCGCAATGTGAGTTACTCCTTATACAATGCGACACACCAAGTGAGCACTGAATACTCACTGGGCTACGATACAAGCCACGGAAATCAGTATGAGATGATGTATATTGGAGTTGCTGACCGCTTTTAGCTACAACGATTTTGTCCCGCATTTGTACTCGCGACCTAGGTTTTTGTTTCACGACTACGACTCTTTTGCGGCTTTTTGCGGGTCAATAGTCCCCCAGCGTTTTAACACGATTCAGCGAGTACAAGTATACCGCGCATCGTATGGTGGGCGAGTTAATATCAACCCCACGCATTTAACAAACAACATTCTGTCTGGCTCAGCTTCATACAGAAGTCTTCACGACTCGAAAGTCACAATCCGTACCCCTGTCTTGCCTGAACTTATGCCACCTGAAGGGAAAACTTTCCTCCCTGAAAAATGGCAGCAAGTACGTTTAATCTTGGGGAGAATGGAGGCTCTGAAGGAAGTAAAGGCTGCGACATTCACAGAGTTTGCCGAACATGCAGATACTGCCCGCAACATGAGTGGTGAGCGCGAAGCAGAGCGTTGGTTGCGTCACAGTGTTGATCGTTTGTGGTTCTCTGAGGATGGCTCGAACTCTGGTAACTGGAAGGACTTTGATGTGTCAAAGGAGGTGTTCATGAATGGCAAGACTTGGCAGGCCGTTAGCCTGAGGAGAAAGAAGCATAACGGCTGAGTTCACCTCCCAGGGCGGTGCGGACGCCTTGAGTGGAATACAACTTGACGCGCTGTTCTGCGGCGCCTAAATCTCTTCCATTCTTTGTGTCGAACCAAAGCAGTCCACATCCGACAGCTTAGTGCGAGATTCCAAATCCGGCACTACCGCACTCTTTATCTAATATTTCGCCCGCAAACACCATCATAGCCTACCATCATTGCTTTGTCCTATTCTTCGATTTATGCTTCCCATCTACCCTGCGACACAGTCTCCACAACATCAACAAAATGGCGGTGAAATCAGATTACTACACTCGCAGCAAATCCAGAATAACGCCTAGCCGACACGGCAGCATTGCGCATTCTCATAGCTTGGATTTCCTCGACGACTTTGACGATGAAGGTTACTATGACCAATTCGCGCCAGTCAAACTCATAGAATTCGATTTACTCTGCGAAGTCGAGCTTTCGGACTGCTGGGAGTACTCCAATGTACAAGGCGAGGAAGATGATATCAACGACGAGCTAGGAAAATACACGGTATGACTACTTAAATGAGCATTGTAGTGGTAGATTACTCACCGCGTCTAGGCGGCTTTGGTAGCAGCTTGGCTACTATTCTCTGTTCTAACCAAAGCGCCCTTCTTCATCACAATCCTCATATCGCTAGGCACGGCAATATTCAATCGGCCCTCAGCTTCTCTCGTGAACCTCGATAACTCACTTGGCTTGAATACGACGGCTCTGGAGCGTCGCCAAAGCGCCGGCAGTGAGTCCCTTCTACCCTCTCTCTTAACACCACCAACTAATACAGCCTAGTCCACCCAAATATTCCAGCCACACTGAACCCTATCGTCCGCCCCTTTCGCTCCATCCTCGATCCGCACTCCCTCGATTCCGCACCCACACAGCCTCGCCGCCGTGCCAACCCTTACGCCGGCCAAGACCCAGACTGGCAGCCTCGCCGCCTCTGGTCCGAAGCCCTACGCGCATCTGTACCCAGACTCCGAGTACTTGCCCTCCACATTGCCAAAGTCGGCATACATTTCACATACTTCCAGCTCAGTCTCCAGCTCCTCGTCACCATCGCGCAGACTCTGGGCATACATTTCCACGCTGGAAGTGATGTTGTGGGCTTGTTTCCGCGGTATTGGGCGAATTTGACGAGCACGGAGAATCTGTTTGGTGTTGTTGGGAAGGATGTGTTGAAGGGACACGTTGAGTTTGTGGCGGGGTGGTGGTGGGATTGGGTGTTCGGACTTACGTCGCTGCTTATTTGGCATTTTCCGAAGGCGTTGCTAAGGGGAGTGTGGAGGGCTGTGGTGATGGCGATGGCGATTCCTGGCAAGAAGGTTGCGGGAGGAGCATGGGGTGAGATATTTGTGAGTAAGGTGAAGTAGTTCGAAAGACGGAGGTACAGGGAGTCGTGTTGCGCGTGAAATGAGGCTGGTACAGCAACTTGAGGCGAGTAGTGGGTTGGAGAGGCGTTGAGGGTTGTTGTGAAGCTCAACGCATCGTTATACTTGGACGATCACTCACATATGATGTCTTCATTGTTCCATGTATACTTTCGTCACATCAGATACTTCATCTGCCGCTTTGTGATTCTTTGAGAGAATGCAACATTGTCTGCAACTTCTATTGCCTTCCTTGACCACAATCATGACCACGCCGTATCGTACCTCCGCATTTCTCACATCAATTTACCACCATGAAGTTCTCCAATACCATTACCACATTCTCCTTCCTCACGCTCACAGCCGCCCACTCCTGGCTCAGCTGCACCGATCATGACAACAAAAACATCATCGACTGGATGAAGGTAAGCAGTGTCCCAATAACCTAGGTCCTCGAAGACTAACAGCGAAGTCCAACGTAACAGAGTGTGTCCCAGTGCTGCCAATAAGACCAGACTGCATCGTCGATCCGTTGATGCCTTGGTTCGCATATCTCTGCAAAGGCTGGCCACGGTAAGCATCCGCCATTTCATCTATCTATCCTTCACAATGACTTACTAACATATAACAGCGCAAAGCAAAACCCTGGCGACTGGCAAGACGAAAGCAGTAACTACCTCTGGAGCATCAACGAAGCAACAGCGAAGGTCGATACACACGCCTACCACCCTTCCCAACGCACACCCACCTACTTCACCTTCGCATCCGATCCTGCCTTACCACATCACACCGCGCCCGCAGCTATGGCTACTTCCACGCCCGGCGGCACCATCAAGCTGATGTACGGCGGCAATGGATATAGTCGCGGCGCCAACGCGGGCGGGAACGGCGATGCAGGGCGAGTCGGCGTGTACTGGGCCGGCGCTCCTGAGACGGAAATTCACTGATATCAATCAGTTCACGCCCTCATTTCTGATGCAGGAGAATGGCTTCTCGGAGGAGGCGATTATGTTCCCCGATGATGATAAGGTTGTTACGCCGAATCAGGGGTTGGTGGATAAAGGGAATTGGATGAGTTTGAAACTGTAAGTGCTTCATGGTAGACGTTGAAAGTAGGGAAAGCGCTAACGTGTGTGTATTGCAGGCCCGGAGTGTATGGAGGAGGGACGACATATGATGGTTTGGGTGTGGAGCTGGGGTGGGAAGCCAAGATACACGACGTGTTTTGATGTTATGATTCAGTGAGATTGCTCATTTGCGCTGAGAGTCTGGGGTTGAGTTGAGAAGATGTGCTTTGAATTGTATGGATGATGTCCCAATACTGGTGAATGGAGAGAGTGGGTAGGAACAGAAGATGACTGGCAAATGAACGTGTATGAACTCAGATCCCTGATCTGAAGCTGTGCGCGGCAAACGTCTGCGAAAGAATATAAGATACTCATGTGTGTTCATATACTCTCCCTGGTCCCCACTTCCCAGACCGTGAACTTGAAATTCTGCTCGTAAAGCTCGTCTCGGTAGCAGTCTCCACCAATAGCATAATCCAAGAGGAGTCTGGCGAAGCTGTCGTCTTGTACTCGTAGGAATCGGCAAAACTCGGTATGATCCCGCCCAAGTAGGAAATGGACGAACACGTTGTTCATGATGAAGCTAGCTGATTGTACGAGACGGTCGACGTCCTTAGGAGAGGGATTGACAATTGTGGAGAGCGTAGATGATAGTGCAGGCGTCCTTTGGTCGTCAAATGCCGCCAAATAGGCGAATATTATGGGATTGTCGATCCCCAATTGGCGCAACGACTCCTCAATTGCTTCGTCTTGGGCTTGACTTAATTGGAGATCCGCCAATACAACCAAAGTTCGTCCTCCAAGTCGCGCACGGTCGACGTGGTGTGCAACTGTCCGGATCGTCTGCGGGTCGTACCGCACCGTTGCCATCGACTTATCTGCATACAGATCGAGTTTGCGGGCTGGTGGTACATTATTGGAGATCAAGTGTCGATTGAGGTAAGCAACAAAGTGGTTGCGAAGGCCGTGACTGGCTGTGGGGACATATTCGGATAAAACGGCAACTGCGACAGTGTCCTTGAAGCTCCGAGTGGCCCTTGTGTTCGTGCTTGATGTCGGAGTACCGAGTGCGGGGCCACGATCGATGAATGCTTTAGCGAGGTCCGTGCCGAAACGATGCGCTAACCTGTCATCTCCAAAAATGTATGACTGGTAGTCTCGAATAGCAAATGGAAAGTTCACGTCAGCTTCGCCGGCGCTTTTGTGAAGCGTGAACACATCGTGAACCATTGGAGGCCCGGGAAGTGCAAAGCGAAAGCTGAATGTGAGTTCTTCTTAGAGGAGCATTGTGTGAATATGAACTTGACCGGTGGAGGACTTGGCAACGGCAATTGTGAGCTTGCCGCGAAGGGGGCTGTGTAGACAATGCCAAGTCTTGGGACACTTGCTTGTCGAAGATTCGTGAAGATCCGAGGAGGCAAAATGCCGCATCTTGCGTCATGGCCAGCCAGATCCACGAATCTAGCCTGGAGGCAGCATTCTCAACGTTCGTCTTGAGTCTCGTTGCAGGTAGTGTCCGGTCCGAGCACCAACTCGCTTGATTACGCAAGCTGGTTAATGATGAGCTGAGCAGGGGGCGACCATATTGCTGACACAACCAGGCCATATGTCAAGCTTCGAAAATCGCGTGATGCATCACCCGATCAGGTGCGGTGTCCTATGTTTGCGCAACTTCAAGTTTGCGCGTTCGCCTCGTGTTTGAATCATTTTGATTGTGGTATCATGCTAGTGTACGTTGTGATGTAACATGATTCTGGTAAGCTGGACCGCTCGTGATTGGCGCAAGTGCGTCCCGAAATGAACAGCGGGAGCATTATAAGTGAACGTATTGAAAGAGGATGTGGTGAGAAGGACAACGCTGTGTAAGACTTTGCAGGTTGCGGGGCACTAGTGATCCTTGAAGCACACGAGAAAGCGTACTCGAATGTACGGCTCATGAAAAGTTCGGCGAGTGCCACGAATTCTGTTGGGGTTTCGGTAGGCACTTCAGCTTTGCAATCGTGCCTTCAGCCACGCCTCGATAGCATTCTGGCTGCTGCCTTTAACTGCCGAGCCAGGGCTCATGATCTCGATGATAGGAGCGACATGAGCCTCCCCCGGGCCTTCGAGCAGTACCACACGGCTAGCATCTCCACGTCCTTGTTCCCAGCCTGCTTTGAAATGTTCGCTGAATTCTACAATCGGGTCTTTGAGCACCTCATCTCCGCCCCAAAAGATGAACACGTCGCTGCCAGCTTTGGGAGCACCGTGCCACCATGACGCATCGTTCTTGCAGGCTTCTGTGTAGCCATCACCAGAGACTGGACCAGGATCGGTTTCTGGGTCGGTGGTATTGGCTTTGTCTAAGAACATGGCCGACCACTTTCGCAAGGCAAGAGGCGACATGACGTCTAGTCTGAGTTCGTCGAAGCTTCGGTAGTCGGTGCTGAAGCCAGTCCAGGGGCTATACAGGAGTATGCCGCAAAGTGCTTGGTCCAATTTGATGGCAGGAACGTCTGGATGCGGATGCAAGATATGCGATAGTACTGCGAGAGCCAGGTTGCCTCCCGCCGAGTCACCCGAGAGAAATATGTTCGACGGCGAGCGACCTGTCGAATTGGCGAGGTGGTCGAGAGCGGCTGAGGCTTGCAGGAGCTGCGTGGGATGTCTGGCCTCGGGCGCCAGAGTATATGCGAGCACAACGACCGCGACTGACTGGCGATCTTTCGCACTCCCGCTGGTAAGGTCCTTGATCAACCGAGACAGATACAGGAAGTTGCCTAAATTAGCAGGCTGTGTGTAGCCTCCACCATGAAAGTAGAGGATAACATTCTCCGCGTCGTAGCTGCCTAGCCAATGCGCGGCAACCTTTTTCCCATCTTTCGTGTCGATATGATCCGTCTTTGGTGTGATGGAATGGCCTTTGCAATACTGCACATAGCGATCACTTGTGCTAAGATTTAGGTATCGCGATTCGGCAATCGTGATGCGACCCAGCATCGTTCGCACGGCAGCGTAGAGGACGTCATTGTAGAGGCGTGTGCACCGAATTGATCTGAAAGGATACGTAAGGGCTCGCTTTATTGCTGCGGAGGCTATTAGTATGGTTAGCGATGGTTCGTCCCAACGCGTGGTGGTGAGTGACCTATGTGCCCAAGTAGAGGGACAACATCAAAGAAACCTGCTGGACGGGTCGTAGACATGATGATAATAGAGCGGAGAGAACAAGAGAGCTTACATTGTAATTCGAGGGCGTAGTTGAGCCTTTTGATCCTCTGCGGCGTGTCTGGTGGGCCTAAGTTTAGTATGTGGTTAGTGGTTGGAAGAGCGAGACGCCGACTCGCGATTGTGGGGGAGGATGCGGAAGTCCGACGATGTTTGCCAAGCCTTCCGAGCAGGGCTGGCATCCTGCAGAACACCCTTCGCTCACTCTTTCATCCCATTGAGCATTTACCAGAATCGTTCAATATGTCGTCTAAAGTCCATGTTGAGTTCGACTTCACATCAAGTTGTGGACCATCCTGTTTAGCTCATCGCAGCTACTTCCTACTCGCAAAGCCCGGTTATCGACATACATTTCTCCAATTGTGTATCGCTTCGATCACAGGCTCAATTATGTAGTATGCTCATTTCCGGGGTACCCGCTGGCCTCATACTTCCTCTTTGCGTTCTAGCGATGGCCGCGTCAGAATGAGATCCAAGTGAGCCAAGGCTCGAGAGTTGAGTTCGAGTCTTCTCGAAATGATGCCCCTGAATGGCCTCGCAAATGTGATACGATTCATTACTCAACGTTCAAGCTGGCAAGGATCGCGAGATATCCCTCAAAAGATCGTGTTCAAACGATAGTAAAGTTTCGGCGTGCAGTGTTATGATCGTGTCCATCAAAAGGCCAATACGGATCGTGCTCGAGATTTTCTTCGCCGAGAGGCTCTTTCGCTGAATCATTAACCCAGATTTCAGCAAGTCCAATCCTTTCGAACAGAGTGCCATCTGGATGCAACGGTACTACGACAAGACAATACGCGCAATGCATCACTCTCGCGAGTACAATGGCCGTGACCGACTCGTTCCCAATATCGTCGTTTTGATGATCTGGATACCACTTGCATTCAAGAGTCGCGCTGTGGAGGGATACACTGAGCTTGCTCGACGGCTTCAAAGAGCTCTCGGAATCATGGTGAGAGCTGTGCGTGGGGTCGACGGTGTTCTCGCATTGCTTTAGCAAGGCTTCAAGGCCGAGGCCCTGAACTACCAATGTTCCTGCGGTGACCTCTCCTAAAGGATCGTCACCGGCGGCGACCGTGTTTACAGATATCACATTCGCTTCCTGGGTAAAGTAGTCGACTTGGATAGGCCAGTCAACCCCTCCTTCTGTCGATGCCCAAGACCATGAGGGTGCTCGGTATTGTGGATTTCTAGCTGCAGCCGGCTCTTTGAGATACCATAATAAGTCAAACCACGCATTATCTTCCCAGATACCAGCATAATAAGAACACTTTCGCTCATTTTGGACATAGTTGGCGACACCTTGGAGGGCTGGTAGCATGTCTTGTCGGAAGGTGAGGTTGCATCGCGTGTACTGGCGGACGATGAGATGCCAATTCCGTCGGACTCTTGACTTGTGGTCGTCGCCCCTCCGTTTCGGCCCGTCGTAAGGGAGCAACTCTGGGTCATTTGAGCCTCTGCTCATCCTGATTGGGTCCCTCAGAGCATTTTCGTGGACATTGTAGTTGTCGAGCTCGCACGCTGTAATTTCTTTGCATTCCCAGTACAACATGTCATCGGCAAAATGTACAACTCGAGGCGATAAGAGTCTTTCTTGGAAAGCCTAAGATAGTTAGTGGTCAATGGACGTGCTAAGCTGATGTGAAGGCAGGGCTCCCTACCCATGCGCGCTTTAGCAAAGGCAATTTCCCCGAGAGAAAATCGTTCTCATATCGCTGGATGTCTTTGCGTACAATGATCTCAAAAGAGGCCCCTGAGATTTCAGGATCTGGAAGGATATGTGTACGATGGTACTCGTCGTCCTCTACGTGCGCATAAAAACCAAAGTGACTTCCAGGTGCATTTGTCGCGGCAAGCGTGACATAGGCTCCAGAATAGATTTCAGCCATTTTGCTTCCTTCATGCCTCCAGTCATCCAAGCTGTCTTGCAGTATGCACAGACTGTCGATCCAGATGTATTGTAGGCCTAAAGAATGCGTCATGTCAAGTGCATCCTGAAATGTCTTTGGGAAAACATCCCAGGGTATGCCCTCGTCCTGGAACGCCTTTATTGAAGTAGAGGTTGTTCGAAGTGGCACGGTACCTCCCCAACAATGGCTTAGACAAGCATATCGACCTCTAGTTCGCGGTTGGTGAGGCGGGAACACTCGCAACAGGATTCTGCGTGGACCCTGGAGCTCAAGTACACGCGTGGGTAGATATGGCTCCGGACTGTCATCAACATACTGGCACGTCGAATGCGTTCGTTCACATCTTATAAGCCACTTTCGGATCATTTGTTGTGCGGCATCCGGATCTTCTGCTCCCAGCCATTTGGGTTGGCGCGAGATTGCAGGCCACGGACACTCTGTACCTGCTTAAGGATTAGCAAAGACCCTGCTGAACTCGATTCACCACCTACTTTCCAGAATACCAACGTGGAGCCACAGGATTTGAAAAGCGTTCTCTTGTGCTTGCGCAAGACCAATCTTCAAGCTTGACTCGGTGATGTTTATTCGAAATTGTTTCACGCTATATGGTCCAGTTGGAGGAGCCAGATGTTGATGAGGCTCAGTGATCGTGCGCAAAAGCTTGCAGCCGGAACAACCAGTCTGCGAGGATGACAGCAATCTTTGGAAATCAACATAGAGTAGCCGCGGAGGATTCAATCCGCCGCAGACACGACACAAATCTAGCTTCTGTAGTCCGTACTCGCCACCTGTGACTTCCGCGTTAGGCTTCCAGAATTCTGGATAGTCTGTATGAGGTGATTGCATCTTGACGTCCTTGGCGTTAGGCGACAATGGAGAAGTAGTCGAGATCCCCAAGACGATGCACGTTCATGGATCGCTAGCCAGTGGATACTCCACAGATGAATTGCAATGCGCAGATAGACGGTGTTAGTTTTGCGCAAAGCGTAGTAGGTGAATGAGTGCTGCCTAGAGAGACTCAGAGCTTGTTCGTGTCATCATTGATGGTGAGCAACACGAGGCTGAATTCCAAGGCTTCAGGTGAGCCTCGCTTACCGGTACCGGTACCGAGCTCGGTAGAAACGTGCGTCTTGAGGCACGTACGAGTTCCGGTCGAGACTGTTACAAACCCCAATTTCGAGGCAATTTGCTTCACAGTACTCTTTGTTGGACGTTTGGTTCAGCTTTCCTAACAAATAGTCGAAGAATGGTAACCACGGCACAGATGCTGGCCAGTACAAGCATTGCTCAATAGAGTTCAAGTGGTTTGCGGGGTCAGTCTTCTTCTCATGATAAAGTCACGTCGAAAGTCTTTCACGCATCGTGATGTATGTGCTTCAAATGATAGGCTCGTATAGCGGTAGAATCGGGATAAACGTCCCACCAGCGCGCGATAATACCTACACAGCGTGCAGCTTCAGTGGAGCTCCACGGGCGAGAACTTGGAGATGCATCCGTTGGTCGCTTATCATGCTGGATTTCAAAGCGAACCGCTGGACTAAGCAAGTGTATCATCGTTGTTGAAGCACATCTATGCAGTGTTTTGTTGCACACCCTTCTCCCTTGACCGCCGCCGCACATTCTTTTGGGTGCTCATCTGACCAGGAAACATCATCAGAAGGCCAGATTGAAGTCCCACACTTTCCCACCACATAGAAGGGGTATGCGAGAATAGCATCGTGCCTTAAGTCTAGATCGTTGCTACACTTCAGTTGACTCAGGTGAGCGACCATACTTGTCGCTTGCTTGTCGAGAAACTTCCAGGCGATTGCACCAGTGGGAGTGCGGATGTTAACACGCCAGTGTGCCAATTGTCTTCGGCGAACGGCGTAAGCAATCAAATCAAGGTCTGCATGAAGAATTCGGCGTTTTGCCACATTTCCCTACAAGAGAAGGCTAATGTTGCTTGTTGCTCAGTTGTGAAGTCTAGCGGTAGATGTATACGGCTCGGTGATGGCGCGCAGAAGCTCACAGCCGAAACAACCCGCGAGTGATGACGATGCAAGGCTTTCGAAGTCGATCGCCTTGTCCCACGAATGATTCAATCCGTTGCGGAGCCTACAGGAATCCAAAGAGCTCGACCGGGTGGTGCGGGCAAATAAGGGGTGCTGGTATCCCTGTACCTCAGTGTTGTCTGTGTTCGCCAATGAATCGCCGACATCTATGTCAGGCTGCGACTCCACGACGCGCATTTCCGACATGTAACCAGATGGACTTGCAAACGAGTGGCCGGCCGCTAGCTCTGTTGTTGAAAGTACTTGGTTCAATTGAGGCTGTCTGGTGAAGCTGAAAGTAGACTTGTGCCAGGATTGGCTTTACCAACCTCGAGACCGATAAGGCTGCTAGTGGGATTCGCTCAATGCTACGTGGCGAATCACATGGGTCTTCCCAAAATACCGCACATCCCCAGCTCCAGTAGGACACTGTATCCCATGTTCCATATGTCTTGAAAAAGGCTGCGCGAAGGTATACTAACAATCCCTAGAGAAATGACTGTGTAAAGAATACAGATGCAGAGAGGCCTTTACTGACTCGTAGATTTTTCACTGGCTTGAATAACATGCCCCAAGAGCCTCTAGCTGTGTCTCATCGGAGACGACAAGATGCGATATGATCTGAACCAGGGAGTAATCTTGCAAAATAGGCCCTTCGTCAATGGGCACTCGAATCGACGCTGCAATCCAATACCCAGTTCTGCATATCCTCCAGCACATGGTCAGGATGAGGTTCGGGCCACCCACGTCTGTAACAATCTTGATAGAGGCTAACGAACAGAGCGTCTTCTCGAAGGACCGAAGCGCTCTTCGATTTGTGCATTGAGATGGGTGCTGATATCATCGGCAACCAGGTTTGAAACAGATCTCAAGTGAGATTGCTCGTGGACTTGGAGTCGCTATTGTCGATGCCTGCGGTGCGCTGCATAGAAGATGAAGTTCAAGACAGCTCGTACGACCATGGCATCGTACCAAAACTCGCCCAGGATCAAAGCCAGCATTTCGAAATGATTGAAATAAGGAGCTACGGCAGGGGAAAGAGAGTAGAGGTATAGACTGGAGATCAACCATGACTTCAACGGCATCCGATCAGTGCATGCCTCTATCAAGCCTGCCATTAACGGTAGGCTGAGACGTGGCTCATTCGCTTGGTCGAAGATGGTTCGGATCGTCGATTCGTTGAAAGGCGATGTTCCGGAAATTTGCCTGCATGAGCAATCAAACGTATGATGTATCGGCCATGACATGGTATCGCCTGTCTTGCTATCTTGCTTGCACCCAGGTCTAGCGAGAGAGCCCGTGAACATCTTGCATGTCCCATCAGAAGCTTTTGCAGGAACTCATTGTGCTCTCGCTCACCAAATTCCCAATATTTCGGGGCGCGATTCGGGGCAACACTCGATGTCTTGACCGTCAAGTGTCGCAACGATTTGCACACTTGTCCTGAGACTGTAATCGAGATCGACGAGGCCGAGTATTTCATGATTGAATGACCTCGCTTGCCCATTGGTGCAGTTCAGCCTCAGGAATATCCCCTTCGACTGGTTCCAGGTCGGACTTCCAGAGATTGATACACATGCGTAGCTGAGACGCATATTGATGAAGCTACTGTATGGACTTTGATGCTTCTGAAGACACCGAAAGCTCAGCTATAGACCGTGCCTGCGTCTCAATTGCTGCGACAGGTAGATTTCTAGGCGTATTGCAAAGTCCCTATTGATGAATATGCGCGTTGCTCTGGTGCATCTGCCACACGGCATCGATGACGCGTTTAACCTTGAGTTTTTCTTGTTACCTCTAATCACTGCTCGTCAGTAGTAGAGTCGAAGGTTCTGGTCGATCCGATTCGAGATAGTCGATTCTCATGATGCCTGACGAAATTTTGCTGATCTCGATTGGTTCCGTTTTGCGAATCCCAGACGAGAAGGACTTTGTGGTGTCGCGCACGCACGAGCTTAGAGAGCTTCCGAAACACTTCAGCCCAAGTGGCCGTATAGTCTGGCAGCAACGAGACCATGCTTTGCTGATACATGCCCAGTCCGAGCAGAGCATATACCTTGTTACGCTGGTATGTGGCTCCTTTCAAATGGAACATGTCGACAACCTCAGCAAGTGGTGCGAAATTCATGGACTGAATGTTATTCGATCGTCTCGACATGGGTGGAGTCCAGGCCATCAGATCGATGATAGCCGGGACATGGGCCCGCAATGTATGGTCGGGGTAAGATGAATCCTGGATCCCGAGGCACAAGTGGGAACGGGTCGAAACCAAACATTCTATAATATCCAATAGCCAAGTTCAGGCATGGGCTCTAAACACCGAACCGTACACTCTGCGCACGAAGCTCACAGGCACAAAATCAGACTGGCGGAATGTCAGAATTGCACAGATAACGAGGGATCTGGTGTGCTTACCAGCTGTCAATCAGAGCCCGACTTGCCTCACAGTGAGCGCAAGCCGGGAAGCTTCATTCGTCGCATCAATTGCTCTTAGCGCCTTCCGGCCCATTTTCCAGCCTTGGGCGTTTGAACAGTCTTTTTTGACTTCTGCGCTCGCCTACCTTGTGTGGTATCAGTGTGAGGTTGCGCATTCTGCCAGTCCCTTTCGACTATTCAATCTTCCATGTCTTCACCGTCTCGTCCAGGGCTTCGGCTTCTCGCCCGGCCAGCGCCGCGCCCACTCTGTCGCCGGTCGTGATCCCGCGCACGCCCTTTGCTGGCAGGTGGTGGTCGTACAAAGGCAAAGTCGACGGTAATCTTTTGCTCAAGCAATTCCTCGCCGTTCGCGCCCTTGATGGCAGCCTTTGCTTCGTCGAGCGTGGGGAATTCGATGAGAACGTAGCCCTTGGAGTCTGTCAGCTCCCCTCCAAGTCCCTCTAGATGCAGCTTCGTGAACGAAGAGCTGCCTCGTCTCCCAGCATATTCTGCCGGGAAAGCGCACCTTGACGTAGCCCGTCCTCCGGTCGAGGTTCATGTGCAAGTTCTTGATGGTGCCGAACTCGCCAAACATGTCTTGCAAGTCCTCCTCTGTCGCTTCCTCGTGAACATTCGTGACAATGATGATCCAGCCCTCAATTGAGCGGACAGCTGTCGCACCAGCCTCGGTGCGCGCGTCGCTGGCTTTGGGGTCGGCGGAGGAGTGCTCGAGTTGCTCCGGCTGGTCGATTTCCATTTCGGCGTCGGCCATGGTTGCAAATTGGTGAGTGGATGTGTGGTGATGTGTGTAGTGATTTGTTATTGGCCATGCTGATGCTCTGTCGGTGTCGTGAAAAGAAGTTGCCGCTAACAAGCGTAAATAGGTCCGTGCCCAACACGGGTGCACGGCAAGAAAGATGGCAGCCCTCCAAGACGCCTAAAGCACCCATCTCAACACCCAAGATCAGACTGCATCGAGCCATTGCGCCGCATATATGCTAGCAATTCCCGCCATGTTTTCTCAACATCCACCTGCACCTTCTTCTCTTCCTCCCGACACCCCTGAAAAAGAAGTGGCGACCGCGCGTAAGCCAGCAGTGAACTAGATTCCCGAAGCGCCCCGCCGACGTCACTCTGAGGTCTCCCCAAGTCCCTCATCCACACCATTTCAACACCTTGCGAAGGCCATTGAAACGATCATGCTTCATTTCCTGGACAACCTCGTCCATTACGCGGATCCCACGCTTCCCTCTTTCTCTTCTCTGACCTACCTGTACATGGTCATCTTGGTCCTATCACTCGCCGGCGCATTCCGATCAAGATACCACCAGGAAGAGAGTGCACAGTAAAGCTATGGCACAATTCACATCGGTATATTTCACACTCAATGGCATAGCGATGTTGCGGCTGACAAGAGAAGATTGCCATGATTGGCTGTGGAAGCATGGGTGGTGGCATGGCACTGCTCTTCGCTGAGGATGGAGTGCATGTCAATCTCTCGGATCCGTCCGAAGAGGCCATGGATGCCGTCATTGCAAAGGCAGAGAAGTCAGGATACAATGGCAAGATCACGAAACACACTGGTGAGTCCCGTCTGCCAACCAACAGAGGGCTTTTGAGCTCATACTGTGCCAGACTACGATTCCCTTTGCAAGTCACTCTCAACGCCACGACTTCTTGTCTTCTCCCTTCCACACGGTGGGGTTGGCGACAAAGTTCTCGAAGGGCTGATGCCACACGTCTCGCGCAACGACGTCATCCTCGACTGCGGTAACGAGCACTACGCGAACACTGAAAGGCGACAAAACAAGGTCAAAGACACTGGCATCCGCTACATTGGCTGCGGGGTCAGTGGCGGGTACCAGGCCGCAAGAGCTGGCCCGTCCATGTGTCCAGGTGGAGACAAGTCTGCGTTGGAGGAAGTGCTCCCGTTACTGCAGAAAGTCGCCGCCAAAGACAAGACGGGCAAGGCATGCGTAGGTGTTGTGGGGAAAGGGGGCTCAGGCCACTACGTCAAGATGGTGCACAATGGCATTGAGCATGGGATGATGAGTGCCATTTGCGAAGCTTGGGGCATAATGCGCAAGATGGATATGGGCTATGAAGAGATTGGCAACGTCCTCAAGGAATGGAACGCTTCAGGGGAACTGGTGAGTGGTGCCCAGCTTTCGAAGCTAGGCCGGTAGACTAAAACTACCACCAGGAAGGAACGTTTCTTGTCTCTATTGGCGCCGATCTGTCTCACAAGCGAGGGAAAGGCGATGATCCAAGCACACAAAAGACGGCGACCTCGGAACAACATCCTCTTGTCATTTCGGAAGTCCTCGACAAAGTGGTACAAGACGTGACGGGCGAAGAAGGCACAGGCATCTGGTCCAACACCGAGGCAATCGAGCTTCATGTGCCAGCCTTCACTCTCAACATTGCCCACGCATTCCGTCTGGCATCAGCTTTCCGTGGAGACCGCGAGCGGGCCAGTGAGGCTCTCGATGGTGGCTTCCCGCCAAGTGAACTCGAGATTCAAGACAAGAAAGCATTCATCGAGGATTTGCGGCAAGCTACCTACGCATCGTGTTTGGCTAGCTTCATCCAAGGCTTCAACATCATCGCACGCGCAGATCAGCAGCACGAATGGGGCATCGACTACTCACAAGTCTGGCAGATATGGCGCGCAGGATGCATCATCCAAGCAGATTACATCTCAGATGAGCTCTTAGCTCCGATACTCAAGTCCAAGCCCTCATCCGACGATCTCAACCTCAACTCTTCCTCGCGCGTCGCCCAAGATATTCGCAAGTGCTTCCCGGCGCTTCGTCGCATCGTGGCAAAGTCGGTGGAGACAGACCAGGTCATCCCAGCAATAAGCGCCACATTGGAGTACTTCAAGGTCGCTTCTGGTACCGATCTGCCTACATCGTTCTACGAGGCAGAGCTGGACTACTTTGGCAGTCACATGTTTGACAGGAAGGATGATACAGATAAGCAGGTCCAAAAGCCCATGGAGGGAAAGCATCATTTTGAGTGGAAGCCGGCTACGAGTCAGAAGGAGGAGTATGGGAAGAACTATACATTTTAGATGGATTTCGCAGGATCTCTCTCGTAGAATAGACATGGAGCACTTTCATAAAGTTCCGAAGGACATTGGTTGTGCTTGCCGCTTTCACAGGCTGTGTTTAGCTCCTCGCTCGCACCTGCCATGGCGTTGTACGGTCGGTCACGATGCTTCGTCCACACGAAGACCCGTACGCCTACAGAATTCCGCCACGTCTTTTCGAAACCATTCAAACAAGTCTATGATGATGTGGGACATTTATGCGATCGCCCACCTGAAACAGTATGTCAAAGATCGTCAGGCCGCACGTGGGGGCGGAAAACGCGGCGTCGCATATGCCGGCCAGGAAGCTGCCATACAACTTATCCCAGTGCAAGTTGCATGTGTATGAACCACCCGACCCCTCCCACTGGCTCCTTCGCAGATGACGCTTTGTAGAGTATGCAGCGGCATCGACTTCCGAAACATCGCGCCTTTATCGCAGTCTTGTACACATTCACGGAGTGAGGAGCACCTCACCTCACCCTACGACACAGAGCTTGGGACAATCGAGGACATCAACCGTCGCGAACAGGAATGCGACTTCTGCGCACTGATAGTCAAGCATCTCCAACGAGAAGTTGACCTTGATCTTCTAGGTCGTATCAAGCTTCTGGGCGAGATCGACTTTTGCCTCTCGAGTGACCTGGGCCACTTCACGCGCGATGGTCCACATACCCACACGAGGAATGCTCAGCTGCAATTCTTCCCTGCCGAAAACATGTCCTCAGTACCTCTGCCCTGGGAGATCGACAAGCCAGAAGCCAACGCACAGCGTGTTCGAGTCATCCTCGATTTCCAAGTCGACCATGACCCGTCTGCGAATAAAAGCGCGACTGAACAGCAGGGCATTATTGGACGTCGAGTCACTTCGCACATCGACAACAACCTGCTTAACCAATGGCTTTCGACTTGCGAACAAAAACATGTAGGCCGTTGTCCACACGGCTCAAATGCGCCTAGTTGGGACAGCAACTTCTCTCCTGCCTTCGTCATAGACACTCACAGTTGGAGCATCACAGAAGCTCCTCCTCAGTGCCGCTACGTAGCTTTGAGCTATACCTGGGGCACAGGACCTATGCTCAAACACCTCCGTGCGAATTCTGACCTCTTGAGAACGCCGCAATCGCTTCGAAGAGCAGAACTTCCCAGAACTGTGCGCGACGCGATAGTCGTGGTTGAAGGAATAGGAGAACGATATCTTTGGGTCGATGCCCTCTGCATCGTCCAAGATGATGCGCTGATGCAGCAATCTCAAATCGCAAAGATGGACCAGGTCTACGCGAAATCTCTCTTCACCATCATTGCTGCGCATGGCAATGGTGCGCATGCCGGGATTCCTGGCATCGGCTCTACGATACGAGAGGAAGCCCAGGAAATGCTCTCCATTCCAGGCGGCACTCTTCGTACCATGATCTGCAACAATACCGAGACCGGTAACACCATCGGGAAAGCAATCTGGGCGCAAAGAGCGTGGACGATGCAAGAAGGTCTTTGTTCTGGTCGCCTACTCATCTTCACTGAACATCAAGTCTACTGGAGGTGTCAATGTGCTGTATGGCTAGAAGAGCTTGCACTCGAGACTACTACTAGCACCGACTTTGATGTCCTTCCTATCGCTGCCACCGATCGGCTTCCGGACCACAAATTAGAGAAGCATGAGTATTTCACACTCTATCGTAGGCTCTTGGGCAACTATATGAGACGACAACTCAGCTTCAAGTCCGATCTTGTCAACGCTTTCTCCGGTATATGCAGCAGACTCTCAGTAGTTCAGGATGATAGGTTCTATTGGGGTCTACCAGAGAGCCAGTTTTCTCGGGCACTATGCTGGGATTTATACTTGAAGCATACGAGAAACCACGCTTGCACCAAAATCGTTGCTCTTGCTGACGGTGCAGCCAGAAACGTACGATTCCCCACATGGTCTTGGGCAGCATGGAAGAGTGTTGATGTCGACCCCTACATCTCGTTCGTACTCAGCGAGAGCTGGTACCTACCGCATACCGATCCTCTGAGGGGCAATGAATTTTGTGCCGTCATCGACTTCTGGATTTCTGATGCGTCTGGAAACATTGTAGCGATCAAAGAGCCAGGCACGCACGACAAGCCCCTTGTCGGTGTTCACAGCGCGCGACCTCAGTACCCATGGCTAGGATCCGATCACGAACTACCTGCCGCTCTTACAGGCGCGGACATAAACTCGCCACTACATCAACCAGGACTTCTTCACTTCTGGACCAGCAGCATCAGCTTGGACCTGAAGATAGAAGAAGACCGCGCTCTCATGCCAGTCACACCTAACAATTGTCTAGAATATCAAGGACTTGAAAGGCAATGCCAGGATCCCGGAAAATCCGAGATCTTTGTTGATTTCCTGGTCGTTGGACGCACCGATGAGTCAAACTGGGAGAGCGAAACAAAGAATCTCCTCATTATGGCAGTGCATTGGGACAATGGCATAGCGCATCGACTTGGTGCAAATACGGTCAGGGAAGCAAGGTGGTTGGAGTTGCAGAGACGAGAATGGAAGTTTGTGACTTTGGGATGAAGCTAGAAGATTGAAAGTAGGGTGTATGTAGTCCGGCATCGAGGATGTTGAGCATTTGGACAGACTTCAGCCAGCTGCAACACTCGAACTAGTGAACTTCGCCTTGCCGGCGTTTCATAACGTGGCTTTGCGCACGACCAACATGACGGCGGGTATTGTCTTACATGGGGCCGATTCGGGAAACGCGCACAGCCTGCATGGGGCATAGTATACCACACCCTTGGTATGCCGAAGTTACCGCGCAGCCACTCACTCGCTTAGCGTACACTCCGGTTTGCGGGAATCTCCGTTGGTCATAGGGCCGCTGCTCGGAGGAGGCATTCCTCTGCACGGAAGCTGGCGTTGAACGTTTCTGATCAAGTGAGTCTTCCGAATTCATTACGTTCGACATGTGCTGACGTGTCTACCAGTGTCCCAGTCGGCGCATTGACAGCCATAGCTCTATGGTTTACATTTCCCAAGACGTTGTGGAATGAGCCCGCCGCGCAACAAGATCGTAACATGTCTACACTTCAATCGCTCAGAAGGCTCGATTTCTTTGGTGGAGCCCTCATGGTCGGAACCATCGTATTGCTGGCAACAGGCCTTCAGCAAGCGGCGGGAGGCTATTCACGGACATCAGCCATGGTCCTCGGCATGTTGGTCACGTCAGCTCTACTCGCACTGGCATTTTTCGTCTGATAGTGGTACGCAACAACGCGTCGCACGAATCCCGAGCCTGTGTTTCCATGGCGTATGTGCCAGAGTCGTCGTCGCATTGGCATGATCATGTATGTGTTTGAAAAGTGCCGATCAGTTGGGACAGGCCTAACTATGGACCAGGAATACCTTTCTTGCTGGAGCGGTCCAACTTGTCCTAGTAGCACAAGTTCCGCAACGATTCGTGATGATGAATGATCTATTGCCTCTCGACGCTGCCGTCCGGCTACTTACGTTCGGTGCTTTCGTCCCAACTGGATCGGCTATTGCAGGTGCTTTGATGGGTAAACCCAAACATCCACCGTGCTGGGTCGCGCTGGCAGGCGCCGTACTAGAAATCATTGGTGTCGTGCTCTCCTCACGCGTCGACACATCCCTCGCTATCGACAACGCACAGTATGGGTTCCAGATCCTGGCTGGACTGGGGACGGGTATGATCAATGCCGCACTTATTATATTGGTGCCGTACATTATGGAGAAGAGAGATCTTGGTAAGCAAATACGCTCGCGGATCTAAGACACTTCAGTAACCGTGTGCAGCCGTCGGATCAGCAGCCACTTCGCAGTTTCGCATTCTGGGAGGCCTGGTCGGTATTGCAATTTGTCGTCTCCGTTTCGACGTCCTTCATTCGTGCTTGCCTGCATGAAACTGTCTCACCAGAAATGGCCACTCTCCTGCTTGGTCAAATGCAGGCAATTCGCAATCTAGCTCCGGAACCTGCAGTCCAGGTTCGCGAGCTGCTTGGCAAAGGGTTTAATCTGCAAGTCAGGATACTGATTGGCTTTGCGGTCGCCAAATTGCCAGTTACTGCTCTCATGTGGACGAATCAGAGATCCGAGACTTGATTAAACAGCAAGGCTGCGGATACACCACACTCGATATTAGATCATATACAAAAGTTATTGCAGCTTGGGGCGCGCGTTAGGAAGCTCGAGAATTGTGCTTAGTTTAGTGGGGCAGAAGTGCCTTCATGCTCAATGCGTGAACCATCTGCTCAGGTAGTCAGTAAATCGGTTATAGTCATATGATATTACTTATCGCTTGAACAAACCCCCAAAGACTTCGCACCTACACTGAATCCATCAAATCGCGCATAACTCGACAGCGCGGTGAAGGTGCTAGAGTCGAAATTCTGGTCCCTTATTTGTGCACGAGTCCAGATCGTCGCTCCCACGTCGAACGAGCGAGCTGTGCTTTACGCCTCCGGCAAGGCCGGATCGATATCTTAATGCTATCTAATAACGCAGGTCAGCACATCAGAAACAACTCGCGAGTTGTATTCTCTTTGGGTCCCAGCCCCCACAATGGGGTGTTCAGTGATTCCCGTCTCGCTACCCTCTACTCGGGTCTGTCTGACCACCTCTTCAGGAACCGCAGGGGCGCGTGCATGCATGCGGCACATTTTCTTTGTGGATTTAGTTGTATGCGGGCATTGGGGCGTAGCATTAAAGCATGTGGTCATGGTTTGCCCGGCAGTGAATGGTCAGCAAGGCAGAAAGTATGGGTCCGATTCGGCTGGTGTCGATACTTGCCTGCAGCATGCACGTGGCTGCAACGGAATCTGGTTTGGATCTGAAAGAAGCCTGGTCGAGTGCAATACCGGCATATCTCAATTGTCGTGAGTCGAGCCTGACTTTCGGGTATTATGATGAAGGAAGCGTTTCGTGACCCTCAGGGCTGTGGAGACTCGTGGACTGATGAAGGGAAGCATGCATCTAGCAACGTCTATGCACGAATCAAGAGAAGGGACATGTCTGTTTGAGACAGTAAATCTAGTGGTTTTTCTTGACTCTGCAGTGTGAGTAAGGTTCGCCACGTTCATCCACGCGGTACATGCTCCATGGACGCGAGGATGGACAGCGCCGCACTTCTGCATACTCGAAGCGCCCGTAGATTCGATCGGCACCTTCTACTGCCCAGATGCATATCTCTCACCCTTCAAGTCATGGTGCTTCCACCAATTGCCTTGTTTCGGGGATAAGACCGATGTAGATCGAAGCGAATTTAAGACATCGACCTTCGTGAAGATACCCACGGCCCAACAAGTGAGACAAGGGCCTTTTTCTGCTTCTAAGAGGGATACTCACAGGAGTGTAGATGTTGAATCGTGTATCTCTCCCCCAATCTGACCACGATCTTGTTCGAGATCGTTACGCCCTATCGTAACGAGATGCGTTCGGCCCCGGGCGTTCTTCGCAGTCCGCGAATGCGCCTTGGTACCCGACTATCGTGACTTAGTTCAAGCATTGAATCGTTTGCATATGATCGTTCGGTGAGAGTAGTAGAAATGCATTTATGGCTATGTAGAAAGGCTGCATTTCTATGCAAGGCATCCTAAGCCATCTTGACCATTTCGCCGAGTCGAAGGGACGTGTCATGAGTCCTATCGTGGCCCGAGATGTTTCGACAGCGGATGAGTGCAGCATATATATGGAGTAAGGACTACATCTGCTTGTGTTACAGAGTTCAGCAACCGCAGACAGCTAGCCGAAGCACTGGCGAATATCCAGCTCGTATGGTGCACCATGGCATACTTCCTTGCACTAAACAATCGGCCTGACATTCACTTATGTATGCGCAAGCACCATCGTATCGATAGCATGGACTTACAAGCACCCAGATCCTCGTCAAAGCCATATACAATCTCTACTTCCACCCCCTTGCCGGCCAACCAGGTCCCTTCTTTTGCCGCATTTCCGGCATTCCATCATTCTACTACGCCTGCCGTGGAGACCGCCACATTTGGTCATGGCGAATGTTCCAGATCTACGGCGATAAGTTTCGTGCAACGCCCAACCTGCTGCTCTTCCGCACTCCAGAGGCATACAATTGCGTGTTCTCGCACGGTGCCAATGTCAAGAAGTCGCCCTTTTACGATGTGTGGCGCCGCAATAAGCATGATCTGAACACGCTGGGATGCACGAATGTCAAGTTACATGCAAAGAGAAGGAAGGCGCTGGCGCTTGCGTTCACAGACGTGCCGGTCAAGGCGACGATTCCGTACATTGAGCGGCATGTTGATCGTTGGAATGATCTTCTGCCTGGTGAGAACATTGACGCTGATGGCTGGAGTGACGCTCGAGATCTGGGGCAGTGGGTGGACTGGCTGATGTTTGACCTGTTTGGCGACGTATGTTTTGGGAAGCAGAATTACACCAAAGAGCCGGGCGAAAATGTGCTGAAGAACATCCCGCACCACATCACGGTGTATCTGAAATTGTACAACCCCGTAAGTGACCAGAATATACTGAGCGCACTTTCAGGCATGAAGCTAACTGTACCTTTCCAGTTAGCAAAGTCTCCCTTACGGAGTCTACTTCTCTGGCTAAAGCCTCGAGGATTGGACGTCGTCATGGAAGCCGTAACGCCCGAGGAAGTCAAAGAGTACTTTCACTTCACTGAAGATCTAGCCCGCACACGCATCGAAGCAGAGCGCACCTGTGAGCTTGAGAAACGACCAGCCAAGTGGGAAGACATGTTCCATTTCTTAGCCACTGCGCGCAATCCTGATACAGGTGAATTTGCAATCAGTACCGAGGATTTGATCGCTGATGCCAACCTCTTGACTGTCGCCTGGACTGATACGACTTCGACGACTATTGCTGCGCTGTTCTTTTTCGTCACCCGGCATCCGCGCGTGTATACCAAGCTAGTCAAGGAGATCCGTGAGAATTTCTGGTCTGCTGAGGAAATTGGATCGAGTTCAGATCTAATGTCGCGTTGTGAATACTTACGCGCCGTCATCTGGGAAACGATGCGGCTTTCGCCTCCGGGACCAAGCGAAGTCGAGTTGTACGTATTAAAGGGCGGTACTACCATCTCCGAAGAGCGTTTTCCAGAGGGCGTGGTGGTCGACATCCCGTTGTGCTCGCTCGGTCGAAACGAGGAAGTCTATGGTGACAGCGCCACCTTCCGGCCTGAACGGTGGATTTGTCACGGTTGAAATCTGGTTCATTTCTTACAATATATACGGTACTATGGCAGGGTAGAGTGTGTTCACATTTTGCTCCCCATTTTCGCCGCGACAGGATTGTATCAGATCGTCCAGATACATACAACACCCAGGAAAATGTCAATTGTCTCAAACGGTCTTATCACCCTTTCTCTAAAGGTGTTGGAGCGTGCCTGGGCCAGAAGATGGCGATGAAACAGCTATGTCTTATTGTCGGACGAACGTTATGGAGGTACGATGTAAGGAAAGCTGCGGGAGAGACTGTTGGTGAAGGTCATCCGAAGCTTGGTTGGCGAAGGAGCAATCGGAACCATTATCAGTTGCAAGATGTGTACGTGTCTCTTCGCGAGGGCCCGATCGTGCAATTCAAGAGGCGGCGTGTCCAAGGGCCCTAAGTGAGCGCCGGCGAGGATGGTGTTCACCTGGTGACTGTTTGGCGGTATACTTTCATCTCGTCATGTAGCCTAGCTTCGCAAATGCATGCAACAAGATCGTTTCTTACGTTGATTATTGAGGGTGATTGAGACCAGGAGACATTCAAACGGCCCGCAGACCGGGAGATGTGATGACCAATTGAGCTCGGAGCAACAAAGCATGGACCTATGACTTCATTGAACCCTTTCTTGGACGATATATGGCAATGCCACGGGATCTTCGCGTTGACAACAATCGATTCTTGGGATTCAATGGTCTATAAGCGTGAAGCATTACAGAGAGGTCAACCCGGGAAACTCTGTGATTTTCAGTGCGCTGATGCCGTATCAATCGCCTCATGTTCTGATTGGCCGACCTATTCATCCGTCAACGGAAAAGCGGGTCCAGCTGCAGCTCCATCATCTTCCCAAACGCCTCTCTGCATCCATCCCGTATCCATTAAGCACACAGACTCGTTCTTCTGCCGCGCAAAACCGCGCGACGACATCCTTTGGCACTCGAACCAAGCACGGGCGCCCCAAAAGCTTCCTATCCGCCACCCGCAACGGTCCCGCACCAGACGATCGCCTAGTCTCCTGCTGCATATGGACAAGACCGCCCGTGTAGTACGCAAACTAGATTATACACCTTCCGTAAACAACATGGAGATACCGTGATACCCTAGGCGACCAGGACGTCGTCATACTTGTACCTTGCGACGCGGTATTTAATTGCTGTCGTGCCTGTCGCGGTCCGTTGTCAACACCGTTCGTCACGTTGGAAAGTCGGCACCATGCGCTTCTCAATTGCTGTACTAGGACTGCTATTCGGTCTCGAGACCGCTGCGCTGAGGGTCGGGTCGAAGACGATTCCAGAGATTGAGCGAGAGGTATGTGATCAATATTGCTGAGGTTCCCACGCACCAGGACGTCGTCAGCAATAAATACATCTTATATCAAATTTGTCGAGCGATCCTTGTTCTAGAGTCCAATTTTCTTTTAGCATCTCAGCCATTGTCCGAATGAATGATGGGTGCTAACATAATGTCAGATCGCTGCGACGCAAAACAAACGCGGTCTCCTGAAGCGCCAGAGCGCAGATGATGAGGTAGATCTAAATGTTCTGTACCCGGAACACAACATCTCGGTTCCTATCGACTATTTCCACAACGAAACAAGATACAAGCCGCATAGCAATGGATCTTTCAACCTGCGCTACTGGTTCGACACCACTTACTACAAGCCTGGTGGTCCGGTCTTTGTCCTGCTAGGTGGCGAAACAGATGGCACCGACCGCCTACCATTCCTGCAAAAGGGCATTGTTTACCAGGTCGCGAAAGCTACCGGTGGCCTTGGCGTGATCATGGAGCACCGTTACTACGGCAAGAGTTTCCCGGTAGACGATCTGACGACCGAAAATATGCGTTTCCTGTCTACCGAGCAAGCGCTTGCCGATGTCGACTACCTCGCACGGAACGTCAAATTCGAGGGCATCGACGCCGATCTGACCGCACCAAACACTCCCTGGGTGGTCTACGGAGGCTCATACGCCGGTGCGCAAGCATCATTCCTGCGCGTTCAGTATCCAGAAACATTCTGGGGCGCGATCTCCTCATCCGGCGTCACGGTCGCCATCTACGACTACTGGCAATACTTTGAGCCCGCACGGCTCTTCGGGCCACCCGACTGCATCAAAAATACGCAGATCCTCATCGACGTCGTCGACAAGATTCTCCTAGGCAAGAACAACACGTCCAGCGTACAGGCCCTCAAGGACGTCTTCGGTCTCGGGCAAATCACCGACAATCGCGACTTTGCTAACCAATTGACCGGCGTCTATGGCCTGCAAAGCACGAATTGGGATCCAGCAGAGAACTCGGCTTCGTTTTTCAACTACTGCACCAACATCACTGCAACCCCTACGAGCGAGAATCTCCGTCCTTCGGTTTCCGCCGTTGTATCTGCAGCCGGCTATGAAGGCGACACACTCGCCGAAAATGTCACGCTCAACGCAATTGCCTGGCTAAATTCGACATCACTGCGCAGTTGGCGCAGCTCCAACCTCACACAGGACCAGTACTACACAACACTCAACGCGACAGCATTCCAGTCCTACACTTCCCTGTCTGACTTCGGCTACACTTCGTGGTCTTACCAAGTCTGCTCAGAATGGGGCTTCATTCAGACCGGCAATACACCCGCAGATATCATGCCCTTGATCTCGCGCACTCTGGACGTAGACTATTTGACATTCTTTTGCCGCGCACAGTTCAACATTACTACTCCGCCTGCGCTCGAAAATGTCAACAAGTATGGCGCTTATAACATCAGTTACCCGCGTTTGGCGCAATTCGGTGGAAACTCTGATCCCTGGAGACCCGCAACACCGCTCTGGTACCCAGAGAGCAGGACGAGTACGAAGGAAGAACCGTGGCTGCTGATCAGCCATGGGGTGCATCATTGGGAGGAGAATGGTGTTTTCCCGAATGAGACAACGCCGTTGATTCCGCCGCCGCAGATTGTGTATGCGCAGCAGTTCTTGAAGAATTTTGTGGTGGACTGGGTTGATGGTAAGTCTTTCCCTACTTGGAATGATCATTATTCGAGATAGTCGATCAATGCTAACTTATATGCAGAGTGGAAGAGCGAACGTGGATACAGAACTGAACTGTGAGTCAAGCACCATGCACGATGGTGTGGACGGTCGACAAATGCGATAGAATGAGGTTAGTTGTTCAAGCGCTATGCAATAGAGCAATTACTCCTTTAGCCATGCTTTCGTTCCTGTCTTCTACACGTTCGTTCGGCCTCATCTAGCAGCTCCCGTTCTCCGTCCACCCCGAACCGTTGCTATCAACCCAATCCCCACCAGTACTCTCACCAATCTTTACAGTAACCTACACGACGTCAGTTTGAGCAAATATCGCAACGCTGTTAAGTGAACTTACATTCCAACCCGTCGTACTCGGCACCCCGCTAGCTCCGTACAGACTCATTACTGCGACACTAAACACCACATCCTTCTCGTTATAGGCGTCGCTGCTCAGACCCTCGGGCACATATGACTCGACACTGACATCCTCCAGGACATTCGACTTGCTCGGTCCTAGATAGCTTGAGTTCGTGAACGAGCCAACCGTATATGGGTAGCCAGTGGGATTGTTGGCGGTGGGCAATTGGAAGCCCCATGCTACGGCGACATCGGCGACGGATTGGATGTAATTTTCGGTTGTGAGGTTGAATGTGAAGGGTGTACCAGGTGTGAGGACGGGTGGGGAGGAGATGCCGACTATGCGGGCTGTTGCGATGGAGATTGTTGCGAGGAGGGTAGATAGGCTTGAGGTGCGCATGTTGGGTGGATTGATCTTGTGTTGAGGTTTGTGTAGCTGTATATGCGGTTATAGATGTTTTCGAATCCGTTGTCGAGAGTTTGTTGCGTGTTGTGATATCCTCAGTCTGCGCCATGCATCTCTTATATGCAGTTCTACACACGTCCATATGGCGGACCAATTCGGATCGTCATCAATCCTCACGGATCTATAGTGGAGGTGTCACCGTCGCAGTAATATTACTCGGAATACCGTGGTCAGAACACGGCCGTGTGACGGTAAGCCTCATGTCGATCTCCCGGTGCAGCCACAGCGACCCATCATCTTGCGATGAGCATCAGCACCCTTCGTGTAGTGATTCTATTTTGGGACGGACACGAGGAGAAATCGCCATGGGTGCCGACCAGCTGTGCTCTTGTGAGGGCCTTGCTGACTGAAGTGGATGGGTAGATGGTGCAGCATACGTCATAGCTGCAGCCGCAGCTTCGGCAAGGCTAGTGGCGATGGTACCATTTGATGTCGACCCTTCGTACAACGATAATCTGTCTGAGAATGAATCCCAATCAGCGACTCTTCTCTCGATCTTTGCATTCGCTCACAAGAGATGATACCACGTAGGCGATGTCTTGCAATTCGCGATGTCGTCCTCCATATTACCCTCGTAGTACATCAGCCCGTCCACGTAAGCTTCGCCAACAACTTTGTGGTATCGCTTCGATTCGTCCTCACAACCTGATGCCCACGCCTCCTGACCACGCCTGCTACATTCTTGCAACGCGAATGGAGTCTTGCCACCAAGTAACACGCAGACTGCATCGCCCTTCTTGAGGTTCCATGGTCCAAGCCCGAACCTACCCTTCTCGGTGACGAAGAAGCGGCGGTTCAGACATACGTTGTCTATCACCGTCTTAAAACGCCGGTCCTCATCACGGTCCGACGTCTTGCATCGGGGCAAGATGTGTTGTCTCCAGTCGAGCGGACGTTCCGTCCAGGTATCAGCGGTAATGGTACGTTCGAAAGCTTCCTTTGCTTCGGAGCTTGCGACCAAGGGTCCACCTGCTATGCGCTCCCAGTTCCGAAGAGCCAGATCCCAGTCTACAGTCTCACGCACTTGGTGATTGAAGTCGCCAACTTTGAGAATAACGTCGGTGTTGTACCCTCGAAGCGATAATGTACGGCTGCGATAATTAGCCTGGAAGCTGGGAGCCTGAGTTCCAGATGCAATGTAAGGCCTGGTCGGTGGAGGATGTGCCGAGAACCATAGGACTGCGAAAGACCCATCATGACTGAAACGCCAGTTACGACACCAGCTCACGTCTTGCAATTCGGCACCAGCTGCTAGAGCAATAGCAGTCAGGTTCTTGTTGTGTTCTAGCGCAGAGACTGTAAACTGTATGAAGACATTCTCGGGCGACTCGCTATAAGTTGATTTCAGCAGCGAGGGGTTGTCAGTCTGTAAGAGCCCCACCAAAGCATAGACTTTAACAGAGCCGAATGTTGCTGAGTGGTGACGGAAGCGGTATGCCAGTCCAAGAAGCGTGTTCGCAATGGGTTAATACGCTCTTTCTTCGGACCGCAGCTCCTGGACATCCTCAGCGAATTGTGCGGATTTTTCAAGATGAGGAAAATCCTCGATGAAAGGCAAGTAAGCCAGCAGTTCATGAAGAGTTTCCCAGTCGATCTGACATGAGCCCCGCTGCATGATCACGGTATGGCTAACGACCAACTCCTGGATGATCCACGCTCGCTTCCACCACTCGTACTCAAGTAAGTCGTCGAGCTCCCATGCAATCCTCCGCCACTGCGGTAGATTGGTCCGCTTCTTCCAGAAATCATCCTTGCCATCGGCTCCTGAATTTCGGAATTGGTGCAGGAAATCGAAGGTGAAGTTTGTCGATCTTGCGCTCTCTCCAAGCCAAGCGATCGTTCTCTCTGCTTTTTCATAGATGTCGCGCATCATCTGGACTTGCGACCCTTTTTCAGTGTTGTTGTACTGGTTGTTAGACATCGCGTCGACCCATAGTAGCCGCTCTTGATCCGGGAGGCGTAGCTCTTGAAGCGCACTATATAGATTGTGCGTAATTCGAAAGGGTTGGCCTTTGATATGAATCTTGTAAGGGGTGAGTGTGACACCCACACGTAGCTGAGTGCTTCGAAAGTCATATGGACAAGGGGCCCAGTGATCAAGTCGCACTCAATCGGATCGCTGTTGCTGCCCGCTTTCAGTCGGACTACACGTATCGATGGTATGTCTGTCGGGATATCGGTATAGACGTGAGAGTTATTGATTAGCATTTTTGTCCTCAACCTAGGATAGCTAACCTCGAAGATGGAACATCTATAGAGCGTGAACCACAGAACAAACAGTACGGATATGAATAAGGCCCAAGCGCAGACGACAGCGACGGCAAGAATTGGAAGTACTGTGATGGCCAATAAGGATAGTGTCGTTGCTACGAGTAGTCCAATCGCAAGGAGTCTACGGCCTAGTGGGTATGCAATCGCGATGTCGATAATGGCCGAAACACGAGAAGCCTGCAGCATATTCTTCTGAAGGGTAGTTTGATGAACGCCACGTATCAGTGCTAGCGCTAGTGCTTGCCAAACGCGCGCAAATACAGCATCAAGGCCTTCAAGATTCGGCCTGCATCGATTACGGCGGTGCGATTTTGTTTGAGCTGATGGCTGACGAAAGACCAGGTAAGCTTGGTGCCGACAGGGTACTGAGCCTAGAAGCCTTTCTATATATTGCTCAAGAGATGCGGCACCGCGGCTGTGGTAGCGTGTTTTGGACTCGCTCGATTGCAACTGCGGTGGCTGCGGTGACTGATGGGAGGCTGGGTCCGCCATCTCCGCCCCCACGGGACGCCCCACGATATACGTGATTGTGCAAAGATGTCGCATCGTTTAAGCAGAGACGAATGAGTTGTCTAAAGTAGGGGTTATAGACGGCAAGTGCGCCCTAGACGGACGTTGCTTCCAGAAAGCTCATGGATGTGTCAGCCCAACGCAATGATCGCTACGTACCTTCGGACACCGATGCTGAGTGGATGAGTGCTGCGTGGGGAGTGCAACCGTTTCGGTTGGAAGATGGGAAGATCTACGGCGGGACGGTCTCAAAATGGCTCTCCAAGCTTCTCCGCCCTTTGGGCTTGTCAGTCGCTTCCACACAACACTATTATCCATAAGGCGACGTCCATCACAATATACAAACTTCATACTCGAGTATTCAGAGAGGCTTGTAAGAAAGACCATGCGTCTTATTCATTGCCCTGTCTGTGATGTGACCCGTGATCTTGTCTTCCTTTCCTCCATCCACACAATATGATTTGTTCTCAACTTCCCCGCATCCATGTGTTCACCTGAAGGGCTGATTCGGTCGTACCCGACCAACGCTTCGGCCACGATTTCATCACATTTCTCATCCTCACCAAGAGTATTATACGCGGCTGCTAAATCAGCGAGCGCACTTACTCTGCTAGGGTGGTGTCGCTCAAGGCCCTTTTTCTCCCACAGCAGTGGGTTTATGACATCCTCTAACGTTTCCTCAGCTTCTGCCCATTTGTTCTGCCGCATGCATATCTTGCCGAGGGCACAGCGTCCCCATAGCGAGGCGATGTGGTAGGGTCCAAAATTGCGCTCGGCTATCGGCAGCCCCATGCGAACGAGCTTTTCTGCGCCTGTGTGATCGCCTAGTCCACTTTTGACAACAGCTAGATGCAGAATAGCTAGAAGGGTGAATGCATGCTCTTTACCAAGCTTTTCCTCACGGACCCTTCTGACTTCATCGATCATCTCATGAGCCGAAAGCAGCTCATCTTTTTCGCCGCTTTGCACAGCCACCATGCAAAGGTTTTCGCATGCAATCAGAGTTCGCAGGTGATCGGGCCCGAGAGCCTTCTTCATGCCATCTATAGCGCCCAGATGAAGCTCACGGGCTCTACTGACAGCTCGGTGTGTGCCAGTCACGAGAATCGTTCGGCCCATGTGGTCGATGGCGTTAAGCGTGTCTTCATTGTGACCGCCCAGTAGATATTTCAGCCCATCTACAGCCTCCTCTTGTAACTCAAGCGCATGGGCATATCTTCCCTGGTGAAAGAATGATTCGCCCAACATCCCTTTTACGATGAATGTCTCGCAGTACGCGTGGCCTAAGGACGAGATACATGCATCCAAGACTTGCTTTTGTAGGGCAATCGCCTCATTGATGTTGCCTAAGGTAAGATGTGTGGCAGACAATGTGAGCATTATACGTCGCGTAATCTCTTGACCTATTCCGACCGTCTTGAGGAGAAATTCGTGGACCGCTGTTTGTAGTTTCCGCGCGTCTTCCCAGCGTCCGTTTTGCGCATAAACAATTGAAAACTTCGCATAGTTAAGTGCTTTTTCCTTGCTGTTCAGCCCATCTGGAGAGAACACTGGCCATGGTTTCATACGACCGAGGCGATTGTCGTGGATGCGTTGCTCGATTGTGGCCTGGCATTGTCGCACAAAGTCGATGTGCGGCAAGATATCCCTGCGGATATCCTCATCTTCCGTTGTATTGCCCAAAGGCGGCAACAATATGCAGTGTGATAGCATGGTGGCTGCAGCTTCAGACCATATGCCCTGCTCTGCAGGTGTCATGCTATACCGCTCCCGTGACCATCTGTGAATAAGTGGATGCATATAGTAGCTGTCCTGTGGCTCATCATATGATAGCAGAGAAAACTGGACTAGGGTTTGCAAAGCAGCTAGCGTGCGATCTGCGTCGAAATCCTGGTCTTCATGGGCGTTGCGAATAATCTAATCCTGCTTAGTGTCATGAATTGAGAAGTCTGAGCCAGGCGTAGAACTCACGCGAGGGAGCACCGGAGGATTTTGGGCTGAAACATGGTCCCCAGAACCGAAGCGACCACACTTCGACTCCAATTGGCCCAGTCAGTGGTAGTCGACATCTTTCCCATCTTGCCATGTTGTACGTCCACCATCTTTGCATGTTCCTCTTCCAGCCCAACATTCGTGACGGCTCGTCGGAAGAATTCGAACCGAATATTCTGGTGATGGAAGAAAGCAAGCATCTTAAGTAATTGAGCTGCGTCGCTACTGGCTTCAGTTTCGCGAATCTGGATTGCTCGATGATTGAGCTCGAATGTCGCGTAAATGGTCGAATGTCCCGCAACTATACCGCCTACGCGTCGCATACCTCGTGCTTTGCTTGTCCGAACCCACTGGTGCTCCAAGTAGTCCAGATATTTTTCTAAGCTGCAAAACCCGTGTCTTACTGTAGCACCGGCCTGCACAATGGTCAAGGGTAGGTGACCCAACTTCTCGCAGATTGCGAGGGCAAGTTCACGTTGATGCATGCGCAAGGAGGGTTTTGTCTCAGCTGCCTGAAATAAGAGGCACAAGCTCTCCTCGTGGGCTAACGAGGCTAATTCGAAATGGCCCGGGCCAACGTTCCCGAGGGACCTAAATGCCGGATTTCGCGTGGTGATCAAGACAGTGCCACGGCTATTGTGAGGTATATAAGGTGCAATGTCTAGGTCGACATCATCCGCATTGTCGATAATGAGTAACCAACTCTGCTGCAGGGTCTTCAGCCAGTGCAGCGCAGCGCGCTCATTAGCATCGACTCCAGCTATGCGAGCAACTTGGTCAGCATATGATCGCTTCAGTCGTTGAGTGTTACTGGCATCCACCCACATGACAGCCCAAAACCTGCCCTCTGGTTAGTCACAGTACAACTGAAGGACCCAGAATGCACGTACATGTCTCGGTTGTCCATGGCAAATTTGCAAGTGAACTGTGTTTTACCTGTACCACCCATTCCCTGTAGAATAAAACACTTTGATTGACCACCCGCTATCCTCTCTGATGATGAAGTCAGCCAGATCCGCAGTTCCGTCGCTTTGTCTTCTCTGCCTGAGTACAAGTTCGACACAGGTGACGGTATACTGAAATGCTTGTTCACGCCGGCTCTGGAGATCTCTACGACTTGGGGCCGCGAAACTGGCGTCGTCACCACCGGTATGGATGCAAAGTCGCGATCGATTGCGGCGGTGTCTATGGTTGGCGAAGCTGGCGCCGATGTTGAACCATCTGTGCCCGGCTCAGCCGCACACCCGAAGGGACTGTTTGATATCTGTATTTGCTCGACTTGACACTTGAGAGCATCGACAGACAGAAGCACTCGAGCTAGCATCGTAGCTTGGGTCTCATGCTGTTCACGACTCTTTTGACTAGCCAACATTAATACGGGAACATATGCAGGGAGAGCGTGACTCATGAGCTTACATAGAGATGAAATTCAGACAAAACTGCAATGTCCCATGATAGATGGCAATTTTCCCACGACATTCCGTCAATTTCTTGTCTCTCGATCTTTTCCGGTGAGCCTTTTTCAACCCATCCAGCCTGCCAGTGACAGTGCGGCTCTTCGCGTAGATGCTTTTCACACATTGTTCCAGCTCTCGCACGAGTAGTTGTCCTTGCTGAAGATTCTTGCCGGTCTGAAACCACAGCATTTTTTCTTCCGGTGACATACGCATATTCCGGAAAGCCCTCAGCAGCTCTTGCTCTAGCGCGCCGTGGACCGACTTGAGAGCATCGACTTCTGAGATCAATGCTGCGATGTCACTGTTGACTGTTTTTGCGGCGGCGTTGACATCTTTGAGATAGTGAACAACACGAAACGCGACGTCGCTAATTCCTACGCCAGCAGCGACGAGCGATACCGGGTCCGCCATTATGTTAAGGAGTGCTCAACGTGGACCAGATGCCATACTACATGTCTTTGATGTCATCTTCGTTGATCATCCAGGCTTCCAAACGGGAGATGTATGAGGCTGTGCGATGCGATAGCTAAGCACGTCGACCTTCCTCACTCTTCGGCACCGCTGTCTGTCGTCGAGGCGGTATGATACGCGATGCTTTGGGAGGGTTTCAAAGATCTCGTGGCGAGATAGATTCAGAGGAGGCAGAATGGACAACAGATGTGAAGGAAGAGTCGGGGCGGGGCAAGCTGTTCACGATGTCTCAGGTGGGAAGGCTGCATGGCTGCATGAACAGCCGCTGCAGGGTTGCCAGCCAGCTCCCGTGGAGGCATCGACAGCGGACGCGCCTCAGCCTCGACAATCTCTTCCAGGATAAGATCGACGATGACAATCAAGACCGCCGCGTATCGCAAGTCATCCCGTGAGCTTACAAGTCGATAGGAGTTATACGCATGAGGTTTAAAAAGATGCATGTTGACATTGATGGCGTTGATGGATGAAGTCAACATAAGGGCAATCATAGGCTCTACTGGTGCCAAGCCACGGTCTGGTGCACGGGCCACTTTACCGACAACTTTCGGGCTTCGACCCCACCATGCGTTCCTCACTTGAGTGTCAGCAACGATTCTTGCGCGAATCTTGCAGTGCTATCAATTTGATCTGATTGTATCTTTACTGATGCATATTTGGCTATTCGGTTATTCTATCATGCCTCAATCGAGTTCTTAGCCTGGACAATCTCCTCATAGTCCCCCATCACCCACACACTCTGCATACCCATAATCATATGCTGCAAGACATGGCAGTGTAACATCCAGACCTATCGAGGGAAGTCAGTTCCGAATTTCCGCGAATACAGTGGAGAGTCATGACTTACACCAGCATCCTGGACACGGAGTCTCCCTGCGACAGATAATGTTAGTCCATATCCCTGGGGCAAGCTTCTGAAGGTCACTTACAGCATCTCCATCCCTCTTCTTTCTCAGCAGTTGACTTATCCTGGTACCTATACAGATTCGTCGTATCCCGCAACACCGGGTTATAGTTCTTCAACTTCTCCTCATTCGCTGCGGCATCATACGTTCCGTTCCCACTACCACAATCATAGAAATGGCCACCGTGCAGATGGAAGGGATGGTAGTCGAATCCGCCATTTGCATTCACCAAGCTTCCCGTATTCTCGATGATGATTTCAATCACTTCGCCCAACTTCGCGGGCCAAGTCAAGCTGTATGGATCCCACCCTCCGTTGCTTAGAGCTGCAGTGTAGTTTGGCATATATTCAGGACCTTTCTGGTATATATCTACAAGATAAGGCGGGTTATTGGTGGGTGTGTTGTCGGTCCAATTCAGCCCGTTCATCTGCCAGATTGTCTGGGTCTGGAGGATTTGGGCATTGTTGATGTGAACTTTACGCGTAACCTCGGAAGCTGAGGGAAAGCCGTTCGGACTCAGTGGCTCCAGGGCATACTCGAGGAAGTTGTATGTGGCATTTGACAATGTCAACGACTTTGCCGTTGGCGCTGTCAAGATCGTTGGCGCGGCATTGGAGTATCGCAGAACACCATATCCGGTGTACAAAGTCGGTCGGTCCTTGGTCTCGAACTGGATGAGAAAGTCTGTCTGGTTGCCGAGTTCTTGCACGGTCTTCGTGTCAAGTAGGACCTCGAAACGCTGACCAGACCCAACAAGCATTTGATCCACAGTATGTGGCTTGGTGTAATGGCCATCCGCTCCTATCACGTCCAAACGTGAATGGCCGTCAATACCAAGTGCAACCATCGATATGGCGGTCGATCCAATAAAGCGCAGACGGTACGTCTTCCCAGTCTGGACATTGATGACGGGCAACTTGCAATTGCCCGTCCCAGCTTTTTCGCCGATTGCCACACCGACACCATTGAGCAGCACCGCGTTCGTCTCGCCCGACCATACGAACGGCACAGCAGTGAGACCATACTCGATAACATCGTCAGTCTTGTTGAAGTAGTCTTGAAGGAATACGATGCGCTCTTCATCGTACTCGTATGGCGGTGGCCCATCATCTTCAACGATGAGTGGACCAGCAGCGGAATTAGCCTGGAAGCCAACATGGGAGTGGTAGAAGTAAGTTCCCGCATCGTCGGCTTCGGGAGCTACTTCGTAGTCGTAACAGTCGTGGGGCTTGATGGGCCATTGGCTCACTGGTGAGCCGTCACTGAACGGTGCGGTGCGTTGGCTAAGACCATGCCAGTGCTACTCAACGTTAGAGACGACATACAGCCCTGCATATCCAGAAGAAAGTACCATGGTCGTGTTGTATACGTCCATATCATTGCACACCCTCACCCAGCTCGTTTTACCGGTCGGCAGGCGAATGACTGGTCCTGGCGAGGTGCCATTGACCAAGACGGACATACGATGTTGACATGCTACAGTGTGGTTCTCGTACGTGACCCGGAGGAGGAAGTGCGGCGCGAAGCTCTCATCATGAGATGGTGAGTGCCAGTGGTGGCCGGACGACGACGTGTATGCGCTTGGCTTTGCGCTGACCACGCTTCGAGCAATCGCCAAGAGCAAGGCGAGCTTCGAACATAAGTACATCCTGGATGAGATAATTTGAGGGAGTTCCTCAGATAGCTTTAGACAAAGCGGGATGTGCCCTTCATCTTAAGCAATGCGAGGCAGATTCCGACCTTACATTGACCAGATCGGGCATAAACACATCAACCACGGCTGTGCAGAATTGACTTTTGTAAGCGGCGTATCCGTAGCCTTGCGGCTCGATTTGAGTTCTTGGCCACATTTCGAGCTGTTGTCGCACAACAGGTTGTTAGCGCTGATGTCAGCTGCTTTACACGACTTCTGTGGTACGTTGTGGCACCCGCATGTGGTGATCTTGTTCGCGGACGCCACAAATCGCGACATATGTACGCAGTCGGCATTTGGGGTCGGATTGGGCTGAGGTTAGTGCATCCAGAAACGGCCCGCCTGTCTTTCGAATAAGCTTTTCGCATTTACGATGTCAAGACCCATGGGCTGATGAGCATAAACCTAGCGTCGATCACCACACTTGACTTGAATTGTGTTACAGTAAAGAAGGACTGTATCTGCACGAAGCAGCTGTCGTTGTTCCAATTTGCACTTTTCGCGACCACGAATTTCCGCCGCTGTATCTTTTGTTCATCCCTTCACCAGCAATAGTCGCCAAGCGATAACCAAAGTGCTTCTGCACTCCCTACGAAGTGCATCTCACGTCGCTGATAATGAAGGCACCAATTTACCGTTACTCTTGTCGCCAAAGACACCGAAAATTTCCGTCCCTGATGCGTCGCTCAAGATGTTCCCCTTGAAGCTCTCAAGACGGTCCGAAACGTTCATCTCGGATGCTCATGGAACGTTCAGACGATCTGGGCGAACACAATGAAGAAGCGCCGAAATTGCCATCACCAAGACAATAACACCTCGACGCGTCGCTGCTGCTTTCAGATGTCCATCGTCGCCGCAGCTACTCGTTCACAATCCGTTCATTGTTTTCCATCACAGCGAGCAGGCTATAGTCTCGACAATGATCAGCCGCCTTGTTCTGCTGTCTTGCTTGACATTCATCACCCTCGTTTCCACTGATTTGCAGCAGGACTATAGTAGAGCCGGCGGAATTGCAATCACATCACTGGATAAAAGTTCAACGCCACTGGTGGTTTTGGGAATGTTGCAGCAGCCGGATCATTGGCACCTTTTGGAGACATAAGCATTGGTGCGTAGTTCAACGCGCGAGTTTCATAAATCTACTAACGAATTCTCCCCAGGTTGCGGTGTACATTGGGAGAAGGAAAAGTCGTACGGCGGAGAACTCCAAGCTGGGTCAGACGAGTATGGACGAGGTGGTGGCTGCAGTAAGTGTCGGTGTACGAAGTGGTGGTGAGACCTACACTGACTTCGTATCTTCACCTTTGCCAGGCATCACTCCGGAGACCTTCACTATCAGCCTGGGCATCGGCATAAACCCCACGAATGCGAGTGCAAGTATCAACTTCGTTGCGAAAAATGAAGGCTCTTTCGAGATGCAATTTGAGAGCTCCAAAGAGATTGTTTGTTCCCCGGTGCCTACGGTCGATGGCACAAAGTATGGTATATCGTGCAAGACGCTGTAGAAGCCGGGAAAGACGTCGATAAGAGTTGGATCGGGACAAGTTGGCCTTGGTGAAAGAGTGGGTATCAATGCCAAAAAGCGACGACGTAGAAGAAAGAACTCATGAAATCGAAATGAATAATTAAGGGCGACTGATCGTTACTGGCGTTAATCTTATGCGCTCACTTCTCAGGGTCTGAACGGCTCGAGTCATTTTTGAAAGTCGTGATCACGCCTGGCCAAATCGCATCCTCTTCCCAGGACACCTTCCCAGTCCTCCACTCGATACAGTCCTCAGCTCTTTTTGCATCGGCTCTGATCAATCCAACAGCGACATCAGTCATGTCGGTTTGTCGCCGTGGCCCCACACACGCTGCAAAATGTCCTCGTGACATCTTCCGAAGTCTTGTACACTTTCGCGGTGCCGACCAGGCCATTGGCGGGATACGGTGAGCCGCCGGGGAGTGTGATAGCCTTGATGGTGGGAAAGACCCATGAGACAATGGTGCATGAAGTGACGAGGCGACATGAATTGCATACATCGTGCGAGCCGTACCATCTCGACTTGTCGTGTGGTATCAGACTCGTATCGATGCCATCGAACGATCCATCGTCATGAGGCTGAGAAATGGAGAACTCGATGTCGCCACAATGACACTGCACGTGCAGTTCATCGCTGCAATTGGCTCTTCTTGGTCTAGAAGTGCGGGTAGACAGCAATTTCCGTCAGAATATTGAGCTTCACTGTGAACAGCCCTTTCTTCCAGAGCTTCACTTGCTTGCCATTGATATGTGTGAGTGACATCGCGAGGCCGCCATCCGCAGTTCTTTCCACGAAATTGTGATTTCGAAAGTCCCAAACTTGTTCTTTTGCATCAACGAGGCTGACGGCGACGAACCACTCTTTCCTGGCACCACCATCCTCCCAATCGAGCATATGCGCGCCACATGTACTGCAGAACAGTTTGGTCACATATTCCGAGCTCTTGTAAGACATGAAAGTGCTGCGATCGTGCTGAGGTTCCGGTATCTTGGCATGTATGGACATGAGAGTGCCATGTGTATAACGGCAGATGCTGCAATGACAGAAGTGGACAAGCAATGACAAATCAGCCTCTGGAATGTCGAACGAAATTGCGCTGGAACGACAGTGGCATGAGGCGTGAAATGTGCGTAGCGATTTGTCTGCAGATTCGTCTAAAGACATGATATCGTGGGCTCGTATGTTTTGAATGTCATCGACGCTTGGAATCGTGCCTGTTGAGAAAGAAGCAACGAGATTCCGTCGTGGAGAATGGTGTTGTCGAAGAGTGCTGGATACATTTCATATACAGGCTGATTGTACTTACTAATTGGAAGAAGCTGCCCTGCACCAACTCTCGAACAAGGTCCATTAAGCGATGAAAGCAAATTGCACCTTGCCTGGCGATTATGGAAAGATCTGCAACATATTCGGTCTAAAATGAGGGTTGCACGTGAGAAAGAATTGCAACTGGATAGGTCTTCATTGATGCACCAAAGCATGCGTAGCGGAACCTCATCGTACCACCAGCATGGCGGCACTTGACGATAATTCGAATCAATCTTCACGTACGATCAAGGTCATCGAAGCGAGCCTTATTGTATGTGCCTATCAGATCCCGTGCGGATAGTCCCCGGTCTCCGCTGTCCGTAATGACCAAGAACGACGTTTGAACCGTCCACTGTGGGTGTGACGCCACAAGCTTCGTGACTTGCCCCAGCAGTCTCAAGTTGCGCTGTCACCCTACCCATAGTCTCGATTGTTGGTTTTCCGTTAGCTCGGCTTTTTCCTTCTCCATTATCTTTGGTCTCAGCTCCTTGCTGAACTCGGGCCCGCTCTGCTCTGGCTCATGCTGCGTGGTAGACTTTTTGCTGAAAAGTCCTCAGCCTTTTCGCCAGCTCTAGAGGAGACCAACTGCAAGCAAGATTACGATGCCTACGCCAACGCCAACGCCGATACCAGTGTATGAACTAGCGGAAAGGATTCTGCTGCCAGCGCTCGCATTGGTGGTGCTATTGGCACTCGAGTTACTACTACCCGTCGACGCGTTCTGTATGGGAACAATGTATCCAGATCCTCTATGCAGGATATGCCTGGCTCAGTGACAAATTTCCACGCTCGTATTCAATAGTGATGTAGGTTTCTTGCAAGAAGGCACGTCCCAATACATATTGAGAAGGATCCGCGGCACGCTTTGGTGGAAAGTTATAGGTGGTAGTGTTGGCGAGAGGAGCTGCTAAGCGTAGGTCGAAAGCTGTATATGGCAAGGTGTAATTATGATGGCGGGCACTGCGAGAAGCACCTATGGAGAAGCTCACCGACGGCTTCTCCCAGGCTAGCTTATCATGCGTAGTCTCATTGACGATGTAGAGCTGGAGGTTATCATCCCACTGAATTCCAAACGCTGTCTCGAAAATAGTACATGCTTCTTCCGGTACCCAGTTCTGGGATATAAGAGACTCGATGCGAAAGGCCAGAATTATAGAGTCTGTAGGCGCAGACCAGTATACGGTTGTTGAGCCGAGTATTGAAATGGACGAGAGATCGACTGTGGGGGAGTTTGTATTGTGCGCTAGGCATGTCCACGGAAATGGTAGTGCCAGGGTCGAACCGCGATGTGTCATAACCCCCCAGAATGAGGCTGCCAGTCGAGTTTGCTGAGGTTGTTTAGCGACGTCTGCCACGTCCATTAAACAATATTGCCTTACTGCTTATTGAGCCAGCGGTGTAGCTGGTAGTAGAGCTAGGCACGTCTCCTGATTCGAAGAGCGCACTGAGCAAAGTAGGCTTCGTCGCATCCGTTGGGGAGGCAGTGCCCACAGCTAGACCAAAGACACCCATGAAGAAGTCCAGTGATTACATTTTAGTGACGTGCTGATCGATAGGGCCGGAAGTCATGTAAGTATTGTCGCCAAAGAACACCCGTTCCAACCACCAATCTCCACCTTGCTTTGTGTCATTTGAGAGCAGCGCTTCGTAGTTGCTGTAGGGAGTATCGTAAGCCCCCGATAATTTGTAACTTGTGAGCTCCATGGACTTAAAGATTGTACGCTCAGCAGACAAGCCGCCCGAGGTACTGTTGCATCGGCCTGACTGAGTTAGTAGAAATTATCATGGGGAGCGAAAAGGCCGGGACACACCGAAGTAATTGCCGCGGGTTCCCAACACGTAGGGTGAACCTCGACCATGATCCATCCAACCCATCCCTATATAAAGGAAGATGTTAGTGCAAAAACTCCCGGTGTCAATCTTCAGATACTTGCCAGCGAACAGCGGAAGGCACGACTAGTGGTTGGCTTGTTTTACCTCTAAGCAAAAGCGATACGCGCACTCGAAAACCATACGAAGATGCGCGAGATGGTAATCACAATAAGTCTGCTGGAAAGTAGTGCCGTGGCCGCAGCAAGGTCCAGAAAGCTGAGGACCTGGACCTGGATAAATGCGAACGTGTATTTACCTACGGGCAATCTTGGTGCTGCAGCTCCTGGGACCAACCAGGCATTGTAACGCATTTCCATATAAAATAGGACGTGGGATATGGGGCGTAAAGCGCAAAGATGCGCGCACGGCATGCCCAAGATCTGCAGTGAGCGTACAACCCTCGCATGCCCGAACGATGTGGGACTGAGATGTGGAAAACTCCTATGGTCGAGTGCATTGACTCTGCATATTGGTGCGCGGTACGAGATTCGGGGACGTATAGATTCGAAGATCTGCAATGCTCGAGGACGGAAATTCGAGGTCACACAGGGTATAGGCAGAGCGAATGCATTGATGACTCGGCTAGCAGTACCACGACATGATTCCATAACGTCACGGTCAGCTCCACACCGACGATTCGATGCTCAGAATCGATGTAGCGAACAGTGCTAGCCAACGGCTGTTGGCGCTCTGGTCCACCCGAGTCTTCGAGGGCAGCCATGTAATCCCAGGAGGGCATCAGGTGCCAATTATTGGCCCTGATCCGAGGCTGCAGCTTGATGGCATTTGCGCGCGGTGGTTCCATTTAGAAGCTAGCTCTTCGATACATCTCAGACGCTTTAAGCCAGGACTGTTTTTCTTCCATGTAATTCTCCTCATTCCGAGCGACACTTTGTCGAGCTGAAGATAGCCTATAACATAGGTGCAAAGGCCTCTTTACGCTTGCAGATCGTTGCAGGTGCTCCCAGAATCTTAAGACTTTGCAGCACGCTATAAGTACAAATCGCATTAGCGCAGCTCGCATATATCTTACTTATTAACGTACTCCACGGGCGAGTGGGCCACTGCGCCAAGCCCCCACAAAAGTCTACTGTACTACACAGTAGAAAACGCACCCCAACAGTAGAAAACAGTCCTGTACAGTACTGCACAGTACTCTATATTAATCAGAGACTATTTCTGCTTCTTGTTTACATGTGCGCATGTTGTGCCCAGCCTTGCTGCAGCGTCTACAGCGCCTTTAAGTTAGCTCACTGCCCTCAGCGCGCGTACTCTTCTTTGCCTTCTTGCTATTACTACGTGCTGTAAACTCCTTTAAGGTAGTTAAGCGCACGCCCTCTTTAGCTGTAAGGGTCCTCTCTGCCTGTATACGCTTTCTCTTGCGTGATTTACAGCGTAAGGCGGCCTTGTTAGCTGCTTGAAGCTGCTTATGGGTGTTTTTCGAAATACCAGTTACCACCTGGATTTGGCATAGGTCGATCCTGCGCAGGAGTACGTCCTATACTGCCTGCGTATACACGCCAAGCTTAGCCAAGGCCTCAAGATCTAGCGCCCTCATCAAATCTGTGAACCTTCACACCCCTCTGCACGCTAAGCAAGAGTCAATACCTATAGATTTCTAAGGCGATTAATGAATCGTACTAAGGCCTTGCATTCTGGAGATTTGCACAAGATTTGGAGCTTATACGGTGGTAGTGCATCAAAACCGAGCCGATCCTACCCTGATCCAGGTGGTAACTGGTATTTCGAGAACCATAATAACTTGGTCGCGCATTAACACTAAGGAATTGTGATGGCCCTTGGTTGGAGATGAATCTCGTGTGCCGAAGGCTCTACAGTTGGTTCTCAGGGAGTGAGTGGAAGGGATTGTTGAACGGGGATTCGAATACAGATACTGAGTAGTAGGCAGAGTCTAAGTACAAGAGGCGCACTAGGGTAGACAGATGGAGACTGTAGTCAAGTGCAAGGTAACCAGGTTGTAGATTGGTACAAAGGGTACTGGTAAGGTACTCTATGAAGTTGAACACGATGGTCTAGCAATGCCATCGGTCCTATCTATATACTAAGGGGGCCATCCTATCCATCCTGGTTGTCGTGTGCACCCTGGGATGGTTGCCATCCTCGGGAGGTTGACCATCCCAGGATGGTTGTGCTTGGCGGGATGCTGTCACGTGACCCTTGCTGAGGGGGAAGTGGTCTGTGCACCATCCCGTGCATCCCTTACCAGTCATTTCCAATGTTCGTAACAGGAATGCGCTATTATCTTAGCGCCTTCAGTAAGCTAATTAAGAGAGTTAACAATTGAAGTAGGTAAGCTATCTGCATGCCTCTAGATCCTCTCTCAAATTAGCTTCGAATGTGACCTAAATTCTAGGGTATTGCTTAGGGTTTTTGACTCTTAAGGAGCATCGTCAATAGTAGGTGGTGTAGGCGTACAGAGGCGGACGTCTATCTTCAATACTACTGCCTCTGAGTTAAGTAGAACTAAGGTAACACCTTAAAAGCCTCTTTAGATATTGCTTCTAGTAATTACGTCCTTAAAAGCAGCAATAAAGCAGGGTAAGAACTTAAGTTTGGTGATGTAGTTAATCTTACTGCGTATCAGGTTCTTAGCTTGGCGGCTATACGCCTTCTTTAACAGTGAGAAACAACCCACGTTAAGAGGCTGCAGGAGGTGCGACGAGTGAGAAGGCATGCAGAGAGTGATAATCTTGTTATCCTTGCAGTACTGCTAGAAATTAAGCGAGTTGTAGCTCTTGTGGCTGTTGATAATAAGCAAACGTACTGTGCCGTCTTTTTGTATAAGTGTTAAAGTGCTTCAACTACTGCAGACTAAGCTTATTTGTTGTCCAGCTGTTGTCAGAGACCCTAATAACCCAATCGCTAGGTAGATCAGGCTCCTAGTACCAGGCGGAGAGGTGGTTCTTGCCCTGGAAGATGATGAAGAGTAGGATCGCCTACCTAGTCGCGTTGATACCTTAGATCACTGTAGTCCACTCTTAATTACCCTGCTAGACTGTCTTAGGCCGTCCTCAACGCTCAGAGCCTGTGACTACTGCTCTAGTCAATATCATGCCTATTATGAAGCTAGATTCATTAAAGTTGTAGGTATCCTTATTAAGGATACTGTGCTTAGCCTTTCTGTTCTCCACAAGCTTAAACCAGGCTCGTACAGCCACAGGATCCTCACAAAGAGCTCTCTTATAGTCGTACTTGCGATTGAACTTGACTTTAAGCTTAGGTTGACCTTTAACAAAGGTCCTAGCCTAGTTAACGCCTACTGACAATTTGCCACGCTCCCTGCGCAGTAGATTAGCTATATCCTTCACAGCATCAAGCTAGAGCAGAAAGCCTTGCGCGTTAAGGTTAAGGGTATGCTAAACAATCACGTCTACCTTAGTAAGACAAAGATTGCTTAAATTAGGCGCGCAATTGCGTTGTTAGCTAAGCGTTGTTTAAGACACCTCAAAGATGTCAGCAGTGCGTTATTTAGAGAGATTCGTGTCTTGTTAGATAGCCTGAAGCGCAAGCTGCAATTGAGCCTCTTTTGAAGCTGATAGCTGGTTAGGATGTTGAACGACGCGCGCAGCTAAGATCTACAACGTGCCCTAAACAACACTAAGCAACTGACGCGCTAGGATTCCCTTTTGACGCAATTGCGCGTCTAACGCAGCTGATCTTCGTCTAACTAAGGTGGAGGTGACTGTTCAGCATATACTCGACCTTGACGCGCGAGGATTTCCGCCCTAGCTTGATGCTGTGAAGGATATAGCTGATCTACTGCACAAGGAGCATAGCGAACAGTCAGTGGGCGTCAACTAGGCTGGAACCTTCGTTAAGCGTCGCCCTGAGCTCTAAGTCAAGTTCAATTGCAAGTATAACTACAGAAGAGCTCTCTGCGAGGATCCTGAGATCATACAAGGCTGGTTCCGACTTGTAGAGAATATAAAGGCTAAGCACAGTATCCTTAATGAAGACACCTACAACTTTAACAAGTCTGGCTCCATAATAGGCATGATATCGACTAGAGCAGTAGTTACAGGCTCTGAGCGTTGAGGACGGCCGAAGACGGTACAGCAGGGTAATTGAGAGTGGACCACGGTGATCTAGGGTATCAACGTAACTAGGTGGGCAAGAACCACCCTTTGTCATCTTCTAGGGGAAGAACCACCTTACTGCCTGTTACCAGGAGGAGAATCTACTGTCTGATTGAATTATTGCAGTCTCTAAGAATGGCTGGACGACAAATGAGCTTGGTCTGCAGTAGCTGAAGCACTTTAACACTCATACAAAAAAGCGTACTGTTAGCACAGTAGGTTTGCTTATTATTAATAGCCACAAGAGCTACGACTTGCTTGATTTCTAGCAGTACTGCAAGGAGAACAAGATTATCACTCTCTGCATGCCTCCTCACTTGTCGCACCTCCTGCAGTCTCTTGACGTAGGTTGTTTCTTGCCGTTGAAGATAGCGTATAGCTGCCAAGCTAAGAACCTGATACGCAGCAAGATCAAATACATCACTAAACTTGAGTTCTTGCTCTGCTTTATTGCTGCTTTTAAGGACGTAATTACTAAAAGCAATATCTAGAGAGGCTTTCAAGGTGCTAGCTTAGTTCTACTTAACCTAGAAGCAGTTATATCGAAGATGGACGTCCGCCTCTGTACGCCTACACCACCTACTGTTGACGACGCTCCTTAGGAGTCAAGAACCCTAAGCAATACTCTAGAATTTGGGTCGCAATTGAAGCTAATTTGAGAGAGGATTCAGAGGCATGCAGATAGCTTACCTACTTCAATTGTTAACTCTCTTGGTCAGCTTACCAAAGGCGCTGAGATAATAGCGCATTCCTTAGTGTTGATGCGCGACCAAGTCAAGCTGCTTTAAGCAGCTAACGAGGCCGCCTCACGCTGTAAATCACGCAAGAGAAAGCGTATACAGGCAGGGATGTGCGCTTAACTACCTTAAAGGAGTTTGCAGCGCGTAGTGATAGGAAGAAAGCGAAGAAGAGCGCGCGCGCTAGGGGCAGTGAGCTGACTCAAAGGCGCTGTGGACGCTGCAGCGAGGCTGGGCACAACTCGCGCACATGTAAGCAAGTAGAAGAAATAGTCTCTGATTAATATACTCTACTGTGCAGCACTGTACAGTACTGTAGAGAACTGTAGAGAACTGTAGAGAACTGTAGAGAACTGTAGAGAACTGTAGAGAACTGTAGAGAACTGTAGAGAACTGTAGAGAACTGTAGAGAACTGTAGAGATGCGTTTTGTACTGTATAGGACAGTAGATTCTGGTGGGGGCTTGGCAGAGTGAGCCACTCGCTTGTGGGGTACGTTAAGTTTGATGCGAACTTGTTTGTTGTTGTGAGCTATCAGAACTGGCTTTGTAGAAGGAACGAGCTGAACTGACGCTAGTCCCAAAAAGGTACACATGTGACCTGTACTCTCGAACATCTACTAAGCTACTCAAAACATACTAAGCCTCTACTATCTAGTCTACATTCTTTGTACCTTAACTACCTAACGCGATATTACTTAAATATGAAGAGAGACTTTAGCTTACTCTCTAAGCTCTCTAAGCTAGCTAATTCCGAAGTGTGGTTGTAAGCTGAGCTTGGAGAGAGAAAGAAGTTGATCTAATCTCTACATAAGAAATCGAGCTGAGGAGCTCAGAATATATACTCAATGTCTCGGGGCCTTGATAATCCGATCCGAGCAGAGAAGCAGTGATCTACTGTAGAGCACGGTACAGTACTGTAGATCACAGTAACGTGATCTACTAATAAGCATAGTACTGTACTCTACTGTAGAGTACGGTATAACCTACTCTCTCAAAGAGTAGTTTTTCTCCACGACACGAAGCTACTAGGCTGCTACTAAGGCCTTTAACGTTGAACGCTAAACTCTTAATTAACGCGCTAGAGAAGTGCCTTTCTGCGCTAATACTATCCTAAACTGCCTTAAGCTTACGCGCACTAAAGAGCAAACGATTATCTAGTATACTCTTAACCTTAATTCGCGAGAGTTCGCACTCTAGTGTTATCAATCCAAGTCTCCTATACTTCTCTGATGTCCTGACTGTCTGATCTCGCTCGTGAGTTCAGATGCACCAAGCTCTTAGCTTGTAATAAGCGGAAGGTTGACTAAGAGAGGGGGCTGATGGTAAGCTTCTGTAGTTCTGATAACGATGACAACAAGGTGATAATTGCTGAAGCTCAACTAATACTGCGAGAGTATAATAGATATTCAATTTAGGTAATAAGACCTTGCACTAAGTATCTATGTTAAGTTGACTACAAAGGAAGACAATATTCTAAGAGATCCATCCTCGTTATATATTCCCATCCTTCGTCCTGTTCTGCCATCTGCTGGTTTATTCTGCCATCTTCACATTCCCTTAGTTCTGTTCTGCAGGCAGAAAGTGGTTCTGCTAATGACTAAGCGAAGATCACTGCTTGGCGTTGCAGGATGCGCTAGCTGCTGCAAAATGCGCTAGTGGGTCACGTGACTCTGTTCGTGAGGGGCATCCCGCGTTCTTCCTTCCTAGGCTGCGTGGCTTACCCAGGGTTGATTCCTTATTACTGTCATTGCTTGGTCGTGAACACCTCTCCTGTGAGGCCTCTGTAACATCTAGTTGTGCGAAGTAGTAGATATAGCTAATATTCTACTAGGTATGCGTAGAGAAGAGCCTGTAGGGAAGCACTAGGCTAAGCGCTTTGTTACGCGTTTAGAAAAGCTTAAGATAGCCTTTAATTAAGCAAAGAATAGGTAGAGAATACTATAGAAAGATCTAGAGATTATAGACGCGTAGTTTAAGCTTATTGCAGACACTAAAGCTAAGTACAGCGTCTATAACAATAACGTGCACAACTTTAACGAGACTAGCTTCTAGATAGGCGTTATTAGTTTAATAAAGGTTGTTCTTAGATTCACGGTGTCCTTGATAGGTACGATGGAATCGTGGGATCATTGATTGTTTTTCGCTTATTGCCTGTTATCTGAATTCAGGTGGGCTGGCACGGTGCTGTCCTGAGGCAGCCAATCAGGGGCCACTAGGTGGCTAAGTGAGACCTGGTGACTGCTGATTGGCTGCTCCCCAGAGCCTCATCACAAGGCACCCGCCATTTGACAGTTGTTATAGGCGCAGAGAGACGCGCTTAACCTAAGCTTATCTAGCTAGAAGATTGCGAGTAGATTATAGTTATCTAGAGTATCTGCTAGGTATATAACTCTGCTATTTATTATCTATAAAGAACGCGTCTATATCTCTGTGTAGTACTGTGCTAGTGCACGGAGTGCAGTAGTTTTTTTCTCAGTTAAGAGAAGCAGAAGCTAGAAAAAGAAGCTCCGCATGCGAGCTCACAGAGAGCGATTATTAGAGACAACACGAAAAACTATAAAAAAGAAAGAGGTAGACACAGATAGCAAAACACGATGTTCTTCTTATACTCGCCTCTTAGCTATAAAGTTAAAAAAAAGAGTTCTAACACCTTGAGTTACAGCTCAAAAGTAGCGATGCCTAAGAAACCTATTGCTAACTTCATAGTATGTATAAGAACAACATGTGCTTACATTGCGACAGACTTGTCTCTAGCTCTCTAGTCTACGCACTATAGTGTAGAGAGAAGCTGCAGACTTATTTAGTTTAATCTTAGTCTAGATCCTGCTAGAAGATTACTCTCTATTAGTATTAGTTCGAAGTTCAGTCTAGATACCTGCTAGAAGATTCGAGGCGACAGCGCTAGTCTCTTCTAAGAGCAGAAGAGAAACACTGAAGACTCTAACAGCCTTACTTAGCAGATAAGCAAGAGCCGCAGGTAAAGAGAGAAGAATAGTACTCTACGCAAGGACCTTTTACGCAATACAGACTACCTAGATAGAGAGACTAAGACCTAACTATTGTTCCGAAGCTCAGACTATAGAACATAGACCAGCACTACAGAGGTGCAGGCCTAGAGAAACAACGAAAGAGAAACTACTAAGAACAGCCTTAGCACAGAGTTCACTAAGTTGAAGTTAGATTAGAGACTTTAGCCTAGTTAGCAGAGAGAGACTTGTGACTTTATTTTTCGTTACAGACTACTAGACTATTGCTATCTTAGCTCTTCAGCAATATAAATTTCAGAGTAAGGCAGTCGCTGCTCAGACCTTTGATGTCTCTAGAGATACACTCCACCGCTGACGCGCTAGCAAGCCTGCTCGACGCGATTGCTAGCTCAACTCAAAGAAGCTTACCTAGCTAGAAGAGGAGGTGATTATTAGCTATATACTTAACCTATACCAACGTGGATTTGCTCCTACGTTCGACGCTGTACGTGATATGGCTGATAAGCTGCTCGCTGCGCGCGGCACAGGTTGCGTTGGCGTCCACTGGCCGCGCAAGTTTGTTAAGTGTACAGACAGTCTTACGACGCGTTTTAATTAAGCGTACAATAGGCAGAAAACTCTATGCGAGGATCCCGTACTAATTAGAAACTGATTTGAGCTTATAGAGCAGACAAAGGCTAGGTATGGCATCTGCAATGAGGACGTCTACAACTTTGACAAGACTGGCTTTATGATAGGCAAGATCACGACTCAGCTTGTCATGACAGGGTCAGAGAGGAGAGGCAGGCCAAAGGCTATCTAGCCAGGCAATCGTGAGTTGGTGACGTTGATCGCTGCGATCATTGCAGCTGGCTGGTCAATCCTACTGTTCCTCATCTTTGCTAGCTGCTATCATCTGTCTGCCTGGTATGAGGAGACAGATATCCCATGCGACTGGGCGATCACAGTCAGTGACAATGGCTGGACAACTAACGAGCTAGGAGTTGACTAGCTAAAGCACTTTAATACTTACACGAAGACTCGTGTTATAGGTGCACGTTGCCTGCTCATCCTTGACGGCCACAAGAGCCACCACTCTCTAGAATTTCGAGAGCTCTGCAAGGAGAACAACATCTATACGTTCTGTATGCCACCTCACTCATCACACCTACTGCAGCCTCTTGACGTTGGCTGCTTCTCACCATTGAAGCGCGCGTACAGTCGCGAAGTCAAGCACCTTACCCGCCATCACATCAACTACCGTGCGCTACCGCATGCCGACCACCCCGCACATCATAACACCAACTCACCACCAACTTTAAGACCTGTTATCTCTACCAACATGGAACTAATTAACAAGGCGGTTGAAGTAATAAAATCGCACAACTCTAGAGAATAACCTTTGTACAAGAAGTGTGCAGATATCTTTAAAGTTAACTAAACTACGCTAGCCTGAAGATGCAAGGGCGTTTAGGGCAGTATGGCAGCTAAAAACGTCAACTAAAGAAAACTCAGTCTACAATAAGAGGCATAGCTTATAGATTATATCAAAGACCTTACAGGTTGAGAGCTTCTACCTACTAGAGCTATAACGCGACGCTTTGCGTCTGAGGTTGCTAAACAGCCTGTAGGAGAGACGTAGGTGGGGCGCTTTTTGAAGAGAAACAAGGACCATCTCATCTCTAAACGGGCGGCTGGTATAGACGCTGTACGTCACCGCGCTAATTTAGAGTACAACTACAACCTCTACTTTGATCTCCTCTATAAGAAGATAAAGCAGTATAATGTGGAGCCCTGCCACACGTACAATATAGACAAGAAGGGCTTTATAATTATAGTCACTTTAAGGACAAAGAGAGTCTTCTTAAAGGGCCTATAAGAGACAAAACAAGTCAGAGACTCGCTCTAGGACGGCTCTTGTGAGTAGGTAACTGTCCTAGCGTGGGCTTGTGCTGATGGAACAAGTCTTCCTCTAGGTCTCATCTACCAAGCCCAGAACAGTAATATAAAGTCGTCCTAGGTAGAGGATATTAAGGCTGGAAAGCACAAAGTCCTTGTTACTTCATCTCCCTCTAGATGGACGAACAACGACGTAGGATTAGCCTGGCTTAAGCAGGTCTTTGACTGTTGTACTAAGAAGAAAGCGCGCTTAAGTTACTACCTCCTTATCTTAGATAGTCATAGGAGTCACGTTACTATAGATTTCTTTGTGTATTGTGACAAGAACAGGATCCTCCTTGCTATATTTCCCCTCTATTCAACTTACACCCTACAGCCACTTGATGTAGTATTGTTTGCGCCACTCTTAAGAGCATACACCTAAGAGCTCACCACCTATCTTTAATTCACCTAAGGGCTTATCCTAATTAATAAGGGCGACTTCTTCCCTTTATTCTGGAAGGCCTGGACCTCCACCTTCAACCAGAGGCTCATTTTGACGTCCTTTGAAGCTACTGGTATATAGCTAATGGAGAGAGACGTCATACTTAAAAGATTCCGCCTAAAGACACTAGAACATGATAGAGAGGCAGGAAGCTCGCCTATCCTCGCTAAAGAGGACTAGAGAAAGATGAGAGGCCTTGTAGAGAAGGCAGTAAAAGGTCTTATCCCTCTCCAGCCTGAGGCTGTCTTGTCAAAGCTTGACGTGCAGCTGCGTACGCCTTCACTAGCTGCTCTGTCAGAGGCTCTCTGGGAAGCCAAAACGCCGAGCAACGTACGTGAGCTTAAGGCTGAATCAACGTTAATACGTGATCGCGTGCAGCGGCACAAGAGCTCTTCGCCAGCCTCAATTATCTAGGCAATCGACCAGCTTAAGAAGAGGGCAGAGGTAATGATGCTCTTAGCTGAGCTGATGCGCGATCGGATCGCCAGCCTTGAGAGAGCCAACAAGCCAGCAACAAAGCGTAGGCAGCGTTAAAAGAAGCGGATACAGAAGCAAGGGACCTTAATGAAAGGAAAGGGAGAGGATATACTCGCTCAAAAGGAGGCTGACCAGCAGATAGAGCGTGAACAGCGTCAAGATGGAGAGCGATCAGGCCTTCGCCGCTAGGCTCTGGTGCGCTGCAAGAGGTGCAGAGAGACTGGGCATAACTTGCGTACGTGCAGAAAAGATACTTTAGATACTACTTAATATACTGTATCAATATCTCTATATTATCTCTCAACGTGGTTGAGATGTACGCCTGTAGAGGTGCACGAAGTTGGTGGGGTGCGCACTCGCTTGTAATGCGCACTCGCTTGTAATGCGCACTCGCTTGTAATGCGCACTCGCTTGTAATGCGCACTCGCTTGTAAAACACGTTATAGGTAGTATGAAGATTACACATGTAAAGGCACGCGCATTTATAGAGCATTCTAAACTAGAACTGCTGCTTCGCTCTCTACACAACTATACGTACTTACTAGCTAATACTGTAGAAACTAACAATTAGAAGTATAGTTAATTCTAGACTAGGAACGATGAGAGCTACCTCTCGTACTAGCTACTAGACTTAGATCCTAACTGTAGAACTATCTAGGTAAACAGGCGTAAGTACAGAAACACATGCAATATGTGCAACAAACTAGAATATATTGTTAGAGATTGCGAGCAGTACAACTACCTAATCACTATAGAGTAGATTAGTTTACCTTTAACTCTAAGGCAACTCAAGGCAACTCTAAGAAGACCTACTACTACAGTCTAAGACATAAGGTCTTAGAAACAATACAAGAACTAGCTCTATCTACTTTACAGCTAGATTAGTCGAAGAGTAAGATTAGAGACTTTTACGAAGTTACAGATAACATGCTAGATTTGGCAGCATCTACAGTAAGACCTAAGAGGTTTAATAGAATTAACAGTAGGCCGAAAATAGTATCTAGAAGACTAAGTAGCTAACTAGCTAATACGAACACCTTAACTACTAGTCTCTAGCGAGGAGAGGTAATAAGCTCTATGCAGGATTTAACTCAATTTCGAACCTAACAACTACTTAGAGACGACGCCTATCAGAAATCTTGAGCCTAGACCTAGTGGATTAAAGAGATATTATCTTAGGTCTAGCACCTTTAGAGATTCAGGAAGAATTAGCTCAGTTAGCGACGCGGTCGCAATCCGCTAAGAAGAAGCGTTGCTCAACCTGCGCAGAGTCGTTCTCATTTGTGCTCAGTTGCTCAGGGTCGCCAAGCCTTCTTGATCATTGAGCATGTCACGTGATCCTTCGATCAGTGGTTTTTTGATACGACGGTGATTCGTGGTCATAATCATCGTGTCAGGGCGCTCTCTCTCCTGGTACGGTCGTAACAGCTAGATACTCAAGGTACAGTCTCTTAGCACACGATTATGTGTAACGTATCACACGGGCGAGCTGGCCACCTTGCCAAGCCCCCACCAAAATCTACTGTTACATACAGTAGAAACGCGATGTCTCGACCAACCAACCAGCTACCAGCTTCAAAAGAGGCTCAATTACAGCTTGCGCTTCAGGCTATCAAACAAGACGCAAATCTCTCTAAATGAAGCGCTGCAAAGATCTACAACGTTCCTCGTGCAACGCTAGCCAGCTGACGCGCTGGAACTCCCTTTCAACGCGATTGCGCGCCCAACTCACAGAATCTCTATCTAACTGAGGAGGAGGTAATTGTTCGTTATATACTTGACCTTGAAGCGCGAGGATTCCTGCCCCAGCTTAACGCTGTGAAGGATATGGCCAATCTACTGCGCAAGGAGCGTAACCAACTGTCAGTGGGCATTAACTAGGCTGGAACCTTTGTCGAACGTCGTGATGAACTGCAAGTTAAGTTTAATCGCAAGTACGACTATAAGAGAGCTCTCTGCGAGAATCCTGAGGTTGTGCAATGCTGGTTCAAGCTTGTAGAGAACACTAAGGCTAAGCACGGTATTCTTGATGAGGATACCTACAACTTTGATGAGTCTGGCTTCATGATAGGCATGATATCGACTAGAGCAGTGGTTACAGGCTCTGAGCGTCGAGGACGGCCAAAGACGGTACAGCAGGGTAATCGAGAGTGGAGTACAGTGATCTAAGGTGTCAACGCAACTAGGTGGGCGATCCCACCCTTCGTCATCTTCCAGGGCAAGAACCACCTCTCTGCCTGGTACCAGAAGCCTGATCTACCTAGCGATTGGGTTATTGCAGTCTCTGAAAACGGCTGGACGACAAATGAGCTTGGTCTGCAGTAGTTGAAGCACTTTGACGCTCATACGAAAAGACGTACTGTTAGCACAGTACGTTTGCTTATTATCAACGGCCATGAGAGCCACGACTCGCTTGATTTCCAGCAGTACTGCAAGGATACCAAAATAATCACTCTCTGCATGCCTCCTCACTTGTCGCACCTCCTGCAGCCTCTTGACGTAGGTTGTTTCTTGCCGTTGAAGAAGGCATATAGCTGCCAAGCCGAGAACCTGATGCGCAGCAAGATTAACCACATTATCAAACTTAAGTTCTTGCTATGCTTTATTGCTGCTTTTAAGGACTCAACCACTAAAAGCAATATCTAGGGAGGCTTTTGAGGTGCTGGCTTAGTTCTACTCAACCTAGAGGCGGTGATATCAAAGCTTGACGTCCGCCTTCGTACACCTACACCACCTACTGTTAACAACGCTCCTTGGGTGTCTAAAACCCTAAGCAATACCCTAGAATTTGGGTCGCAATCAAAGCTGATTCAAGAGAGGATTCAGAGACATGCAGATAGCTCGCCTACTTTGATTGTTGACTCGCTTGATCAGCTTACCAAAGGCGCTGAGATAATGGCGCATTCCTTGGTGTTGACGCGCGACCAAGTTAAGCAGCTTCAAGCAGCTAACGAGGCCGCCTCACGCTGTAGATCACGCAAGAGAAAGCTTATACAGGCAGAGGGGACCCTTACAGCTAAGTAGGGTATGCGCTTAGCTACCTTAAAGGAGTTTGCTGCGCGTATTAACAGGAAGAACCTAAAGAAGAGTGCGCGCGCTAAGGGCAGTGAGCCTACTCAACAGCGCTGTAGACGCTGCAGGGAGGCTGGGCACAACTCGCGCATATGTAAACAAGTATTAGATATACTCTCTGATTAACCTGAGGTACTGTACAGCACTGTAGAGTACTTTTAAGAACCGTTGTGTTGCGTTTTGTACTGTTTGTAACAGTAGATTTTGGTGGGGGCTTGGCAAGGTGGCCAGCCCGCCCGTGAGGTACGTTAAGTTGAATTAGCAAGTAATCTACAAGAAGACTTAGTATTAGCGTCGCTGACCTAGCAATATACATACTTTACACAAGAAAGTAGCAGATAAAGTATAGCCTGTAGATACTTCTAGAGCTAATAAACTAATAGAGTTTAGAAGAGAAGACTAGAAGTAACTAGCGAAAAAAAGGCAAGTGCTTACCTTAAGTCTTCAACCTCTAGATCTTAGTCTATGCAACTATCTCTTTAAGAAACGATATGCTCTGTTTCTGAAAGTAGAAAAGATTAAGAATTAGCCTCTATACTAGAACGTCTAAGAAGCACGAAAATTCGTAGGCATATGCGTGTACTACTGCATATAAGTCGAAGGCTTTGCTATCTACGCAAAACTATTGTTCTATCTACTAAGATTTGATGTAGAATAGACATAGAGACTAGCACAACAGCAAGCTATAGAGTGTTTAAAGAACAGCATTACCTTAGTACCTGCGCTTATAACTCTAGACTACAAGCATAGTAGCATGCTTTTCGTAGCTGTAGATGCGAGCAAAGAAGGCAGAGGTGCAGTTCTTGAGCAGATTAGCTCAGACAGGAAGCGTTACTTATGTCGATTTGAAAGCACTCTCTAATTAGCAGCAGAATCTAATTGTCACTCTACTAAGTTGGAGATCAAAGCAGTTGTGTATGCGCTCAAGAACTTTTCGCCTTAGCTGTATAGACGCTACTTTACAATCGAAACTATTACTCAGACTCTTATTTACTAACTTAACAGGTTCTTAGCAGAGACACTAGGTGCAGTAGTCAGTTAATAGCTAGCAGCTATTCTAGCCTAGGATTTCGACATTAAGCATATCTCTAGAAAACGCAACGTTGTTGCTAATAGCTTCTTAAGGTATCCGAAACCTAAAGAATAGACAGTACCTAAGTAGGCAGAAGAAGAGATTGAGAATTTCGTTAACGCTCTACTCGCTAATGTAGAGCATAAGACTAAGGTTTAGAAAGAACGTGTACTAAGAGACGAATATTCTCAAGAATTAGAGAACTACGTTCGTTTCCTAACCTCATACAAGGCTCTAAAGATGTCTGAAAAAGCACTTATATGCTAGAAGAAGCGAGCTATAAACTTCTTCGTTCAGAATAGGTGTCTGTTTAAGAAGACTTTCTAGAACATCGCGATTAGAAGAGTCGTAGACGACCTAGATTTAAGAGCCGCTGCAATATAGGAAGTTTACTAAGTAATAGCACATTAGGAAGTTAATAGAGTCTATGCTATAAATAGCTCAGTGCTACTAGTAGAGAAGTCTCTACTAGAACATTCGATAAGCCTTGAAAGGATGCCTAGACTGCTAGTTTTAGTCTACTAAACGAATGGTAGACATAATAACTCACTAGAAATCTAGCAAGTCGTAGCTCTCGTAGCCGTTAATAATAAGCAAACGTACTGTGCTAACAGTACGCTTTTTTGTATTAGCGTTAAAGTGCTTTAGCTACTACAGACTAGGCTTATTTGTTGTTTAGCTTTTCTTAGAGACTGCAATAACCTAATTAGACAGTAGATTCTTCTCCTAGTACTAGGCAGTAAGGTAGTTCTTACTCTAGAAGATAACAAAGAGTAGAATTGCCTACCTAGTTGCGTTAATACTCTAGATGACTGTAGTCTACTCTCGATTACTCTACTGTACTGTCTTTAGCTGTTCTCGACGCTTAGAGGACTACTCTAGTCGATATTATACTTATTATAAAGCTAGACTTATTAAAGTTGTTGTTAATAGAGTAAGGTTAAATAGAATTGTGTTACATTAAGTTTATAAGAAAGGGCTATTTTAAGTAAGCAGGCGTAAGCGCTCTATCTCTAAGGTTAAGCACTAGTCTCAATTAGGTAGATCGCGAGAAAAGAGAAAGAACGGAACTTAGAGTAAGCGCTCTTCTAGGCGGGTGCACACACTCTAACAGACACACTCTCTGAACTAGGTAGAGTTGCGTCTGTAGTAAACGAAATGTGTATAGGAATGTATAGTAGAGTCCGTAGCGGCGGCAGAGCCGTAGTGCTGCGAAGAAAGAGAACTAAAATTACATTTAAGTTACTGTTTGCTAATTATTCTCAGAACGTTGACTATGTTAATAAGGTAGACAAACTTATCGTAATCTAGCTTCTTAAGAGGTTTAGTGAGGCTGTTAGTAGGTATATTAACTCTAGAGAGGTAATTGAGCTTAACGTTGCCTAGCTTAACTTGCTGTTTTGTATACTTGTGACGAGTATATATGCTATCCTACGCCCAGTATGCCTATTCGACACACTGTACCTTTTTGATAGCTCTTGGTCAAGTGACGTAGGGCTTGATCGTGACAATACTTGTAGTAGTTGTCGATGTGCTTAGCGCGCTTATAGTGTCTGTTCTTAAGAATTATATTGAGCGCTAGCAAGTTGTTAGTATAGAGCTAGCAAGGCTTAACGTTGTTGCTGATATATCTAATCTAAGAGAGAAAGCGTTGTATCTAGCTAATCTCTTTAGTACTATAGGTAAGAGTAATATACTCTGCTTTAGTAGATAAGAGTGTAACAAGTTGCTAGCGATATGCCTTAAAAGAGACGCCGCCTCTAGCTATTATTACGACGTAGCTAGCAGAAGACTTGCGCTTAAGAATGTTACTAAAGGCTAAGTCGCTGTACGCGACAAGACTAATAGTATAGTCTAGGTTATTGAAGTCTGCGCCTAGTTTACCTTTAAACTGTATACTAAAGTTAGTAGTGCTTTTGTAATATTAGAGAATATGCTTTAAGAGTAATAGCTTCTTCTCTATAGAATTGCTAGCAAAGCGCGCTATGTAGTTAAGGTGCTAGGCAAGGTCTAGACAGACAATAGAGGTAGAGTACAGGAGCTTTGCGACGAGCGACTAGTACTGTGCCGTAAGTCTAGTATTAGCCTATTCTTCTTGCCTCGTAAGAGTAAGAGTGGAGACTAGAAGAGGTGTTAGAGTGGTTAGGCTATCTGTTATATAACACTTATCTACCACTTAGTTAACGTAGCTATTTATATATAGTAACATAGTGCAGTTAGCGCGATTGCGGAGCACTTAGATACCAAGATAGAAGCTAATAGAGCTGAGATTACGAGCCTTGTAGCGCTTAAAGATGTGCTTCTTAAGGTTTGCTATTATCTTGTTATTTATAGTAATAAGAATAAGATCGTTAACGTACACAATAATAATAGCTCTAGTAGTGCTATTAACGAAGACGTATAGGTCTGCTTTAATTAGCGTAAAGCTAAGCTCTACAAGTAAAGTCTTTGAGGTCGTTATACTAGAGAAGTGCGGACTAGCAGAGTCTATACATGCTGCAGTAGAGACAGACTATAAGTTCTGCAGCTAGACAGCCTAGTAGTAGTTGTAATAGAATAACGTTATAGTCAAGGAGAATAGCGTTAAGATATGCGATAATTATGTTAATCTGTTCGCATTTATGATTAAAGTAGGCGACGAGAGCAAGAGTAATACGAAGTGTAGTAGTGCGGACAACGTAAGCGTATACCTTACGATACTACATACAGTTTTCTTCTTGCTTATTACCGCAAGTAACTATTCGTGCCTTGTCTTTAATATAATAGCCTTCTTCGCTACTCTTATACGCCTATACCTAATGTGCTAGAACAACCTTGTAGACGGCAATCTCTTCTTGTGTTGCTAGGCACTAGGTATTGTTAGTATAAGAACGTTGTGCTCATTATGTATAGCGATCTGCAGATTGTTGCAGCGAGAATAAGTCTTAAAGGCTTTCTAATTGCGAGGTTTAGGTAGTAGGTCTAAGAGCTTGCTTCTAATTGTTAGCTTGATAGGTGCTATTGCGAAGCACTAGTCAAAGATAGCAGTAGAGAAGTTCGCTTGTGGACGACGCCCTTAGGTGCTCTTAATAATATTCTTAGAGTTAAAGTTAGCGTTAATCTTATAGCAACGAGGCGCGATATTGTTACTGCAAGTTAGAGTAGATAGATAGTTATCCTCGTTCTCGTTCTTATTCTTATTAAGGCTATCGAAGTTGTTATGTTCTTCTATCTAGAGCAGCTGCTTATTATTCTTACTCTCTGTGTTTCTAGAGTTTAGAGTAGCCCGTAATGTAGCAAGGCAACGTAGTATAAGTTCTATAGGAGTAATAGAATTAGCCGGAGCAGCAGAAGCGTTTTGTAGAGGTAATATCTCCGTATTAGTAGAGATTGCGGGAAGGTTTCTAGTGTACTTGTTGAACTCAACTAACGCAGTCTTGATAACTTTGTTTGTTACTATAATCTACATCTTATAGAGAGACTCGCTAATCATGCTAACGAGGTGGCCGCATTAGGCACGTAGTTCGAACTTGTTACTCTTAAGGCGTATTTTAGTTAGTGTGTGTACGTATTCTAGCTAGCTGAAGGCATAGAGTTTAGCGACGTTAGAGACTAGATTAGTATAGCTAACGTTCTAATTCTAAGCCTCTTTAGGTGTAATCTTGCTAGAGAGAATAGTGTTAGAGAGTAAGTTATGCACGCGAGCGAGGTACTTCGCGCCACATAGCTATAGAGACTTCAGAAGATCTGCAGTGATAAGAGTAGCGCGTACTTAGTCTTCTGTAATTCTATTAGCGCGCTCAATAATGCTATTGCGACTAGCATCGTTAACTAGTAAGGTCTTAATAATTTTGCCTTTACTATTGAAGTATTACCTGTTGCAGGCGTTAGGAAACTCGCAGGCGTTGTCGCAGTGTACGATAATAATGCGACAGCTAGTCTAAGTCTCTATCTGTTGTGCCTAGATAATTAGCTTACTGCCTAGAGTAGCCTTGCTATTAGATGTAGCGAGCTAGTAACGTTGTGACTTTCTATTAACTTCAAGACTCTAGTATTACTTGTTGTGGAGGCCTAGAGTAGAGATAGAGCTAACGAGATTAACGTGCACTATGCTAAGTATACAGACAGGCAGCGATTGTTGTAGCTGTAGCACGTATTTAGTAGACTTAGTAAGGCTACATAGCTTACAATCTAAGATAGACGAGGTGCTAAGCTTTATACTCTTAATAACAGCTGCAGTTCGCTTTATAGCATTAATATTAGTATAGCTGTAGATGTAATACTAGTCGCTTGCAGGTTGTGTTGAAGACAGCTTATCTGCAGAGCTATGAAAGGCATATAGTGTAGCATACGCTAGCACATCTACTGCTTAGAAGAGGTAGTTAACAACAAGAAACCTTAGTATGCCGTCTATCTTGGGTAGGTACACAAGTTCTTCTTTTAATAGTGTAAAGACTTTGTCTTTACCAGAGTAGTAGAAGTGTCTTGCGCGCTTATATAGTTGCTAGAAGATAATGTTTGTAGCGAAGTCTAGACAGTAGAGCGCGTCTTTAAGCTTAATTATCTTAGTGTTGCTGTCTAACTTAACAACTACGAGACGAGCTGTGCTAACTTCTTGAGCTACTGTAGATCTAGTAGAGCTATAGATCTAGCCTAAAATAACTGCCTAGTATTAAATAAACTTAAAGCGATTGTTAAGAACTAGCCTATGAGCTCTAGTGTCGTAGTAGAAGCGTTGCTTGTAGTCTTTGTTGTAGGTAGCCTTCTTTAGTATATCTAGTAACGTACTTCACAAGCGAGTCGCCCACCCAAGCGAGTCGCCCAACCAAGCGAGTCGCCCACCTTGCCAAGCCCCCACCAAAACCTATCACCATCTACAGTAGCAACGCGATGTCTCAACAACACAACCAGTTACTCCCTCTAAAAGAGACTTAAATACAGCTTGCGCTAAAGGCTATTAAAAAAGACGCGAATCTCTCTAAACGACGCGCTGCTGAGATCTATAACGTTCCTCAGAAGAAGCTTGCTAACTGACGCGCTAGAAAGCAGTCTCGACGCGATTGCACGCCTAATAACCAAAGGCTGAGTCTAGTAGAGGAGGACGTGATTGTTTAGGAGATACTTAGTCTTGCTAGGCGAGGATTTCCACCCAGGCTTGGCGCTGTGAAGGATATAGCTGATCAACTGCTCAAGGAGCGCGGCCAGCGGCCGGTGGGCGTTCACTGGGCCAACAACTTCGTCAAACGTCGCCCTGAGCTCAGAGTCAGTTTCAATCGCAAGTACGATCACAAGAGAGCTCTCTGCAAAGATCCTGAGGCTGTACGAGGCTGGTTCCGACTTGTACAGAATACAAAGGCTAAGTACGGCATCCTTGATGAAGACTTATACAACTTTGACGAGTCTAGCTTCATAATAGGCATGATATCAGCTGAAGCAGTTGTTACAGACTCTGAGCGTCGAGGACGGCTGAAGACGGTACAGCAGGGTAATCGAGAGTGGACAACTGTCATCTAAGGCGTCAACGCAACTAGGTGGGCGATCCCACCCTTTGTCATCTTCCAGGGCAAGAACCACCTCTCTGCCTGGTACGAGGAGGAGAGCCTGCCTTCAGACTAGGTTATTGCAGTCTCTGACAACGGCTGGACAACAAATTCGCTTGGTCTAGAGTGGTTGAAGCACTTTGACGCTCATACAAAAAAACGTACTGTAGGCACAGTACGTTTGCTCTTTATTGATGGCCACGAGAGCTACAACTCGCTTAGCTTCCAGCAGTACTGCAAGGACAACAACATAATTACTCTCTGCATGCCTACTCACTTATTGCACCTCTTGATGTGGGTTGTTTCTCTCTATTTAAGAGGGCGTACAGGCGCCAAGCTAAGAACTTGATACGCAATAGGATTAACCACATCACTAAACTTGAGTTCTTGCCCTGCTTTATTACTGCTTTTAAGGAGTCTATTACTAAACGCAATATCTAGGGAAGCTTTCAAGGCACTAGCTTAGTTCTGCTTAACCTAGGGGCAGTGATATCAAAGATGGACATCTGCCTTTGTACACCCACACCACCTACTGTTAAAGACGGTCCCTGGTACTCGCAAACACCAAGCAATACCCTAGAGTTTGGGTCGCAATTAAAGCTAATTTAAGAGAGAATTCTGAGGCATATAGACAGCTCACCTACCTTAATAGTTGATGCAGTTGAAAAGTTCCACAAAGGCGCAGCGATGATGGCGCATTCTATGGTGCTAATAGCTAAGCGCAACACAGAGCTTGAAGCTGCCAACAAGGCCGCCTCACACTGTAAAGTACGCAAGAGAAAGCGTATACAGGCAGAAGGAGCTCTTACAGCTGAAGAGGGTGTGCGCTTAACTACCTTGAAGGAGTTTGCAGCGCGTAGTAATAGGAAGAAGGCGAAGAAGAGCGCGCGCGCTGAAGGCAGTAAGCTAACTCAAAGGCGCTGTGGACGCTGCGGCGAGGCTGGGCACAACTTGCGCACATGTAAACAAGAAGCAGAATTAGTCTCTGAATAATGTAGAGTACCGTACAGGACCGTCTTCTACTATTGAGGTGCGATTTCTACTGTGGGTGACAATAGGTTTTGGTGGGGGCTTGGCAAGGTGGGCGACTCGCTCGTGAAGTACGTTAATACACTTACAAAGAAGTAAGTATTGTAGTAGTTGCTAGAGTCGTACTAGTCTCTGTCTGTGTTAGCGAGAGTAATATTAGTTTAACTTGCTAGTGTCGCTGCTTTTACTGCGTCTCTCGCTGCACGCTGTCTCTAAATATGTTTAGGCATACAATTAGAGTAGGTAATCTAGCAGTCTTTATTTAGTTCTAGGTGCTTCTAATTGCAGTAGTTGCAGTGCCTAATAGAGTAAGAAGTCTTGTTATTACTTTCTCTACTACTAGCAGAAGTGTTAGAAGTAGTAGAAGTCTTGTTATTCCTCTCTCTACTACTAGCAGAAGTGTTAGAGGTAGTAGAAGTCTTGCTGTGAGAGGCAATCTAGAAGAGCATGCGCTTCTTCTTAGCTTATTTTGTAATAGTAGTAAAGGTCTTAATAGGATCTTCGTTAACACAGCAGAGAGTATCTTCTACTAAGGCTATAGGTTAATTAAGAGTTGGGGGTGCCATAATAGTTAGGAGTTTACGTGTCGCTGAAAGTTGGTAGGTTGACCACTCGCTTGTAATGTTCACTCGCTTATAAAACACGTTAGTAGTATATAGCTAACGTGTTTTCTATACAAGTTAGTAACATAAGTAAGTTAGTAGCTCTACTCTACTAATACGCCTGCGCAGTAACGCTACGCAACACTGCAACAGTATTTTGTACTGTACGCTACAGTAGATTATAATTCAGAATCTTTACTATTAGCTATATTCTCTATCTCTACTATACAGATGCAGAAGTTGTGCCTAGTCTCGCTGCAACAGCTACAGCGCCTCTTAGTGCGCACTCTCTTCGTAGGCATCTTGCTCTTCTTATAACTTCTACCTGCCTTTGCAGTAATTAAGTTAGATACCTTACTAAAATTAGAGTTTTCTCTACCTATACGTACTACTACTTACAGTCTTTGCGCTTTGTAAGCTCTTCAATAGCGCTTTGCATGCGCACCTATTTCTTCTGTAGTAACACTATATTATGTGCTGTCTACTAAGCGCCTTTGCTTAGCTGCCTAACTTATTTGTCTGGAGAACTTGCAGAGAAACCTAGGCGCCTTTGCATTCTCTGTTAAATAAGCGTTAATGCGCCTCTACTTTGTAGGCGTTGCGCAGTGTTTTCGCCTTCTAAGCGACGTTGTTCTATTGTAGTAGAGTTAGCGTACGCAACCTTACGTTAAGCTTAGATAGCACTACTTCTAAGTTTAAATAAGACTAGTCTAGCGCCTCTAAATTCTGCGTGAGCGTTCTTCTAAGTAAACGTTAGCTCGTAGACAGCTTTAAAGGCTAGTAGAAAGGTTTCTTTACTAATATAGTAGATGTAGCTACGCGCTAAGGTTAATATGCTGTTACTGTAACTGCGCTTTAACAGCAAGAAGTAAGTAACGTTAAGAGGTTGCAGTAAGTGCAATAAGTAAGATAGTATACAGAGAGTAATAATCCTGTTGTTCTTGTAGTACTTCTAGAGATTAAGTAAGCAATAGCTCTCGTAGCTATTAATAATAAGTAATCTATACGCTTCTATAGGCTTCGCATGCGTATTAAAGTGTTTAAGCTAGGTAAGCGCTAGATTATTACTCGTCTAGCTATTTAGGTTAACTTATATAACCTAGTCGCGTAGTATACCTAGCTCGAACTAGGTAGAGATTAGAACCTTGCCTGCAAAGATAATAAAGAGTAGTACACACTTCACTATTACTCTAACGCCTTGTACTAGAGTAACCTACTCGCGATTACTAGACTGTAGTTTCTTTGCTTTTCTAGGTTTCTCTAAGCCTATTACTACAAGCTAAGACGTAATCTTGTCTATTGGAAACCCTAACTTATTAAAGTTCTAGATATCTTTAACGTACCTCACAAGCGAGCCGGCACTACAAGCGAACCGGCACTACAAGCGAACTGGCACTACAAGCGAACTGGCACTGTGCCGGTGCACTGAGTGCCTAGAAGAAAAAGGAGAAGTTTTCTAGAGAAAAACTAGGGAGACCTACGACAGGGAGGAACAGAACAGACAACAGAACATGAAAATGTAGAAAAACAGAAGCAGAATCTTCATACTGGCTTATTGCCGTGAAGTGGGAAAAAGGGTTCCAACACCTCGAGTTACTGCTCAGCACTACAAGCGAACCGGCACTCTATGCCAAGACCACACCAAAACCTACTCTTGCACACAGTAGAAACGCAACTCAACAGTTCTCTACGATACTGTACTGTACCTTATATCAATCAGAGACTATTTCTTCTACTTGTTTGCATGTGCGCGAGTTATGCCTAGCCTTGCCGCAGCATCCACAGCGCCTTTGAGTAGGCTCGCTCTTATTAGCACGCGCTCTCTTCTTTGCCTTCTTCCTATCACTGCGCGCTGCAAACTCCTCTAGAGTTGTTAATTGCACTCTCTCCTCAACTGTAAGAGTCCTCTCCTTCTGCAATTGCTTTCTTTTATGCGATTTTCGTTGTGTAGCGGCCTCATTTGCTGCTTGAAGCTCAGCGTTGCGTTTGGTCATCAACACTAGAGAATACGCCATCAGCTCAGCGCCTTTAGCAAGCTTTTCAACTGCCTCAACTATTGAGGTTGGTGAGCTATTTACGTGTCTCTGAATTCTCTACTGAATTAGCTTCGATTGTGATCTAAACTCTAGGGTATTGCTTGGTGTTGCGACTGCCAGGGACTGTCTTTGACAGTAGGTGGTGTAGGCATACAAAGGCGGACGTCAAGCTTTGATATCACTGCCTCTAGGTCAAGTAGAACCAAGCTAGCACCTTAAAAGCCTCCTAAGATATTGCTTTTAGTAATTGCGTCCTTGAAAGCAGCAATAAAGCAGGGCAAGAACTCAGTTTTGGTGATGTGGTTGATCTTGCTGCGCATCAGGTTCTCAGCTTAGTGGCTATACGCCTTCTTCAATAGCGAGAAACAGCCTACATCAAGAGGCTGCAGGAGGTGCGATGAGTGAGGAGGCATGTAGAGAGTGATAATCTTGCTATCCTTGCAGTACAGCTAGAAAGCAAGCAAGTCGTAGCTCTCGTGGCCGTCAATGACAAGCAAACGTACTGTGCCTACAGTACGTTTTTTCGTATGAGCGTTAAAGTGCTTCGACCATGCCAGGCTAAGCTCATTTGTTGTCCAGCCGTTCTCAGAGACCCTAATAACCTAATTAGAAGGTAGGTTATCTCCTTATACCAGGCGGAGAGGTGGTTCTTGCCCTAGAAGATGATGAAGGGTGGGATCGCCCACCTAGTCGCGTTGATACCCTAGATCACTGTAGTCCACTCTTGATTACCCTGCTAGACTGTCTTCAGCCGTCCTCAACGCTCAGAGCTAGTGACTACTACTCTGGTCGATATCATGCCTATTATGAAGCCAGACTTATCAAAGTTGTAGGTGTCTGTGTTAAGAATACTGTGCTTAGCCTTTATGTTCTCTACAAGTCAGAACCAGCCTCGTATAATCTCAGGATCCTTGCAGAGAGCTTTGTTGTAGTTGTACTTGCGATTGAACTTAACTTTAAGCTTAGGTCGACCTTTAACAAAGGTCCCAGCCTAGTTAACGCCTACCACCTGTTAGCCACGCTCCTTGCGCAGTAGATCAGCTATGTCCTTCACAGCAGCAAGCTGGGGCGGAAATCCTTGCGCGTCAAGGTCAAGTATATGCTGAACAATCATGTCCACCTTAGTTAGACGGAGATTGCTTAAGTTGGGCGCGCAATCGCGTCGAAACTGCTTTCTAGTAAGTCAGTCACTTAGTGTTGTTTGAGAGACGTTGTAGATAGTAGCTGCGCGTTGTTGGGAGAGATTCGCGTCTTGTTTGATAGCCTGAAGCGCAAGCTGTAATCGAGCCTCTCTTGAAGCTGGTAGCTTGTTGCGATGTTGAGACATCGCGTTTCTACTGTGTAGGACGGTAGATTTTGGTGGGGTCTTGGCAGAGTGACTGACTCGCCCGTGTGACGGACTCGCCTGTGGAGTACGTTATACTAACTTCTTATAGACTTCTTGTAGCAACGCGCAGCATATTGCATAGATGCAACACTGTAACGCTAAGAGGAGTGGCGGTGGCGAGGTTAGATTGGCCGCACGTACTGAATTCAAGAACAGCCGTGACATCGCCTTCACAGCGAGAGTTGATGGCACCACCGTTCGAGAATCGCCATGCACTGCCAACAAGACAAAGTGGAATATCACTGGGAATGCCTCGAAGAATATCTACACTTTAGTCCAGCCGGAACTGGACCTCTCTAGACACTTTGTCAATATCACTTCAAGAGGACGACTTCATGTACATTTGTTGAATACAACTGCTCGGCGAGTGTCTTCTACTTTGAAAGGGTTCATGGAATTCCCTGCCGAACAATATCTTTACCATTGATGTTCGAATTTACACTCGAAGCCAGGCCCGTCTCACTCAAGCAAGGGATTCAGCCACAAAAATGTTGGACACCTATCATCTGCCGGCATCCTATTATCCGTGGTGCCACACGATTTTGGAACATCAGATCGATCTCTTTGGTACGTTCTGCCCTTGAGCTCTGGTATGTTTGCAGGACCAACAAACAACGGTCGCGGATGGTGGACAAACCACCAAAGTGGTGCATGAGACCATGTGTCGCGGCGAAAATGGGGAGCAAAATGTGAACACACTCTACCGTATGTATTGTAAGAAATAAACGAGATTTCAACCGTGACACCATGCCTCGCAAGAAGATCATCGGACGGCGACCGAATTTGTCGACCAGAAACCACGAGCAAATTATTTCCCGCAACGCCGCAAGCTGTGAAGCAGACTCCCAGATCGAAGGACTGGCGAGGTCCAGTTGCAAGAAGTAGGTGGAGAAGTTCAAGATGAAAATGTTACTAACTGCGTGCTGACAAACAAAGACCTCAATGGAGATGAGAGTATGGATGCTATCCGTCCCCTGAAAAGTCGATGTATTATTTGGTGTCGCCTCCCGAGATTCTAGTCACAGCGTATCTTGGATGGCCATGAGCATCTCTACGGCTTCGTCAGATGACCCGTATAGTGATTCAAGCACGGATAGAGTCTTTTCGACTTTGCCTTTGCGCAAAGGAAGCTTCTGACGAACAGGAACAGGGGAAATGCAAGCTGAGCTAGGAATGGTGCGCGGGAAGCCCAGTTGTCTGTTCTTTTCCCAAAACCCCGCGTACCAGAGTTAGAGAGGAGTTGGCGATTGCATTGTTGCCGTTGTCAGCAAGATCAATGCTTCCAATTTCTGCGCCACCAGACTCTGACACGCAGAAAATGCCACGGCCGCCGCCGCGGGACTTGACTTTGGGGACACAAATGTTGGTGTTGTAGGCATTGTTGAGTCTGGCGGCTCGGTTAGCGAAGCGAACAGTGGCATACCGGTAGCCATTGCCAGCAGCAACATTGTCTCCATCAACGAGACCAACTTTGGCATTGGTTACTGCTTGAAGCAACAAGCCAAATTCCCCAACGTTCCTCGCGATAATTGAGCCAATCTCGAGCTGATTAATGTTCCAAGTCTCGACGCAATGAGAAGACGTTCTCTTGCAATTGATGGTGCCCATCTTGACATTCGTGTTGGCGGCAAGATCGCGGTCGAAGCGTATACCCATGCCCGTGGTAAGGTCGAAGGTGATATCGCTGAGGGTAAGACCTGATGTCCCTGAAAATCGCAGACCGAAATAAACGTTGCCACTCATTGTAAGATATGGGATCTTGACATTTGCAGCATTCGTGACCTCGATCGCCCTACGACCGCTCCTGACTGCTGCATTGATGGTGCCACAACCTTCAAAGGTCTTGCCAGCCTGTATGGTGATGGTGCTTGCACCAATGGAGCCAGAAGCGAGGACCGAGACACGTTGACCGCTGCTGATGGAGTCGACCGCTCGTTGTATGGCAGTGAGATAGTCACCAGTATAACCGTGCTGCTTCCCTTCTTCACAAGGAAGGAGCTTCCCGAGCCCTGATTGAGCCGTCAGCACGACATTGATGCCTAACAGGCCAATTGGAGTTGCATACTGTGACGGTCGCATCAGGTGTTCCTGAGCCGCACTGGGCAGAAACAGTTGAAACCAGCGCTGCCACTGCTGCAAAGCCTAAGATATGCACCATTATGAGACCGAGAACGTGGATCGTATTAGTTGGAAGGGTGTAGTGAAGGTGTGGTCAGGTCTTCCATGTTGATCACAATGGGAGCTACTCATAGATGCGAATGCTGGAGACGACCAAACTCGTCACTATCGATGAAGTGAAACACTTTGGGTTCTGCTCGCGCCATTTCATTTTACCGAAGGCAGACAAGGGCGCAGAACCACCAGGATTCGTGGGATGAAACCTTGGTGTCAGCAAATTAATGTATTATACAGTGGATGATAATGCACCGACGTCCGATTTTTTCACGCTTTATACGGCCATCAAGGTCGGCCATTGGCCAGTATACAGCAATCATGCCCGTCTGGAAAAAGCCCCACCAACAAGACTGAACTTGAAGTCCAGCTGTGTGCGGAGTTCTGTCACACTGGACTCCAGGGTTCCAACTTGCCCGGTGCGTTGCGTAGCTCAATGTCCATCCCTATTCATCTCGATGTCTTGGATGAGGGCCTGGAAAGAGGAGTACGATGCCGAGATGCTAGTTGAGAAGCAACATGTTTCCTCTTCCTCTTTGAGCTCGCTACCCGCTTTCATCCAAATACATCATATATGTCAGCACATGCGTTAGCGGGAGCTGTGTCTGCTGCACTGCGAACTCCGCGTGGTACCTCACAGAATGGAACTGCATACCCCAGATTTGCAGAGTGTCGAGACGCTATGCGAAGATCTACTGCGATGTATTCGGGTCAAAAAGCTCCGTGGGTGGCTTGGCATGTACAATTGCGCCGAGAATTTAGGGCACGGCTTCACTGCCAAGTGGAACCAAGACTTTTATTCCACTCCTCTCATTTGAGGTGGAGGGAACATCTCCGTGAATCGTAGACAGTCCTGCCTCGGCAACCAGCTAAAGCATCAAGCCAGAGGCACAATGCGACTGAGCTAGATAATTGACTCTCAGGTGAGTGGCGTGCAATTGTGGAAAGGCGCTAGAGAACATGCATGTATCGTATAGTGTCCAGCGTAATGCCGTGTGAGATTGCGCGGTTGTTGGAGCACGTAGAGTTCTGACCACCTTGAGGATCATGCCAGAGAGGCAAAAAGACTTTGATGGTTTCTACCAAGATTTATCTCGGAATTGAGGTCTACGGGCATAACAAAGTGGCCAAAGTGAAACGGCCCTGTACATGCAACGGTTTGCAAGTTGGCAATAATCATACTGGAATTGGAGGTGAACCAAAAGAGAGTTCATCCTCGTCCGCAAAGAATGAAGCAACGTCCTGAGTCGAGAGAGGAAAGTCTCCAAACATGCCATGCGAGCTGGGCATACTGTCAGCAGCGGGAGCCCTGGGTTCCGAGGCTTGCGCACAGTGTTTTTTCACTGCTGGCATGTAAATGTTAGACGGCAGCGGAAGCGCCGTTCGCTTCAGGCCTGGCCGGTCAGAGACTGAAGGAGGTCGTTGAGACGGTCGTAGCGTTTCCAAATTGATAGGTTTTATGATTGATCTCAAAGACGCATGCCTTGACATGGTCTCAACTGGTATTGGCAGCCTGTAATTGCGGTTTGTTGGGTGAGGTACAGGCAATGGCCGCAAAGAGTCATGAGGGACAGAATTACACGGAGGATGGCTCTTCCCAGGATTCGTGAGCGAAGACCTGAATTCCAATGCAGAAATTGCATTGTGTCCCCGCGCTGCTGCTAAGTCAATGACATTTGGTGGTTCGGCTTCTTCGAGATCATCAATGGAGAAGTCGAGATCCTGAGTCGATAGAGGGGGAAGGCTCTCGGATATGGATTCGCAGGCTTTGCTGGCAGCATGATAGGCGGCCGCTGCGGTCTTCACGTCAGTCGAGAGTTCTCGTGCGATTTGCGTCCCACTTTCAAGGAGGTCGTCCCAGCCACTGTCTATAATCGAATTTTTGGCAGTAGCGTTTGATGTGTCTATACTCATGGTTCTGGAGGCTGGGACGCCGGGCAATGTGAAGCCAGCACTCCTAGTAGATTTCGTGGTGGAAAGTGCAATTGGAGGATGAAGTCTCTTTGGAACTGTCTTGGAGCGTGCCCAGTCCAATACCTTAGGCAATTTGAACCCAGACTGTGATATCCCTTGTGGAGCCGGTGCAACCGTGTGATCAGTCGCAATCCGTATTGGGTATTGCGTTCTCTGGAACAGGTATGCGTCTTCGTTCCTGTATCTGGCCTGAAACGCGATTCGTGTGAGAAACGTTTTGGTGCCTTCCATTTGACCATGGAGAACCAAGCACTGCAGGCGGTCGTTCTCTGCCCGCAGGATTTGGAGGTGCTGGCTCCTCGAGAGCTGGCTGCTAGTGTTGAGATCGCGAAGGAGAGTAACGACGCTCCCTACCTTTATCCGCAACCGGTGAGGTGGGAGACCAAGAGGGTTCACTTTGTGAAGGAGGCCAGGCGCGGGATCCCAGCGAGGCAGTCTGAGCGAGATATCCTGTGACAGCAGTTCGATGAGCGGCTCTGGCAGTCTGTCCAATACAGCCTCCACTGCTTTGTTTGTAGGTCCATGGAGACGGATGAAACCGACGTCTTCTTTGATTGCGGCTGGTTTGACTGAAGTCGCGCCTCCAGACTGAGGCGGTGGCTGCACGTGGGCGTGAGGCGGTTCCACAGGATTGGACACGGCTATATCGTGCGCTTGCAGTAGGGACGCGTCGTCCAGGTCATCGTCGACATATTGCTCAGCAGAGGAGACATTGGGCTGGGGTAAGTCTCGCGCTACCTCATCGTCGTCGTCGTCGTCGTCGTCGTCATCATCATCCCATGGCTCCTTCTCGACCTTTTGTGTGATTGCCTCAAGCTTGCTGGCGAGCTCCATTTCGCGCTTGCGCTGAGCCTCGTCGTTGCGCTTCCGCACGTCCAAGAAGGCCTCCATGCCGCTCTTGAGCTGGGCCTGCGTGTGGCTGTACCCGATCAGCTGCGTCGCAAGACCCACGCCTGTCTGCTGGCGCGCGGCCTTTTCCTTGGCTTCCCTCTCTTCGCGCTTCTTCTTGGCGGCCTTGCGACGCTCTTCAGCCTCGCGGAGGCGGGCGGCGCGCACGTCTAGGTTGTGTGCGCGCTCAAGCTGCTTCTGCTGGCGCTCGGGCAGGCGGGGGCCATTCTTCTTGTACTGCTTCTTCGCCTCACTGGACGTCTGCGCAATTCGAAGGGGGTTTGGGGCCATAGCGGTCGTTGCATCGTGGTGAGGCAAGTTGGTGATGCCGAGAGTGATGGTAGCATCGTGTTGCATAGAGTATCGGAAAACAGCGCGTAAAAATCACGCTAGCACGTGCTCTTTATCGATTGCCGGTGCGCACCTGCCACATGTTGCCTCTCGCACCTGCAATGTTGTGCATCGAACCTGATCTTTCGCTTGCTTTCTAGCCGCAGCGCATGACTCGATCCTCCCGTTTCAGCACTGTCACACGAGAGCTCATGGGCCCTCGACCATGTTAAACCCCGCCGGCTACGTATGATCCGTCTTCCGAGTCGAAATGCGGGGACGACGATGCGACTCCGAGCATCCGCGGCTGCTAAGGGACCGCTTGACTCTGTAGCTTGAGGTTCCTCAATGCGGGTACTTACTCGCTACATTCCCGTGGAGAGAGCCTGCATTACTCGTGATGAAACAAGTCCGATCACGAAGCCGCACGAGGGTGAAGCCCTAGCTTCGGCCAGAATTACCTTGCCGACACGACGCTCAAGTTGACATTGGCTGCCGCCTCAGGTCGTCCAAACAAGATTTCGATCATGTCGTTCGCATTGAAAGGTGTCGCGTACATCACGGGAGCAGGGTCTGGTGAGTTCTGACCAGCTGCACCCCTTTTGCATCACTGACAGCTATTACAAGGCATTGGCCAATACACCGCGTATGCGTTGGCGCGGCAGGGTGTACGATCATTTGCGCTTCTCGACCGTAATCCCATCACCACGACGATTAGCGAGCTGAAGAAGATTGCTCCCGATGTTTCGGTCAAATCATTCGAGCTCGATGTCACCAATGAAAAAGCCATTGACGACAGTGTCTCGAAAACAGTGAAAGAGTTTGGAAGGCTGGACTTTGCCGTCAACAATGCTGGCATTGGCGGCCTCATCAAGACTTCAGATGAGATCCCAAGGGAGGACTTCGAAAATGTCATCACCGTCAACACTACAGCTGTCTGGCAGTGCCAGCGGGCACAAATACGTCAAATGCTCCAACAGGAAAAGCTCTCCGACTCCTACAGATCTTACCGTGGGTCAATCGTGAATGTTGCATCAATGTATGGGCTCGTGGCACCACCTCTCAATGTTCCTGCCACAGCATATGCCACCAGCAAACATGCTGTCATTGGCCTGACCAAGTCTGATGCACTGGCCTTCGCGCACAGAGGCATCAAGATCAATGCCATTGCTCCCGGATATGTCATGACTCCGCTGGTACAGGAGCACATGGGTGAAGGAGGCATGATGGAGACAGAAAGAAAGAAGGTTCCCATCCATAGATACTCAGAGATGGAAGAGATTGGTGATTGCATTGCATTTCTGCATTCAACAGCGGCTAGCTATATGGTTGGTGCAACTTTGGTGGCAGACGGAGGATACACAATAGTGTAGACAATGCCCCGTTTCACACTTCATTTTGATCACCAACGCTGCTCATGCTACGGCTCATTCGTGTCTATGCCTGCAGAGAGCAGACACAGTATTCATGTAGCTCAATTCCAGCTCAAGCCCGGCGTTTGCGGCAACTGATCGGCTTTCAACCTGCAGGCCCTCAAGCAAGGCCTGTCCCCGCTCGTGCTCCAATATCGCGGGCGCCTAGCCTGAATGTTCTCGACGCATTCATGGAACGTACGAGCATTACACAATTTGTGACCCTAGACTCGCGTATAAGACCAGCAAGTCTTGCGGAGATGTTCACCCGTCGCGGGTTGCGATTCGTGACAGCCACACCGACACGCTAGACATGCACTAACAGCGCTTCAAGCGGAACCCCGGATTCCAAACGTCCCACAACACTGACTCGAAAATTGGAGAACAAGTGGCCGAGAATGACTCTTCAGCACCGAAAGCTTGGGGTCCTGCTGTGAACAGAAATGCTTTAAATGCGCGAGTGCGCATGGCACACCGAGACTCTCACTCGCCTTGTAAGATTACGTCCGCGGCATATCTCGTCTCGTTTTCTTTTCCCTTCTTCTATCCGTCCTACACACAATGGCAGACTTCATCGTCCCGTCAACAGCTCGCCCTGAGAGCGATGCTCAACATCGGCTGAAAGGTCCCATCCACGCCCAACGACATGTGCGCGTCATTTGCATTGGAGCCGGTGCTTCAGGCCTTTTGATGGCGTATAAGCTGCAGAAACATTTCTCCAACTACAGTCTACAGGTTTACGAGAAAAATCCCGAAGTATCAGGAACTTGGTTCGAGAATCGCTATCCCGGGTAAGTGGAAATGGTTGCGGGGCTCGCACCGTGCAAGCGAAGCGACCTCGGGAGACAGCTTCCATGCCAGCAGAAAAGTAAATACTAACCACTTCATCCAGTTGCGCATGTGACGTTCCATCCCACAATTACACCTGGTCTTTCGAGCCCAAGCTCGACTGGTCTGCAGTCTATGCAAGTTCTCGCGAGATTTTCGCTTATTTCAACGACTTTGCTCGGAAGTACGGTTTGCACAAGTATGTCAAGACGCACCACCAAGTTGCTGGTGCCGTATGGAACAAGGCGAAGGGCGGCTACGACGTCCAGATCAAGGATCTCGAGAGCGGCCAGATCGTGAATGACCATTGTGACATTCTTGTCAATGCCTCGGGTATCCTCAACAACTGGCAATGGCCAGCGATTCCAGGCATTGACAAGTATAAGGGCACGCTCCTGCACACCGCAAACTGGGACGACAACATCGACCTCAGGGGTCGCCATGTTGGCTTGATTGGCAATGGGTAAGACAACCGTGCGCTGTTTGCCGCAGTCATACTGAAATTAGTCTAGATCCTCCGGCATTCAAGTGCTTCCTACGATCCAGCCTCATGTTAAGAAAGTAACGACCTTCATTCGTGAACCTACGTGGGTCTCGCCTGTGCAAGGACTCGAGCAACACGTCTTCTCAGAGCATGAGAAATACCAGTTTGCCACCAAGCCTGGCGTCTTGACAGAGTACCGCAGAAGCGTTGAACGTGGCCTGAACGGACAATTCGGAATATTCCTCAAGGAGAGCAACATCAACAGCGACACCGAAGCCTACTTTCGTCAGCAGATGACCGAAAAGCTGCACAACCAATACCTGGAAGAATGTCTCATTCCCAATTGGCATGTCGGCTGCAGACGTCTTACACCAGGCGTTGGCTATTTAGAAGCCTTGGGCAAGGACAATGTCGAAACCGTCTATGGAGAGATCAACGAGATCACAGAACGTGGCTGTCTCTGCGACAATGGCCAGGAATACCCTGTGGATGTCCTCATCTGCGCGACAGGTTTCAACACATCGTTCAAGCCGCGCTTCCCTGTCGTGAATACATCAGGAGAGAACTTGCAGGACATCTGGGGCAAAGAACCTCGCTCGTACTTCGGTCTCGCAGCAGCAGACTTTCCCAACTATCTCATCTTCCTTGGTCCTAATTGTCCCATCGGCAACGGTCCAGTGCTAAGCGCCATCGAGTGCCAGGCGGACTACATGTGCAAGCTCATCGACCGCTTCCAGACACACAACATCTCGACATTTGCGCCCAAGAAAGAGGCGGTCGACGATTTCTTGGCTTTCAAGGACGATTATATGAAGCGCACTGTGTGGCATGACCCGTGTCGATCATGGTACAAGAGCTTAGGCCCAGATGGACCTGTCACAGCACTTTGGCCCGGCTCGACTCTGCACTACATTGAAGCGCTTATGGAGCTACGACTGGATGACTGGGACGTGAAATATACGGGCAATCGCTTTGCATGGCTAGGCAATGGTTACAGCCAGACCGAGATTGACTCAACAGCAGACTGGGCGTTCTATATCCGAGAACGCGATGATGACGAACCGATCTCGAGATTGAAGAAGCTTCAACTACTCAATAAGAGTGGAACTGTCGCGCCAACCGCTGGCGTTAGTTTCACAGGCAGAAAAGCGGATGAGGACAACAAATCAGGAGAAGCAAAGTTGTGAGCTTGAAACTTGTATGATGTTGAGCTGCCTGAAGCAACGCAACAGCCTGTTGAGCTCAATGGTTGGTGGCTTGCATTAGTTGTACTTCTGAATGCGTGGCGTATTTGTAGCATTCAATAGCGAATCTTGACATTATCTACCAAGCCACGGACCAATCTGCCATGCAGCTTCGATGTGGGTTATCTCATCAGCTCTACGGTACAGTGAGCCATTTTACCGATAGCACAGTACGTGGTTAGACAAGATTCAGAAGGGCTCGACAACGTCTGAAACACTACGCTCTTCGAGTTTTCACCTATGCCTCAGCTACAAGTTGAATATAGGTCATAATGTGACTGGCAGGGCGAAAATAAATAAACTATCCGCCATGGGAAAAATACCAGACATGAGGCTGCGATCTTTAAAGTTCTCGCTAGTGCCGTTCGGCTCTCCACCCTGCGGCGCCCCCTCGAAACATCCGATCCACCCAGCGAGACACTCCGACGATGCGTCCAAACGCCCATGACACAAGCCAATGATTTTGGAGCGCTGCTGGAGACCCGTGCAGAACCGGCATGCCTGAGAAGACCCAGTCAGCATTACTTGTGCATGATCGGCAGTACACAAGAAACGAGGGAGCGATGATGAAATCAAGAGCTGAACTAGTTACGCTGCAACGGTAGCGGTGAACGAAGATCGCCCTGCGCAGGTTCAGTCGCGATAGGCTGTCATCACGAAAGCTGACACCGTCCTCGAGTACTCCATGCCGCTGTCAAAGTGCGCAATATCTGTATGCGTTGGCAGATAATCCGACCCATCGAGTCAAAAGCCGGCTAAAACACGACCGGCCTGCTTCACCACTGCCGATAGTACCGAACCAGCGTCGCTCAGGGTCCACGCCGCCCGTTTGCTGCTCGTCGAGGATTTGAGCCTTGTGTTTCGGTGGCTGCTATTTACGATATCATGTCGATGGATGATCGTCGGTGTAGTACCGGATTCCACCCAACAGGCTGGTTTGGACTGGGGTAGATGCAGTAGCACGCATGTAACAGGTAATGTCTTGACGTTTTAACGACTGCTTTGGGATACGAGCCTGATATCGGGAGGAGTAAGAAGATATGTATATAAGAGTTTGGTGTTGTTGACTTTGTAGGTGATCAGCACATCATCATCTAGCACATCTACCGTTCGCTTCAACAATCACTTTCGACAACACCGACTATTTTCCAACGCAACCTCTAGCCGCAAAGTTGACCTCGAACATTTCAATCTCCTATCGCGATGCCTACTTCATACATCTCTACTCCTCTGAGCGGCGTCGATACTGGCATCGTCATCGCAGCCCTCCACAACCACGACTTGATGATCAAAACTCTTTGTCCTGCGCTGGTCAGCTACCACTTCGAGTCTGGCAACAAACGAACACAAGCGACATATTCGATCACCGATCGAAAACCTATTGGTCAAGTATGGCCACTAAGATGCACTATGATAGGCTACCTTGCTAACATGCGCTCAGACCACATACACCCTCACCCTCACCAATGTCCCGCAAGGCGTTGACTCACTTGTGAACGCCAAACCCCCGGTGGGCGTACTCACGATCTCAGGAAAGTGGCGCGTTAATGGTGGGCTACTAAGTGAGGAGGTCGAAATTGACGCGAACTTCATGATGAAGAAGGTCGCGAAGACAAACGTCGAAAAGACCCACCCAGAACAGCATGTCAAGCTGCTTGAGGCAGCAAGAGGCTAGGACGTCACAGTGGAGCGGAGGGAAGTGATCATGCATTGTCGGAGTTACCTGTTGCATTTCCAAGTTTTAGCACAGCATGTATGCATATATAGGAGTTCTGCTTCAAATCGAGAAGATCAAATACCCTTATGACACTGCACATTGAAAACATGTCTTGCCGCCAACGCCAATGCTAATCCTTAGCTCCAGAGTATGTCCTAGATTCGCTTGCATCACAGCTAAAACTTCTCGCCACTATCTAGTCCTATACTGGCGCTGAAGGCGTTGTGAGGTGGAAAGCCGTCCAGATCGCTGCCACCACCAATGCCCCCTTCCTGCCACTCTTTGCCCATGCCCCAATCTCCTGCCTCGCCTAGATTCATGAAGTCCAAGTTTGTCATGCCATCTACACCACCTGCGTCGCCCTCAAACGCCATGATCTCTGGGAAATGCGCGTTCGCAAGTTGACTGATTGAATCGTTCGCGTCGAACTCGGCGCCCATCCACGCCCCGCTATTCCGTGGGTGCGAGGAAGAAGTGGTGCTGGTAGTTGCGGGCGTAGAAAGTGCATGCGACAATTCGGGAGCTTCAGACAAGCCTGGCCAATTGCTGATTTCGGAACATGGCGTGACCATGATATATCCATCTGTGCGTTCTGGGTCATCAAATCGGGGTGGCGGTGGTTTGATACTCAACCCGTGATGATCCGTAGGCATGCTCATGGTGGTACTCATACTATTCGTTCTGGCCTTCCTCATGTTTGAGCCAGTGCCCGCACGTGGCCGGCTCGTTTGCCGCTTCTTCCAGACCTGGCTCATGTTTTCGCTCTCGTCCACGTCAATTGTAGAGCCACGACGGGCAGGAACTACTGCAGACTTGGGCTTGTACAGCCTGAACTGGTTGGCTTCTGGGCCCCCACGCAACTCCACCATGACCGCGCGGAGGACGACAGACATGCGCTCTGCGGGTTGATAGGTATGAGCCATGTCGGACAATGCAGCCGAAAGACATTCGAGATATTGCATGTTGTTATTACGGTCGTCGGCATCCTTGATGAAGGCAAGAGCAGCAACCAGGGCGGTCGCTGCTGTGCCTGCATGCTGCATGCCAGTCACGAATATCTGCTTGGTGTCGAATCTTTGGCGGTGTTGCCAGTATATCCTCGCGACACGAATAGCGTGTTTCGTGCAAACGGTCCTGCTCAGTGCCGAGAAGTGATCATCTGGCCCATTCGCCTGATCTCCATTAGCACTTTGGTCTTCGTATAGCGCAAATGGCCTGTGAAGTAGGATCAGACTAGCATGGTACTGCTGGTGCAGCAAGAAGAACGAGAAGGGAGCGGTTGAAATATTGGTCGGCGTCCAGCGCAACTGCTCGGGTAACCTAGCATACCAGCTGGAAAACTCTCGATCCAAGGCTGCCATGCGCATATATTGGTTGCGATCGATTGCAGAATCGGGGTTCTTGGAGTGCGGATCCATATTCTCGGTGATTTTGCCCGCGAGTTCCATGAGATCGATCAGCGCTTCGTAGATCATTGTCTCCATGCTCTTTTCAGGACCAGCAGGTTTACAGGTACCAAGTCGTTCAAACTGTTTGGCCAAGTGGTAGATCTCGAGATCCGATGGTTTCATACTCGTCGGACGGCCAAGAAAGAGTGCCCAGTATCTACCAAAATGAGTCAAGGGTAATATGTGTTGGGAAAGTCATAGGCTTACTTGTCGTAGATGACACATGCCCATAGCGTCATTTGACGGATCTCGACTTCGCGTTCAGGTAATCCCGAGGAACGTGTATCGAGGTGGAGACTGAACGAGTGTGAGCTGTATATCTGCGCGACGCATTTCCAGATCTTACCCGATGTCAAAAGCTAGTCTCACCGCCATTCCTCCATACATCCAGCCCAGATTGTCGCGGCCAACACCACATTCTAGATCACCCAGGAGCAGAAGGGCGACGACCGAGGGTATACCACCAGGACGCTCCAGCTCGTGATCAAGCATGTATTTGGCCTCTCGGTGCAGTGTGCTCTCCATCTGTGGTAGGGAAATCCGCCGGATGTCCGATCGTTCTTTATCCGCAAATCTGAAGCCCATAGCCAGGACACAGACATGCAAAAAACCAGAATAGAATCGAGTCCGACCCATCTCTCGATCCTCATTGAAGGCCTCTTGGTGTAAAACATGAATGACGGGGTTGTAGCATTGCCAGAACAGATCCATCAAATAGTCATATGTCTCCAGCGGGAGTGATCGAATGATCTTTTCAGCCCGACGTGCTTGCTCAGACTGCTCATGTGCATTGTCCATTGGGTTGCCGACCTCCGAATGAACATGACAATTTGTGGTGGGACCGAAATATCTCAACCGGCCACTAAGTTGGTCGAAACTCAGATGACCCCGGGTCGAGAGCAACCTGTTCACCATGCCGTCTTTCTTAGGCGCTGGTAGCATCGATGGCGAGCTTGCACTATCGGCATCTCCGGCTGGACTCTCATTCGGCATGGGATGATCGAACTCTGCGTATGTGTAGTCATCTCGAGGGGATGTTTGGCTTCCTGGACTTGAGTGATCTTGATGTGAGTTCTGCATATCGTTCGTAGACTTGCGCACAGGCGAGCTGTCTTCATTTCGTTGGCTACCGTGCCGGGTTTTGGGGGGATGGTTTGCTGTTGGCGGGTCTTCACCTCGCTCCTTTAGCATTGTCTCCAGTAGAGCTACTCGATCGGTCAATGAGCACATGTATGCTCTTGAGATTGGTCTGTTGTAATGTTATTTACACTCAGGCCGTATTTCTTATATTCAGAAGATTTACCTTCGTCGCTCGTCATCATTCTTGATGACACACTCAACGCCAGATCGCTTGCATTGTGTGCATTCCTTGCCACCCGGTGGAACAACGCACTGCCGCAATTTTAGTAAGAGCATTAATCTCAGCCTCTTATTTTGTATTTGTGGTTGTCTTCGGAGGTACATGAGAGACCTCGAGGATGGCTAGGCACGACTTACTCGGATACGGCGGTCTCGGCATGAGGCACATGCTACTGAAGCTCTGTGTCGTGGCTTTGATGCCTTCTCTTTTGTTGAAGGCTTCTCTGACGAGGGTTGCTCGTGGCTGCCGCTAGCAGATTGCTTCGAGTCCTGGGTATCTTTCTGCTGGTCTTTTATGTTGGCCATTTTCGATATGGAATCTGTGCTCATAGTGTTTCCTGACTATCCTCAGAGTGACTTCTTCTAGCAATGGTCAAGGAGGGAGAATGCGGGGATAGACAGAGTCTAGTCACAGGCGGCAAACATCCGGACTAAGTTCATCTCAGGGTTCGCACAACAGCCCGAGTCGCGAGTCGCGCCAGCTCTAGCTCCGACTCGATCAGGCGTGCAGTGACACTAGCTGCTGGGGAAGAGTGGGCTTGTGCGCATGCTCGTAGTGGGGCCCCGCAATTCCACGGTCGTTGGAACGCTCGCGAAGGCATCAATAATGAGCACGGCTCGCATGCCTCATTGCAGCCAGTCAAACCTAGCTCGGCGAGCTGTCGAAAGAGTTGTTGCACCAGGTCTTGTAGCCGACGCGGCTATGGAAGACCAATCATGAAAGCCGATATATCGCAATTGAGCCCTGAATGGCAGGCTTAACGAGAAGCAATGCAGGGCTTTGTTCCCCGATGCGGCAATACCATGGGTATCAGAATGCAACAATCCTGGGCCTGATGTCGACGTCTAACTCGGCGTACTTGGTTGGCTGTGCCGTGCATGGCATCGCTTCGAGCATCCGGTCATCAGGGTCGTGTGGAGAGGTCACAGGGAGTTTGGCTGAAAAATCTGGGGCAGTCCGGAGAAGCCAGGCGGGCCCCGGCCCCCAATCAACGCACTCTGTCAGCCGTGGCGTCTTCCTCCACCATGGTTCTGGAGAGGAAGCAATTCGTGTGTGTCGAGAAGAAGGGTTAGGTTGAACAAAGACGAGTCGTGTAGGAGACTAGTGCTCTGCTGCATGGGGAGGGGTTGTGAGGCTGCGCGCGTCATGATTCGCTAAATGCACAACCGAGACTCCGCGACCAAGCGGCTAAGAGCGACAACGCCAATGCGATGCAAAACACCGCAAACACGCTTCCTAGACCGAAGCACGCAGGCCGAGCCTGGCCACCATAAAGTCCGTGAGCGTGTGGGCAAAAAGCGCGGATGGTCCGCCAGCTGCTCGAGCACCGGACACGTTGGAATGCAATGTTGAATTCATGCGGTAGGTATCATCATGGCATTGAACTACAAAATCTGCACGCAGGCAGAGCAATTGGAAGGCTCTCAACCTCGCGACAATGAGGAAGGCCATGCAAATGAACCGATAACCGAACAAAACTCCCGCACGCTGAAGAACGACCCGCACTAGGCCGGCATGCTTGCCATCAGTCAAATACGAAGATGCAATCCCCACCGTCACTCACCCGTCGCTTCGACCCACTAGCTAATCAACGTCCCATTCGTGATCCGAGTTTCGGATGTATGGGCTCAGACCCATGACATCCTTTGAGGCTGTTGCTTTGACATCACCATTGCCCAGGTATGCAAATCGGTTCTTGTAGCGGTATGTGTAATCGTAATCTTCCCAGCGAGGAGTCTTGATCGACTTGAGGAAATGGATGGTCTGCACAAATATCGAGTCAGCTCGTAGATCGCCTCGATGCGGGGTCCATTGCCCGCCCACTTTAGGGCTGGGATTACTTACTGCTCCAGGCCATAGGTAGATGCGGTTTTTGATCTGGCCATTCTTGAACCAACTACGGCACTCTTCTTGCCACACGGTAGTCTTGTGATACTCATCAAAGTGCGCGTAGATCGCGTCCAGAGCATCCTGCTTGACGGCCATGGCTTTGATGCCTTCGGTCTGCATCTTTTTCATGCACTTGATTGAGTATTCTATCGTGGTCTCGATTGATGGAAGAAGTGTGCCATTACTCCACGTCGCGCCAGGACCGACGATCGTATAGTAGTTGGGAAATCTGGGTGCGGACACACCCATGTAGAGGTTCGGTCCATCCGTCCAATCTTCCTTGATCGACCTGCCCTCGCCGTTGCGCACGGTAAAGGCAGGCTGGAAGGCGACCTGGAATCCAGTTGCACATACCAAAGCATCCATTTTGTGTATATGCCCATCGACGGTCTCAATTCCCTCGGGTACGACTCGTTTGATACCACTAAACACCGGTGTCACATTGTCTTGCACCAGGGCCTCTAAGAAGCCGTCACCCGGTGAGATTCGCCTGCAGCCGACGGACCATTTTGGTATGATGAATTTCTTCAGGTCCTCGTGTCCTGGCCCCATTCGGCGGTGCATCTCCTTGGTGATAACGTCCCGAAATTGATTGGACAGCTCCGAATTCTGCTGGTACATGCCAAAAAGACTATTGATCTCCGCTTCAATCTTCTTGCGGAATTCCAAGTGGTAATCTGGGTTGTCTCGGAATTTATGGATGTCCGCATCACTGAAGTTGTACTGGCGTTGGCCGGGGTCAACATCTTGGCCCTTCTGTAGATCATTGGTGAGTGCGCCTGCACCGAAGGGAGGAGATATCCATGTAGGGCTTCGCATGTATACTTGTACTTCCTTGCAGATCTTCTGGAGTTGTGGTACAATCTGCACGCTCGTCGAACCAACACCAACAACACCAGCCGTGATTCCGTCGAACTTGACATCGTGGTTCCAGCAGGCTGAGTGGAGAAGATGGCCGTTGAATTCGTGTAGGCCCTCGATATCAGGCCATTTCCAATTGTTCAATATGCCCGTTCCGTTGATGAAAATATGTGCCCAGTCTTTTCTTGTCTCGCCAGTCTTCGGGTTCGCAATAGTGAGATTCCAGATGCCTTCTTCGTTGCTCCAAGAAGCCTCGGTGATCTTGCTGTTGAGTTGCATATACTTCTTGCTTCCTGCATCAGCGTTAGCAGGTGAATTGGGTTGTCGAAGCCTGGTGGACTGGTTGATTACATACCGTGCCTTTCCGCGAAGTTTTCGAAGTACCCGTGAATCTCCTTACCAGATGCAAAGAATTGTGACCAGTCTGGCTTTGGGTCCCAAGTGAAATTATAGTCATGCGATGGGATATCACATGCGACGCCAGGGTACGTATTCTCGTACCAAGTGCCACCGAATTGGGGATTCTTTTCAAACAGTGTAAGTTCCCAAGAACCGGGTTCCAGCATTTTCTCCATCTTGTACGCCAAACACAGCCCAGAGGCACCAGCGCCAGCGCAAACTACTCGCATTTTGGTAGGCTTTGAGTGGTATTGGTTAAGGACCTTGTAAGGACCCTCGACATTGGCTGGAGGGTAGTCGTAGTTGTGCCCGAATCCATTGACGCCATTGAGGGCGTTCGGCATCTCTGACGGCGCCATGATGAAGCTTGTTACGGCGAGCTACCAAGGTGGTCCGGAGGGGGTTTTCGATGGATCGACTTGTATTACCAGAGGTTGCACCAAGGAGAAAGAAGAATGGATATTGAAACCACACAGTGAGCGATCGTTTATAAGAGTGTTGTTGTCGACAAATGTCGTGAAGGAAGAAAGAAAAGAGCTATCAGACCACCACGACGCGACATTGAACACTTCTGGTGTCTTTAACCGTTCCTCGGGAGCTGCAGCTGGCAGCAACAGCCTGTGCCACCAAGGCTCCTCCTTCCACTCCGGTTGGTGCATGGCGGATGACTAGAAGCGGGACACGATTCAGGCGGCGTATCCTTACCCCAGATTGCGCCGCGGCGCAGCAGTGTTGCTGCGAGCTCGGAAAAGCTGTAGCGGGGTCGCGAAGTCACCTGCGTGACGCGACTGAGGGTGCTAGCCTTTTACAGCGAATGCATCGTCGAGAATGGTCGAGAACACAATGGTAGATGCGGAACTTGCTCCGCAGTACGTATTACCTTGGATCTGGAAGTCCCTATATAACGTATGCTCCCCTCTATTCGTAGGTTTTGCACAGAAAACGCAGGAATGGTGGGATGTTGCCATAATCGAGACACAAACGCGCCATCTTGTGTCCTACCGAGGAAATGTCAAGACGATTATGGTGTATACTGGAGCGCAGCACCAGGCCTCGCAACAAGTCGTGCCCGATTGAGCGGAGGCTCTCTTTCCAAAACACCCTCTCGCATCATCCTGTATGACCTTAGGCATTTTTGTCTGTGGCAACAGCAATTAGCAAAATCTTCTGCAGACATCTAGGCTTCTGTAAGCTAGTAAAACTAAAAGTAGTCGAACTTCGCTATGGTGAACTGAGCGGGCACGAATTGCTGCGACACCTGGTGGCAGTGTACAGTGATAACCACTATGGAATATATACGCATTCCTCTGGAGCTGACAGGTCGTCTATCTGAGTGCATTATTGAAATACCCGACCACACAATATTTACAAGTTGTGCAGCAGATCAGAGGGTATCATATAGCAAGGCTACAGCTTCGCCTTGATTTGTGAGTTCATCTTCTCAGCATCTTTATTCGCCCAGTCTTTGACTACTTTACGCATAATCTTGCCAGACTGCAGCTTTGGCACCTCATCAACAAACTCGATGCCGCCGACCAATTGCTTGTGTTTCGCAACTTTGACCTTCATGTGCTCGTGAATGTGTTCCGCAGTGATCTTGCCCTTGTGCTCGTCTTTCAAAGTCACATATGCGCGCGGCCATTCCTGACCGTCAAGTGTGATGCCAACCGCAGCTGCGTCTGCAATTGGGTCAAACTCCAGAAGCACAGCCTCGAGTTCTGCCGGAGCAACCTGAAGAGCGTTGACTTTGATGAGTTCTTTCTTCCGATCGACTGGAGTGAAGTCAGTGTACGATCCATGTTCAAATCATAGTGTGATCCTTACCAATCCAGAACCAGCCATTCTTCACCACGGCAACGTCACCAGATTTCAACCACCCATCAGGAGATATTGACTCCTTTGTGGCACGTGGGTTGCGCCAGTAACCCAAACAGATATTGGGTCCTCGTACGTGCAGCTCGCCGGGCTGGCCTTCAGCCACCTCGTTGCCCTCATCATCGAGAAGCATACACTCGCAGTTGGGATCTAATTGGCCTACGCTGCCAGAGCTGTCGTGCGTCAGATGATGTCCACGTTCTTTAGAGTAATCATACTTACTCATCTATGGTGCCTCCGGGAACATGAATGGCTCCACAAGTGACTTCGGTCATACCCCAGCCTTGAAGAATCTCGCAGCCGAGTTTCCTGCTGATCTCATTCTGCAGCTCTTTCGACAGAGGCGCTGCGCCACAAAGAATATCCGTAACACTGCTCAGATCGTACTTGATAGTCTCGGGTCGCTTGCTGAGCATGACCATGATCGGAGGCGCAACTTGAAGATGTGTGACCTTGCGATCTTGTATTGTCTTCAAGAAGGGTTCGTACTCAAACTTCTTCATGATGTAAATGGGTACTTGCAGTTTCTGTGCCATGGCAATGGCGTACAGCTGTCCGTATGCATGGTATAGAGGTAGAAAACCTATCCAGACTTCTCGTGGTCGGGTGTCTGCGTTCCAGGGTTTATGCAGGTAGCGCATGTAGATGGTCTGATCTAGATTCGCGATGATGTTATGGTGACTTACTTCAACGCCTTTTGGTAGACCAGTCGTCCCAGATGAGAAATTGACCGTTGCGGTCGTGGTCGTCGATTCTTGTTCTGACAGTAATGGGAAGTCATACGCATCGCCTTCGGCTGCTGATGGTAGGAAGCTTCTCCAGTCCTTGCATCCTTGCGAGGGGGCGTGTGGCTCGTCTGAAAAGAGGAAAACACGGCCAGCTGGAAGACGTGCTCCTTTCGCGGCTGCTGTTGCAGTCTGGGCTAGTGACGGATGTGCGAGGATGAATTGTGCTTGCGTATTTGAGACTTGATGCACAAGCTCTACATCTTGTCAGCTCGTGCACGGCTGGAAGATGTGCATGACGTACCAGACACAGTGTATGCAGGATTCGCGCCACTGAAGATGCGCTTTGAGCCTACTATGCCCAAATATGCGACGGGAACGAAAATGTGATTTGGTGTGAGAATCATGACAGCCTCACCCGGCTTGCTCCCAATGCGGTCCAACCCGAGAGCAAGTCGCTTCGTCCATTGCAGTAGTGTGCGCGGTGTGAGATGATGTTGATCGTTTTGAGAATCAATCCATATGGGCGTATCCGACGGTGTACTTGCTTTTGGAAACAAGTACTCGAGCAGATTGCACTTGGGAATGTTTAGTGAGGGGAACGGCGAGGAGAAAGGCATGGTTGTGTGTGGGCAGGCGCGGTCAACCAGGACGGGTACAGCAGCAACGACGACCAGCGAGAACTTCTTGATGGGCCGGCGCCTCCGAAGCCATTGCAGCCAGTCTCTTATAGCGAAGTACGAGGTTTGGAATTTAGCTCACCAGTGACAGCCATCATACAGCCGACATGACGAGGCACTCGCGGGGCGCACAGACACCCGAGGGACGACGGAAACTCCAGACCGAGTTTCTATGCCACTGGCAAAGCTATCTACCCCAGAAATCCGTCAACATGGCGCACAACGTGTGCCATTGTATCTTGCCTCTTGATTGCTCGTTCGCATTCGTAGGAAGCTGTTCATCATGTCCGAGCTGAAGAAGTTTGATCGCATGTTCCGTCTGGACGGAAAGGTAGCCTTGGTTACTGGAGGTGAGGACCCTGTGACACGCTGGATGGCGCCGAGCTAATAGGTGGTATAGGCTCAAGAGGCCTCGGCCTGCACACTGCGACCGCCTTTCTGCTAGCTGGCGCACGCAAGGTCATCATCTCAGCGCGCAAGAATGCCGGCAAGCAGGGCATCGACCAGGCCGTAGAGAAGCTCAACAAGCTGCCCGTCTCCGGCAAGGCAGTGGGCATCGCCGCGAACGTGGCCGACACGGACGACATTGCTCGCCTGGTGAAGAGGGTCGAGGAGATGGAGGGGCAACTGGACATAGTCGTTGCCAATGCAGGCGCGACCTGGGGCGGGCCATTCGACCCAACACCCGACGCGTCGAGCAAGAAGGTGCTCGACCTGAACGTCCGCGGCGTCTTCAACCTGGCGCGACTGTTCGCGCCGCTCCTCGAGAAGTCGGGCACGCGAGAAGATCCCTCCAGGATCATAATCGTGTCCTCGACCGCCGGTACCACAGTCCCACACGTAGGCGAGCACGGCACTATCATGTACAGCGTCTCCAAGGCCGCTGCGCATCATCTCTCGCGCCAGCTAGCTGTCGAGCTTGGCCCGCGCAACATTACCACAAACACAGTAGCCCCAGGCTTCTTTCCCTCGAAGCTTGCCAATGGCCTGATCGAGATCCTGGGCGGACAGCAAGAGCTCGAGGACTGGAACCCACGCAAGAGGCTGGGCGAACCTGAGGATATTGCAGGTGTCATGGTATATCTCGCGAGTCCAGCTGGCGCATATGTCAATGGCGAGGACATAGCCGTTGACGGCGGAGTGAGGTATGCAGCAGGCAGGCAGTCGAAGCTGTGAGCAATAGAAACTTTGATTGCATTACACGCCGGGTCAATTTACTATCCATCCAAGGCAGACTTCAACACGGTCAAGTCCCATCCGAACCCGCCTGACTCTGCGACTTGGTCTTTTCAATCCTCTCCAGCTGCACCGCCATACTGGTGTGTTTCATCATCTTCTCCATATACTCATCGCAGAACTCCACGCCCTCTCGGAAATAAAATTTCTTTCCATTCACTTCCACAGTCAAGCCCCAATTGTCTTTTCCATCTACCGTCTTGCCCTTGGCATCCTCGATACTTCCGCCGTCCACAAGCTTCACAACTGCGTCTACCAAGGTCTGTACTGGCGTAAAGTATTCCTCTGGAAACGACTTCCACTCCTCCTGGTTTAGCAGCCCCGTGCGAATTGTCCCGGGACATGTCGCGAATGTTCGAATGCCAGCGTGGTGATAGGCCACGGTGATGGCGCGATTGAAGTGCACAACCGCTGCTTTGCTGCCCGAGTACATGGGACAAAACTCGGATGGGTATAGTCCACCGCAGCTCGCAGTCATCACCAGTACAGGATCGATCGCGCTCTTTCCGTGCTTCGCCAACGACTTCCGGAAGTAGTGCAGCGCAAGCCAAGAGGTGTTGACCACGGCTTTATAGTTGATGTCGATAGAGAGTTGGTTCGGCGGCGGCGGTGGAGCGTCCAGGGCATGCTCTTCATAGAAGTTGTCTCGCTCAACTATCCCAGCGTTTGCGAAGACGAAGTCCACCCGACCAGACTTTGACCATGTTTCCTCAAACGCAGATACTAGGGAAGAGTAATCTGTGACATTCGTTTGGTGGAAATGCGCACTCTTGAGTGAGGCGATGGCCTTCTTGCCAGCTTCCGCGTTCAGATCGATAATATGGAGCTCCCATTCCTCATCGCTGCGTGACGAGAGGGCTTGGGCTACCGCGAGGCCCATCCCGCTTGCTCCACCAGTGATGAATGCCACCTTTATCGTCATGGTCAAGATGCTGAGAATCGAGAAGAGCAAGTCTAGAAGTAGAGTGTGTGTATTTTTAAATGCTTGCAGTTCCTGGGTCACTGGGCTGTCAAGAGGCTATACACCAAAGCCGGCTGCACCTATGAGCCTCAAATCATGGTGAGATTTTCCGCAATGGTCGTGCCGCCTTCTTTCTGAGGATAGCTTCTTCCGAATGGGAACACCTAATTTCAACGCGCCTTCCCTGTATCGCGACTTGCAGTCGCAATTTTCACAGCATCGCAACTTCTTTTCTTCACGCAACACAATGCCCTCTGAACTATCACGAAATATAATTTGCATACCTGCACGATCTTAGTTGACAGCCGTGACAGCCGTGACAGCCGTGACAGCCGTGACAGCCGTGACAGCCGTCGGAACTGCTTGCGATTTTCCGGAATTTCTCCCACTGCACGACTAATGCTCTACAATTACTCCGCATGTTACGACTCGTGCTGCTTTCGGCGCTACGTCAAGTCGCATACTGGGGTGATCGGCAACAACGTGAACAAGCCGTAGTTTGTTATCCGGACACCACGTTCTCGTCTCGCAGTCCATGGCGCTAGGCAACATGCTAGGAGATACTGTAAGCTGGCTCGAATTGGGCCCGATCTGGATCGGCGGGCCAATTTGTCTTCGGAGTTAAGAACTTCTGCTTTTGTTCAGAGGTGAGACCGCTTAACGTAGCCTATGAGGTTCGGCAGCAAAGACTTGGGTAGCTGTCAATATACCCCTCTCCATCGCCACCTCGAGCGAGCATTATTGCTGCTTTCTACTCTTTCTTCTCGTGGACATTGACATTTCTCATACTTCATCATGTCACTCCGATACTCCACCAAGAATCTGCCTCAGCAGCTTTTCATCAACAACGAATACGTTGACTCGAAAAACTCCAAGAAGCTCACACTCCACAACCCCAAAGATGGCTCACTTGTCGCCAACGACGTACCATTGGCTGGAGAGCAGGATGTTGATGCGGCAGTCGAAGCAGCAGAGAAGGCCTTTCCCGCCTGGAAAAAGCTGGGTGCGAATCAGCGCCGGAATATACTTCTAAAGTTTGCGGACTTAATCGAGAAAAACGCAAATGAGATCGCACAGCTCTCAAGAATCTCGCTCGGTGCACCAGCCTCATTTGGTACGTTCGAGGGTGGGCTATGCGCAGAGGTATGAGCAGCCGACTAAAGTATACTGGAGTACACACTAACAATTCGAAAGACCTTCAGATATAACGCTGGTTATATCGACAAGTTCGGTGGCGAGTCATGGCCACAAGATGACGGCTTCCTCAAAATCGTGCGCAATGAGCCGCTTGGTGTGACTGCAGGCATTGTACCATGGAATGGCCCCATCGGCACAATTGGTCTGAAGGCTGCTCCAGCTCTTGCAACCGGTAATTGCTTCATTCTTAAGCCTTCAGAGAAAACACCTTTCTCTTCACTAGCTCTGGGCACTCTTATCAAGGAGGCTGGCTTCCCACCCGGTGTCTTCCAAATTCTGTCTGGTGACGGCAGCACTGGCGCTCTGATTGCGAGCCACATGCGCATTCGCAAAGTTTCTTTCACAGGATCCATAGCCACTGGCAAGAAGATTCAAGAGATGGCTGCAAAGTCAAACCTCAAACGCGTCACACTCGAACTCGGTGGCAAGTCACCAGCAGTGGTATTCGACGACTGCAACCTCGAGAATGCAGTTACATGGACTGCCAACGCCATCACCGCCAACACCGGGCAGGTCTGCTTCGCTGCATCGCGCGTCTACGTACAAGAAGGCATTTACGACAAGTTCATCGAGAAATACAAGGAAGCCATGAAGAACAAGGCAAACGAAATCGGCGATCCCGATGCTGAGGGTACAAACATGGGTCCTCTCGTTGACGAAGCACAATTTAAGCGTGTGCAAGGCTTCATCGAGCGAGGCAAGCAGAACGGAGGAACTCTGGCCGTAGGCGGCAACCGTGTCGGTGACAAGGGCTTCTACATTGAGCCCACTGTCTTCACAGATGTTGACCCCAAGTCAGAGATCCATTGTGAGGAGATCTTCGGACCTGTAGCAGTTGTCAAGTCATTCAAGACCGAGGAGGAAATCATGGAGCTTTCGAACAACACCAATTTCGGTCTCATGGCTGGCGTGTTCACACAAGACATCAACAAGGCGCTGCGGGTAGCTAGTGATTTTGACTCAGGAATGGTCGGTATCAATTGTGTCAGCTTGATGTTCACTGTCACACCATTTGGTGGCAGCAAGGAGAGTGGACTAGGACGGGAGTGCGGTATTTATGCTCTTAGGGCGTTTACCGAGCCGAAGACTATCATGATCAACATGAACTACTAGAATTGAGCTGGAGAGTCGCAGTAGGATATCATTTTCTGTAATAGGATGGCCCCAAGATGGCTGTGATCCTTGGTGATGTCCATACTAGTGGGCTGGCTGGTACTACAAGTCTGTTCCAATGACCATTTGAATCCATCAATGCACATCGAATGAGCATAGTGGCCTCTTCAACGTCAAAGAATAAGTGAGCTAGTCCATTGTACTAACGACGATCGCTATGGGATAACCTTTGCCTGCTTCATCCTGTCAAAAACGCCACCCCATGCTTCTTTCGTTCCTCTTTCCTCCTCGAATCCTGCTCCATACATCTTCGTCATGTCGTACTGCCGATCGAAGTCGAATTGCGTGAGGAGGAAATACTCGAACCCTTGGAATATCTTGTCGTTATGCGCATGTCCGGTCTGCAATCCATGCTGCTTTTCCAGTTTATGCCACACATCGATATTTTCTTTAATGAACGTCCTCATTTCAGGCGGATTTGCCGATGGACCCGTGCCTTTCAGACCAAAATAAGCGCATATTGCAGGCCATTTGGCGGACCACGTAGAGGGCGCCTTTTCATCAGCGACATTGTAGCCACCGCCCTTCTCCGTATTCTCGCTCAACGACAAATGCAGTGTTTGTCGTGCAATCATATCGCTGCTCGAATCGTTGCTCAATGCCTTCCAGCTCTTTTCCGTGCCGGGGAACGGGCAATCGCTGCCTTCGCCGTGTACTTCCCGCCATAATGACAGGTAAATTCCTGCGACTGTACCGAGAGAGTAGAAGTTCTGGTTGGGAACAAAACCAATGATAATGTCAGGTCGTGTGTCGCACCAGCTCCACTTCTTGTCCTTTGCATAATCGGCGATGAAGTCAAGCTGTGGGTGGTAGAAGAGCATATCGCCCCACTGGCCTTTGAGACGTGGTTGCGATTCAGCATGCGGAGTCTTGAGATAGGGCTGCGAGTAGTCTGGCACCGTTGCAAGGAGATGACAGCCATCTAAGAGGTGTCAGCTTTCAAGTCTTGCCATCGGACACCTCTGCACTTACACATCTTTGCGCCCGTCTGTAGGACTACAAATTCTAGATCCGGGCACAACTTGTCGACGGCAATGAGTGTCTTCTTCCACATTTCCACGGCTTCCTCGAGTTCCTTCTGCACATCTGTACCAGCCTTGTACGCTAGATAGTACATATGGGTGACCTCATTGATATTAGTTATTTTGTTCTTGAGCTCATTTTCGAGATCTTCGTGAGAACCAGCGAGCAGGTCGATGCCTGACACGATGTTGAGGCGAACGTCGTTCGGCCATTGAGATTGCTTCTGAGATAATGGGCGGTTGGTAAGAGCGTGAGCGCGCTTCCAATTTTTTTTCTTGGGGTAATCGTTGAGGATCTCGTTGATGAAAGACCATCCCGTCACCCCTGAAGCACCGAAGACGAGAGCAGATTTGTACATTTTGTGAAGATCAAGTCAAAACGTTCTGGTAATGGTGGTTTGGACACTGAGAAACTGGAAATCACGAAGCGAACCGTGAACTGGTCAGTACGCGTTTCAGCTTCCTGGGCTCTCCAGGCGCGTCCACCCCGCAACGCGAGCGTAACTTTCTCCAGCAACGTCAAGGGTCCACAATGCCTTGCCAGGTGGCATGCACGCCCGTCGTTGCGCTAAGGTCTGATGCATGTTCGACCCGTTGCATGCATTTTGGTCTCCGCGTGTAGAAGGCAGCGCCAACCGATAGGGCAGGATATCAATAACCGAAGAAAACGACCATTGGCATGAGTTCCGAAGTCCCCTGCCCCGCCTCTTGACTCAAGAAAGGTCGTACTGCGTACGGACATGAATCGCTATGATGCGTTCAGGGATAGGTGTGATCTAGATGTCGCATAGTGACAATTATAGGAAAGTGTTGTTGTCATGCAAGAAAGCAGTCAGGTCTCGAGATGAAGGAGCTACCGGGAAACTGCGGTCGTGACACTCACGCGCGCTTGGGAGGGATTTATCGCACACCTGAGGAAGACGCGCTTGCACAACCACTGCACACGCAGCGGTACATACGTATTTACCATTTCTGACTCTCAATGATACGTATTTTTCTCCGCGTAGACGTCATTCTCCAGGAACACTTCAATTTTGTTCGTCATCTTCGATGTCAGATCCTCGCAATAGAAGATGCAAAGCAGCCCAACGATACCAAAGCTCAAGCTGCTCAACGCGACAACCTTCAGTCCATGAGCGTAGCTCCACTGGAATGCCAATGAGGCAGCGCCTATCGCTTCAGCTGTGGTGCCTGTAACTTTTGCGATTGCTGCAGCGCCGAGCGGGAAAGCCGCGAGAAGTGCCTGTGCATTCTCCGATGACATACCGGCTGCTATCGCGGCTGCTGGAACGGTGGCAGCTGTGCGTGTCGATTGCGTGTTCGTCAAGATCGTAGTATAAATCGCTTGAGTGAGAGAACCGCCAGCGTAACGAGCCATGCCTGCAAGTCCGCCCGAGAAGCCGAGATCCATCTGAGGCACGCCCAATTGTGTAAAGGCGACAGACTCGTATCGTCAGTCCACACATCCGCATTCCAGTCAGAGGAGATACAACCTACTTGCGTTGATGCAGCGGAACGCAATCATCATGGACTGATTGAAGGGGGTTACCAAACCCATAAGCGCGCCGAACAACACCATGCCAAACCAGGTTCCGGCCAGCGTCCATTTCCAGTGGCCAAGCACGTTTCCAAAGGCCATAAGCAAGATCGCTCCCAAAACGAGGCCAACATTTGGTGGCAGAGTAAGCAAAAGCTCAGTGCTCCCGCGTAGTGGTCGGGCCAATGTGGAAAACGTTCACCATGGTAGGCCAGATTGTGTTGACCGAATAGTAAAACATGGTGACAATAAATGCCACTATGAATGGAGCAGTGAACTCGCGTCCCTTGTGGCTCTTGAACAGATGTGGTGGACAGAGCTTATGCGGGACATCGCTGACAGTCTCCCAGACACCAAAGAGGGCGATGAGCACGAATCCGACAACCATAGGTGCCACAACCGTAACATCAGAGCTGCGCTTGTAGGTTGTGTTGATGATGCCGACCAGAGCCAGGCAGATTCCGGGGACGATGAGCGCGGTACCAACGTAGTCCAGGCCCTCGACGGCTTCATGCCACGGGATTCCTTTGGGATGCTTGGGTGGCTTGTAGAACCCCCAGATCGCAGCCAAGGAAAGGAACTGAGCGATGAGGCCAGCCCAGTAAACGAAGTGCCACGCGCCTACGTCTATGGCGTACTAATCGGCAGTCAATGTCTGGATCATCATGAATGTCCAGGTCGGGAAATAACTTACTCTTCCGACGATAGGCCCAATGATCACGATGAGGAACACAAATCCATCCGATAGGCAAATACCGATGTGACGGAACTTGTTGGGAAGAAGTTCTACCATCCGTCAGCAGCCTACTCTGATAATTCTGTATATGCTACCATATGTCAGATGTGAGAGGACAGAGCAGACATGAAGGAAGCAGAAGGTTGTTGTATTGAGAGAGCTACAGAGAGCGATTATATACACAACCACGATGAGTAAGCGAGTGACAAAGAGTCACGTGAGAGATGCAGTTCACATATACCTTAGGAACTGAGGTGCCAGGCTGACACCATACTTACCAGGAATGTTGCACATAGCCATCTGAGCGAACCCTCCACCAAACCTAGTGATAGCTAGACTAGCCATGAATTGGTTTGCGCCCTTTGCGGTCGCTGTGACAATAAAGCCAACACAGCAACAGGCATTACCGAAGAGCAAGAACATCTGTCAACCAAAGAGATCTGAATTCGCACCCGCCAGAAGAAAGCCGATGCTATTTGCAGTAGTGCTAAATGTCGGCGTCCGAAGTCAGAAGATGTCTCATATCCATTTCGTGCACTGGAGTCACCTACTATGCGGGTATGAACCAGGCACTGGCAGTTGGAGCACCGAACTGAATCGCCAGCTTGCCCATCATGGCCGCAGTCGTCGGAACAGCTGCAAAGAGTTTTAGTCTGATACAGGTCTATATCGATACAAAGTTACTTACGTCAGAACGAAAGACCAAACGTAGAGCTGAGAACGAAGATAACGAACCATGTCTTCCATGTAATGGTTACCGTTTCGCCGTCTGAATTCTGGAGCGTATGTTGTAGTGGAGTTGGTGCGTCGGAAACTTGGTCGATACGCTCTACGTCCGTCTTCTCGAGAGATGACCGGCGAGCCATATTGCTTTCTCAAACTTCAGTCGCTTCCATGGTGTGTGCTGTAAAGGATGGCCAAGGTATGCATACGACATAAGACGTGCAAAAGACGATCGATACCTTATTGTACAGATATGCAGGTCGTGTCAGTAAGACCAAAATTTCAGCTATCACACTTCCCCGCTTCCTGAAGGATACGTTCAGTTATCTCGGGTGGAAGCGAGTGAACAGGCTTACTTCGCCGAAAGACTTGGGATGGGAACTGGATGTAGGTATTCGGGGTAATGTGAGGGGTGGATTGTCACGCTTACCCACTGAGGAAGTGCATGAGAAAGGAGCGACGATCATCATGGCTGGAAGTACAGTTCCGAGCACTTGGACTAAGCAGATGAGGATTGCATTGGTCCATGGCGAATATTGCCATCCAGTCATATTTCCGCTACCCAGATAATTGCCGAAAGAACCTTGGTTCAACTGTACAGCTATGGTCTTTCAATCTCGCAAAATGCCATCCGTGGAGTCGCAATCAAGAATCGCTTTTCCAAAGCAAATGAGATCGTGCCTTGCGTCCACAGTCAGCTTCCATTCACCAATGTTACCTGAGACTACTCACCCAGCCATAGCCTTGATCCCACTCGTTTTGTAATCCATGAAGTGATCCGCGTCCGGCATATAAGCCGCCGCATACTCCGGACTACTTGCAAACTCAATCTAGTCGTCCCAGCTCTTGACCCGGATTTGACTGCAAGCATCGTAATCCAAGAACTCCATGCCTAGCTCTTGCACCTTCTTCTTCATTTCCGGTGACTGATAGAGCTGTACGTATCGCTGAATTCTGACAGCGTGAAACTTCTTGCAGGCAACAGTCAGGTCGGAGTGCACGTGGTTGTAATGCTTCTTGAAGAACTCGTCCTCCACATTGGGCAGCTTCTTGAAGAAGAAAGATAGCTTTATGCATGCTATCATTGTCAGTCAAGACCTCCAGTTGCGACGGAACTCGTTCGGATAGATTGCAGGGCGACGTACACTGATAGTTCTCTTTCACATCCCACTCAAAGCGCGAGTTAGCGAACTGGTGCTGAACCTCGTCAGTAAATCACAGTGTGATTGGGGTCATGACACTTGCGTCAATCGTTTGGTAGACCATGCTGTGGAATTTAGTAGAGAATGTTAGTAGAATAGGTGCTCCCGCAACGAGCGGCCTTGACATATCTATCATCCGAAATGATCCACACACTGCCAATGGAAAGTAGTGCTGCAGCTGCCCGACACTATGCTTGGCTAAGGGAAATGTGCGGGGTCCGGATCTATGCTGGCAGTGTCTGCGTTTGAGTACAAAAATCAGCCGCTAAAGGTCCCTAAGTCATGCCTACACGTGCCAAAAAGCGAAGCTTTTGTTACCAGACGTGAGACCTGATTAGCAACTTTGCGTTATCATCAAAAAGGTCGGATGCGAAGACCTCATGTTTCCCACTTAGATCTGTATGACAAACATCATACGCAACAGGTATGGATAGGCTCTATTTTGGTAGTATTAAGTGCTTAGAACACAACGACTTGCCTCTTCTCGGCCTTGCCCGCCTCCATATCAGCTACCATCCGAGGTAGATCTTCAAGTTTGTTGAACTCAACTTCCGGTTGGATACTATGGGTGCGTCAGCTTTCAGTGCTCGCCACATTTGGGATGAATCATTCTTACCTGTGCTTTCCGGTGAAGTCGACGGCCTTCTTCATCCGCTGGGGGATACCCGTACTGTCAGCCTTGACGCGATATCGTCCAGTGGTCAAGTCGAATGTATTGATGAAGTCAAGACCCTTTGGCGCAATTCCAATGATCATCAGCAAGCCACCAGTCCTGAGAACGTCGGGGGCGCCCGCATATGCTGCGTTCGATGCACTGTAAACAGCTGCAGCATGGCAGCCTTTTCCAGTCAATTTCTTGAGCTCCTCAACATAATTCTTGTTCTTTATGCTATTGAAGACAGCGTCCGCGCCGACCTTCTTTGCCATATCGAGCTGGTTATCGTTGATATCAAGGCCGATGGTCTTGATGCCCATCTATTTACTCGCCGTCAGCTCCAAACGTGTCTTCCTACAGTACTCAAACTCACCGCTTTTGCATACTGAATGGCGTATTGTCCCAGTCCACCACATCCAATGATTGCCAACCAGTCGCCCGGCTTGAGTTCACAGCTGTCCACGGAATGAAATGCTGTGATGCCTGCGCAGAACAATGGCGCAGTCTTTGAAATGTCGAGGTTTGTTGGCAGCTTCACTGCATTCTGCCAATCGATGACAGCATATTCTTGGAAGAATCCATCAACGGCAAAGCCTTGCAGTTGCTGCTTGCCGGACTCGCAGCGCAAGTTGTGTACCATACAGCCATCACAATCGAAACAGCAGCCGATGAAGTAATTGAAGCCAATCGCGTCGCCAACACTGAAGCCCTTGTCTTTGATGTCATCTCCAACTTGGTCGATGTGTCCTACACCTTCGTGGCCGAGGGTGACAACATTATTGGGGCGCATATCGAACAGAAGATCTGAGTGACATAATGAAGCGGATTGAATTTGGACAAGGAACTGATTGGGTGCTGGAGAAGGTTTCGGTATGTCGTTGATGACCACCTTCTTTTGCTTGCTGAAACGGTTTAGCTCACATCTCCACACTCGGATTTGGAAACTTACGGATCCCACTGTCCGGCTTTCATGATTGACTGGTTAGTAGTCGAACAATGTATGAGTACTGTGATGAATTTGCAAAGGGTACAAGTAAGGCTCAGTCTAGCCTTTTGACCTATAACGACAAGAGGTGAGACGACAGGATGGGCGAGAGCTGATGCGTATCATTGCCCTTGGCTCTGGTGGCACGAGAACACGGCCGCCAGCCATGCTCCAGGCTGCAGGAAAAGGAAGACCGACATGTCATGCGGATTGAACGACGCGAGTGGTTACCCCGACCATAGAAAGTCTTGGTAGGTGGCACGGTGCGGGGATGCAGGTGTGCTAGCGGCAAACAACAGGTCCAGTCTGAAATCTTCCGCCGGGCTTCAAGCCACGTATAATTGGCCGAAGCTACAAAGAGCATGACTCGAGAAGACTGCGAGTCTCACGCTGTCACGCCTGGACTTCAAGTCTTTGCCAGAGATTAGAAAGCCATTCGTCTTCTGTGTCACTATTTTGTCGAGTCCTCCTCCACTGATCAATCGACAGATGCTTCTCACAATATGAAGCAGACTTTGCGTCATTGTACGCTTAGTGCCATGCTCACCGCTGGTGGTGAGGTCAAGCAATATAGTATGCATGTCTGTACGCTTGCGTGCACATGAATGTATGATCCACGGTGCAGAATACATGATTTTTGAGCTATTGCACCACAAATTTCACTCCTTTCGCAACATTGTCATAGAATGTCTTCCTGGGCCCGTCAAGCTTCGAGGATGGCCATGTCCAGTGGTAGTGTGGATAGCCCTCGTAGAAATCAAGCTTATTGGGAACACTGCGCACTGTCAATTGTGTTTCAGAAGTTGTATGCACGTAGTTTACCGTTCATCATCAAGCTTTTGCTTGAACAAGAGACCGTCGTCTCTCAGAGTGTCGTGTCCAGCGACAGCAAGGTAGACCTTCTTGAGATCTCTGACACGAGCATGTAGTAAAGGTGAGGCATACGCATCGGTCGGTGGCGCACCAAATGCATCTGCGCTTCGTCAGGCCTCTGTGAGCTGGGAGTATAGATTGAGACTCACCCCAGAAAATCTCCATTGCGCTCGCTGTATTGATCGTGTGCTGGGCATGTTCGTTGTACGAGGTGTATCTCGATTTCAGCTCTTCTGGACAAGCCTTTGGATGGACTGTCGCAGGAACAAGGGCAACCACACCAACAAGTGATTTTCCCAGGCCGTCGTCGACGGCCTTCAACGCAACGCCTAGGGCCAGCCCTGCACCGGCAGATACTCCAGCCGTGAACATTTTGCCTTCGATGCCTCCTAGCTCCTTCGCATGCTTCAGTGTCCACTGCAGTCCGTTGTAGCAGTCGTCGATGAGCCCAGGATGCTTGTTCTGCGGCGCAAGACGGTACTCGACCGAGACGACTACCACATTTCCGCCTTTGGATATGCTTCGTGCGAAGGCATCGTCGCCATCGAGATCGCCCATTGCCCATCCTCCCCCGTGATAGTACACGCCAACGGGACTGCCTCCACTATAGCCCATCGGCATATACACGCGGACTTTGAGGTCATCGGTGATTGTTCGATCCTCGACTTGAACCTAAAGGTGCACGGAGTCAGTGTAAGTCGCACATGCACTTCGTGAAGACATGACGTACACTGGGATCAGGAGGAGGGAAAGTGTATCTGGATACCATGAGGCCTCCGTACTTCGCGAAGCCATCTTGACAGGACGAAAGCGGCCCTTGGAGGAGCATGCGCTCTCCCAATTCCTCTTCGAACTCGATTTAGTTAGCAGTCGTTGACCACGATGCATCGCTTGCTCACCTCAACCCACGGTTTCGCAAAACCCTCTGAAGCCATTTTGGTCAGACTGAAGACTGTATTGCAACACTGCCAATTGCATCTTCAATACTACGCGCATAGTTGCCCCGCGCCAATCACACAATGGTTGTGTCATTTAGAGGTGCTGGAGTGTAGTGTCGGCTGCATGCATGCTCAGTAGACCCATCGCGCCGCGCCGGCAGGGCTAAACACTCCCGACCATCCCCGCAAAACACCCTCGGCCTGCGCTCCATACCACTCCTCCCACCTAACACGGCATGCGACGCGAGTCATGTACACATTAAAGCTACGCCCTTTTTTTTTGCGCTGCTGCTCGATGCTACAAGACGATCCTCCCTAGCTGTAGACATCCTACAGTGACACAACACCACGCGACATGACGGCGTCGAACACGCAGCTCGACAGTCATCCAGCCTTCGCCCGCATTCCGCCATGGGTCAAAGCGAAGCTCCGGCCCATCGCGATTGAGAAGATCCGGCAAGTCTACGAGTGGGTCGAGAACGAGTGCATACCCGCCGAGCGCATCTACAAGGCCCAGCTGGCAGCGAGCAAGACGAGATGGGAGACACCTGCCATCGTTGGCGACCTGCGCAAGAAGGCAAAGGCGCAAGGGCTTTGGAACCTGTTTCTGCCAAACCACTTCGTTGAGAGCCCCGGTCTGACCAACCTGGAATACTCGTGTTGCGCCGAGATCATGGGAAGAGTGTACTGGGCGGCTCAGGTATGCTTATGCGGATGCCGAAACGGGCCATATCTGATTGTTGCAGACGATGAACTGCCATGCGCCCGAGACTGGCAACATCGAGCTTCTCGCCAAATACTGCACGTCCGAGCAGAAGAAGAAATGGCTCCATCCTCTCATGAACGGCGACATGTCCTCCGCCTACAGCATGACCGAACCCGATGTCGCCTCTTCAGACGCTACACAGGTTGGCATCAAGATGGAGATAAGTGATAAGGACGTCATCGTAAACGGACGCAAGCTGTACGGAAACTGCCAATACAACCCAGAGATGCAGCTGTTCATCCTGATGGGTTGCTCGGATCCCAGGAACTCAAACCCTTGGAATCGGCATACCACTCTCGTCGTGCCTGCAAATTCACCTGGGCTGAAGCAAGTGCGTAACTTGACCATCATGGGCTATGACTGGGCGCCAGAAGGCCACGGAGAATACGTCTACGAGAATGTGCGCGTCCCTCGTGAGAACATAATACTTGGTCCTGGCCGGGCTTTCGAGATTGCACAAGGACGGTTGGGGCCCGGTCGCATTCACCATTGTATGAGGCTGATCGGGCAAGCCGAGAGAGCTTTCGAACTCGCTCTGGTGCGGTGCATGGAGCCCAACAAGAAGCCTCGTGGCAAGTTCATCGGCGACTTCGACAGCAACATCGAGCGCATTGCCGATATGCGCATGACTATCGACGCTATGCGTCTGGTGGTACTCAATGCAGCCGACACGATGGATCTTCAGGGAAACAAGGCTGGCAAATACGCTATTGCGCAAAGCAAGATTATGGTGCCGAATGCCCTGCTCAAAGTCATCGATGAAGCGATGCAGATATATGGCGGACAAGGCCTCACACAGCATACACCACTGCCAGAGATATGGACGTATGCCAGGTTCGTTCGCGTTGCAGATGGTCCTGATTCGGCACACAGGCATCAGGTTGGACGGGATCAGATGAAGACTGCGAAGGCTTTCAGAGAGCGTGCCGCCAAGTACACGGAGAGGTACAAGGAGCTATGTCAGACGTGGGGACTGCAACCCGAGGAGTTCTGGGGAATTGTATGATCGTATTGGCCGCTTCATTGTACATGTCCGAGTATAGCATTGAGCAATTTCCAGCTTTCGATACGCACGAACAAGCCTTTGGAAGAGCTCGACGTTCTTCACAAATTCCAGATCAACTTGGTGCACATCCTAACCATCTGCAGATATGGGCTGCCGTACAAAGTTGATTTATGCTGTTGGCCGCTTCTATGCACGAAGACTCACAAAGCTTGAAAGCCTCTGACCCTGCTATGCTCTCAACCACGTTGAAGAGGTAGCACAAGCATAGATTGGTTCGCGGCGTGTCGCGCCATGGAACATGCACCGGCTATCCTCTACCGAAGGTGGCGCGTCGTTAGTGCGTTGTGGAGCTCGACCTACACTATTCGTTCACGCCCCGGCTTCGAGGAAAGTCGCGAATGCTGAAATGTAAGCTCTGGTCACTTCGAGATATGCATACATTGCTCACCTTTTCGTTGGAACATTTGTGACAATTAGGGTATGTGTGCCATGAAACAAAAAGCACTACTCACTTGACGGCCTTTCTCAAACTTGCCCAGGCGAGTCATTCTTGGAAATCTCCAGGTGCGATCGCCGTAAGCTTCAGCAAAGGGTTGCGATCATGGCAGGCGCAGTTCGGCAGCCTATCGATAACAATGTTCCAGCAATCAAGACGCCCATCACTTTGAAGCAAGTACTTCATTTCGTGCCAACTTCACTTGACCATTTCTGAAAACCATCGCTAGTTCGGCTTCGGCCAATCAAATCCAAAACGTACCAAATCACCGACAGAACAGGGAAGAGATATGTGATGCGAAAGAAGCCGCCTGGCAAGCTTGTCTCTAAGACGGCCCATAAGGTCGAACGTGAATACAGGATTGTACACGCGCTGCAAAACACCGATGTACCGGTCCCAAAAGTCCACGGCCTGTGCGAGGATGATTCAGTCGTTGGAAGCCCCTTCTACATCATGGAATTTCTGGATGGCCGTATATTCACCGAGCCACACTTCAAGGATGTAAGTGCCGCAGAAAGGCAGGAGATGTGGCATGGTGCTTTACGAACCTTGGCGAAGCTACACAAATTGAATCCGAGACATATTGGTCTGAAAGGGTATGGGAAGCCGAGCGCATTTTACGATCGGCAGATCAAGGCTTTTACCGCGCTTGGTGAAGCGCAAAGCAAGACAAAAGATGTTGAAACATGGAGAGAGGTTGGGGAGGTACCACGTATGAAAGAGCTGGTGCAGTTTTTCAGTGACGAGACGAGGCAACCGAAGGATAGGGGAGTACCGATTCATGGTGACTACAAGATCGACAATCTGGTCTATCACAAGACCGAGCCGAGAGTCATTGGGATTCTAGAGTAGGTGACTTCTCTTCTCGAGCTTTTGCAAGCTGAGAAGTGTGCTGACTGAATCATCAAGCTGGGAAATGTCAACCTCTCAGACGTCTCCAATCTCATCGTCCCGTGGACCATCACCTCTTTCTCCATTCAGCGCCGTAACTCGCATCCTGCCTTCGCATCAGACGCGCAAACACCAGGTCTGCCGTCTCGCGATGAAGCCATCTCTTGGTATGCTGCGGTGGCAAATTGGGATCCAGCTCCGGAATTGGCATGGGGTACGGCGTTTGCCATGTTCAGAGATAGCATCATCTTCCAGGGTATTGCTAGTCGATATGTGGTGAGACAGGCAAGTAGCGAGGAGGCGAAGAAGGTGGGTGAGGAGATGGGACCGGCGTCGGAGATTTGTTGGGAATTGGTGAGGAGGGCGAAGGAGGGTTCGGGGAGTAGAGCAAAGCTGTGATCTTTTACATTGTGAAACAGAATGCTCAAGAAATGCGCTTCATGGATGTAAGTAAAGGATAACAGACCGTATCCATAGATATTCTTTAGATTGGCCAATAAATTTCAGAGACAGTCGCCTATAGTCTTTGACTGTTCTCTAAGGTGTTTGGGTAAGAAGTGGAAAGCTCGAGCAGGATGGAGGGAAGCGCTAGCCAATTGTGAACTCACGTCATCGACGCGTCGCGTCCTTCTAGACGCAAGGACATCCAGCGTCTTCAATTTTACCCACCAACGCTGCACTGTTCGTAAGGCGTAGCCAGACGACCAACCCAACGGAAATGCTCCATATGGAATGCCGGGGTGCGGGCGCTTGTATTACCTTGATTGGTGTTCCGGGTTTAGTGCATACCCAAATCAGCAATCGTAGGCACCACGTCTTCTCCGGACTGTTCCCCCGCCTCGACACATCCCCGCGTCATTGCCACCAGCTCGGCTCTAGAACATGATGATGGAAGCCCCATTCTCGTTGGCACGAAATCAGATGCTCCAGCATTTAAGCCTCTCGCGCAGAAACCGTACTTGTGCAATTCGATCTCGGTCGTCATAGCAGACTATACCAGCCAGAAGCGTTGTTTATTTCAGAATCCACAATGTCTCCGGTAAGCATATGGAAATCTTCTACGTCGGATGCCACTTATGCAGATTTCATCCCAGATAGCCAATGGCACATCGAAGCGCACTATATCCACCCCACTGCCAAACCCATCTTTACAGGTGACGGCTGATCATCGTCTGAAGCTGGAAGAAGCTCCCGTATATGCGCCAGGAAAAGGAGAAGTACTTCTTCATATCAAGACAACTGGAGTCTGCGGGTACGAATATCATACATCAAGACTGCCTCCGGCTTTCACTGACACCCGTCAAGGTCCGACATCCACTTTTGGAAGGCCGGAAGAATAGGCTCTCTCGTCGTTGAAGGCGACTGTATCCTTGGCCATGAAGCTGCTGGCGTTGTCTTGCAATGTGGTGAAGGCGTAACAACATTACAACCAGGTACGACCGTCATCTTCTCAACTCATAGTTGTGTTCATGATGCCGACTGATATGCAAGGCGATCGTGTGGCAGTCGAACCTGGGGTACCTTGCGGTTCCTGCTTTCTTTGCATGGACGGCCGGTATAACCTATGTGAAGATGTTCAATTCGCTGGTGTGTATCCATATCATGGGACCATTCAAAGATACAAATGCCACTCTGCGAAGTGGTGCCACAAACTTCCACCAAATGTCAGCTTCGCTGAGGGCGCACTCCTCGAGCCTCTGTCCGTTGTTATGCACGGCATACGGTCAGCTGGCCTGAGTCTCGGCAGAGGCGCCGTTATTTGCGGAGCAGGCCCAATCGGCCTTATTGCTTTGGCAGCAGCTCGAGCGAGTGGCGCGCATCCACTCGTGATCACGGACTTGGAGCCGAAGAGATTGGAGTTTGCGAAGAAGTTTGTCCCAACCGCGGTGACATACCAAGTCGATCGGGACCTTGACGCGCAAGCGAACGCGCAACAGATCAGAACTTTGTTTGACTTCGAGAATGTTGGCGAATATGGCGCTCCTGAGATGGTGCTGGAATGTACCGGCGTTGAGAATAGCGTTGTCACGGCCGCATATACAGCACGAAGAGGCGGGACTGTCATGGTAATTGGCGTAGGAAGAGAAATCATGAATAATCTCCCATTCATGCATCTATCACTGGCAGAGGTATGTTTCACTCGAACTCAAATAGTCTATACACAAATGATGTGGTGCTGACAAACCCAATAGATCGATCTCAGATTCATCAACAGATATCGCGATACGTGGCCCTCTGGTCTGCAATGTCTTGGAGGCGGTATCGTCGACCTCAAGCCCCTCGTCAGCCATACTTTTCCGCTTGAGAAGGCACTTGATGCGCTGCATACATGTGGAGATTTGAGTAACGGGAGTATCAAAGTTCAGATCAATGACGATAGAGACGATGTATTGTAGAGCTGATTATGCCGCCATACTATGCATTGGCAATATTCCCGATTTAGTTGACATATCGGTTAGGCGATGCAATTCAAGCTTTCTCGGGTTCATCTGATTGCCTCAAGCGGAGACCGTGTAAAAAGACAGCCTTTGATGGTTGTTGAAGACGCAGTAATCCCGTAACGCACCATTTTCCTGATCACCATGTTGCATGTTGCCAACGGTGGGTCTCTCAGCTAAGAGTCCCCACAACTTGACTACCGGTAGTTTTCCGGTATGGATCACAAATTTAAGGAATCTTATGTGCAAGTGCGACAAAAACAACTGCCGTCCCACCCTTCTGAGCTCATGCCCGGGTAACATCCTCATGATGTCGCATCTGCATCTCGTGGTATTATGGTTCTCGAAATACCAGTTACCACCTGGATCAGGGTAGGATCGGCTCGGTTTTGATGCACTACCACCGTATAAGCTCCGAATCTCGTGCAAATCTCCAGAATGCAAGGCCTTAGTACGATTAATTAATCGCCTCAGAAATCTATAGGTATTAACTCTTGCTTAGCGTGCAGAGGGGTGTGAAGGTTCACAGATTTGATGAGGGCGCTAGATCTTGAGGTCTTGGCTAAGCTTGGCGTGTATACGCAGGCAGTATAGGACGTACTCCTGCGCAAGATCGACCTATGCCAGATCCAGGTGGTACCGAGCTGCCCGGCGTAGTGCCCGGCCCGGCGTAATGCCCGCTCACCAACATCAAAACAGCAGCTCAATTTGAGGCTATTGAGCCACGCACGATCGCTATTATCGCGATGTTTTTTAGTGTTGAGTTCTATAGGCCTTAATTGATATATATAGCTATCTATATTTTGATGGGAGTTTGATTGCTCGGCCGTGTCGTGATTGAGATGGTGGTGGGCCTGCTGCAGCACCTGAGGCTTCTCTACTACTCTGAGGTTGCGTAGCAGCTTTCTGTTTGGAAGTCGCCTTGAGAGAAGCCTTGAGGCTATGCCCGTTACCCTTCTGGGACGTTTTTTGAGCTTGGTGGAGTCGTTGTTGAGCCCTACGAGCAGTTGCTCGTGAGGCTCGGTCAGCAGCCTCCCTCGCCTTCTCTGCCTGCCTCAATATCCTAGCCTCAGCCCTAGCCGTACGCCTTGCCTCAATACCCTGAGCTTTGGCTTGTTTCTGATCCTCTCGTACACAAGCTCTCTCAGCTTTTTGGAGTTGTTGTTGCTCCTCTTCTAGCTCTTGCTGCCTGAGACGATCACGTGCTTTTGCCACCTTGGTAGGAGAGTAGAACACACTTCCACCATGATATTCATCAGGCTCTTCAAAAGGCAGTGCCTTGCCTCGCTTCCTACGTAGCCTCTCATTAATAAGGACCTGCCTTAAGCCTTGAGCCTCATATTCAAGAAGGCTTTTTTGAACTGAGATTTGATGAAAGGCCTGGCTGAGCTTTTGAGCGCGTGGATCACCTCTATCCTTAACTACCTGGCGCAGTAGACCCTCAGTTTTTCTCCAGTTTGAGGCGCTTAAGGCTGAGGAGTCGCTATCGCTTGAGCTACTGAGTGTAGACTGCCTAGTATTGAATCTCTTGAGTATTACCTCTGGCTCAAAAGGTGATAAACCAGTAGCCTGGAAGGCCTTAAGAATAGTCTTTTCCTGAACAGAAGCCTGCCAGGCAGCCATGAACATTAGGTAGAAGTCTCTCTTACTTATAGAAGTGAGCCCTTAGCACCTTTCTATGAAGGCAGCTACCTGTCCTGAGTAGGCAGATGAGAGAGGCTTGAACATGACAACGTCAAGCGGCTGGAGCGTGTGGGTTGAATGAGGAGGATATACCATAAGGAGGATTCTGTTTCGATTGCAGTAGTCGATGAAATCCATCGATAGATGAGACCCATGGCCATCAAGGATGAGCAATCGATAGCTTGATCGAGCTTTAGCCTTTGTAGAGCGGTCAAACACCTGCTCAAGCCAGGCTAGCCCTATATCGTTGTTTGTCCAGCCTGAAGGTGAAGAGGCAAAGTGGGTTCGGTGTTTGTTTGGATCAAAAGCTTGAAGCCACGAGTCCTGGAGCGAGCCTGAGGCTGACTGGTAGATGATCGCTGGGTCAAGAGCAGATCCATCAGCGCATATGCAGGCTAGCAGCGTTATCCACTCTCGATTGCCATCCTGGATGTGAGCCTTGATCTTCCCCTTCTCATACAGCCTCTTGCTGAAGATCTGCTTTAAGCGGGTAAGGACTCCTAGCATAAAGCCTTTCTCATCCATATTATACGTGTGACGAGGCTCAATACTGTATTGGCTGATCTTACTGCACAGCAGCTCAAAGTAGAGACTGTACTTTAATTGAGAGTCAGCCTGGTGGCGCAAGCGATCAATCCCTGTTGCCCAGTGCGAGATAAGGTCAACCTCATGTCGCTTGATATATCGATCAACCCAGCCTTTTCCAAGCTCTCTTTTTGCAATATCTGAGCCAAAGCGGCGTATCATAGCTCGGGTAGGTGGTAAGCCTCGTTCAGTGAGCTGTTTGATATATCGTAGAAGCTCCTGCTCTTGCTGAGGGTGGAGCGCTTGTTGATTTTCTGCCTTGCTATCACGTGAGGCAGTAATGTGCTGGTGCCTCCATGCAAGCGTTCGACGATCAACGCCATACTTTGTTGCAATTTGAGTATAAACAATCTTTTCTCCAGGCTTCAGCGATTCTATAGCTGCAAGCGCAGCCTCAATTAAGCTCATATTGATGGTGTTATCGTGTGCTGAAGTTTTGGTGTTGCATTTAGTGAGTGGGCATTACGCCGGGCCGGGCATTACCGGTACGCCGGGCAGCTCGGTAACTGGTATTTCGAAAAACACCCATATTGGAAAGAACTGGTGAATGGCACCACTCCGGCACTCAAGGTTCAACTTCGAATGCGCTTGACATGCACCAAGTGACGACGGCGAATCGGCGCCATTCCGGCTGTACATTGCACACTTTGATTGGGCGTCCTTTTCAACCATAATCCAGAATAACCAATGAGAAGCAGCTAAGGGGCGGCCAGCACGGGAAGCTGTGAGTAGGGTAGGACCTTCAGATCCCAAATGGAGGAGACGATGGCAAGCATCACGACCCCAGCTTCAGGGTGATGCTTGCGCGACTCGCGTCGAATCCGGGGCCCCGCGTCTCGCATAACAGAGTCTATAAAATCACGTCCTCGCACTGCACCCCGAGGAATATGCATGAGCAGCACATTTCTTTCGCCAGCTCTCCGATGTGTCATCTTCGTTGCGACCACATCTTCATTGCTTCTTATATCGCATCGATACTCCACATCATGTCCAGCAAACCCAATCACGCTGAGCAGACCGAGCACGCTCCTGAGACAATGACCGCTACCGACACCTCGACACTCGGACACCTTGCCAACCAGGAAGATCACGAAGTCGGCAAACTTGCTTCATTTTGCAAGTATCCTCGGGCATGTGCATGGTGTATTTACATGGTCTGGGTCGTCTTACTCGTTTCCTTCGAAAACCAGGCTGCCGGAAATATCATTGGAATCCCACAATTCAGACAGGACTTTGGCCATGCATATACCGCTGCAGATGGAACGGTTAGATATGTCATCGATGCGAAATGGCAGTCGGCATTCCAAGGCGCACCTGTTGCTTCGTAAGCATATCCGAAGCACTTTACTTGTGAACATCGAACTAACATCGCAGTGCAATCGTCGGTGCCCTAGGATGTGGCCAGTTTGCAGATTGGCTCGTGCATCGTCTGGTAGTCATGATCTGTCTATTCGCAACCTTCGCCGCTGTCACTATAGAGTTCGTTGCAACGACCAACGAGCTGTTCTTTGGTGGCAAATTCCTGAACGGCTTCATCACTGGTGCACTGGCATCGGTCACGGTCACCTATGTTGGCGAGATCACTCCTCTTGCTTTACGTGGCATGCTCACCTGTCTGACGGCGCTTGCATATACTCTTGGTCCGCTCACCGTTGCACTCATCGTCAACTCCACCGGCGTCTACACCAGTCGATGGGCGTATCGCGCCGTCTTCTGTGCGCAGTATGGTTTCGCCGCTGTTGCCACCCTATTTGTGTGGTTCATGCTCGAGTCGCCGTGGTGGTTGGCTTCCAAGGATCGCCATGCAGATGCGTTGAAGGCTCTCCGTGGTCTTGGTCACCGCGGACAGAATAGCGAACAGAAGCTTGCTCAGATTGCAACAACACTGGAAGAAGTCAGGCTTGAGACTGAAGGTGTCACCTACCTCGAATGCTTTCGAAAGTCCAATCTTCGACACACCATTATCTCCATCATGCCTCTTTCCATCCAGGCTCTTAGTGGCATCGCATTCGCCGCCTCCTACTCGACATACTATATGCAACTTGCAGGATACTCCACTGCCTTTTCTTTCAAACTGCAAATTGTCCAACAAGTCATCTCACTGGTCGGCAACGTCATGTCTTGGTACCTTGTCGACCGCATCGGACGGCGCAACCTCACTTTCTGGGGTCTCTTCGTCCTGACCATCATTCTGTTCGTCATGGCTGGACTCGCGGTTATTGGTACCGTGTCAGCATTGCAAGGCGCGAAATCGATGATTTTGCTGTACTGCTGGTGGTACAACGTTACCATAGGCGCCACTGCGTACACGATTCTGTGCGAGACCAGCACATCTCGCCTTCCCGTCAAGACTATCGCTATCGGGCTTGCACTGCAGAACGCGCTCAATACCATGTGGTCATTTGTGCTGCCTTATTTGTTCAATCCCGACAAGTTGAGTCTTGGCGGACGGCTGGGCTTCATATTCGGCGGACTGGCTGTCATCTGTCTAGTGTATTTGTGGTTCTACCAGCCCGAGACAGCAGGAAGGTCATATGAGGAGCTAGATGAGGTGTTTGCAAGGAAAGTTCCAGCTAGGCAGTTCAAGACGCATCACACCAATGCGCAAGCACTAGGCGAAGCGGTGAAGGAGAAAGGTACATTTTGAGGTCAATCAGGATGCTGTTTTGTGCACTCTGGCACCTACTGTCACTATCTACGTCAAATATCTGGTCCATTAACAATCAGGCATATGACTGAGCCCAAGCTGTGGGCTATATTTTCTCATATCCCACACTGGATTGTAGCCACCATTCGAGCTCGGACGTGGGTCAGTTTCGAATTTTACAAAGACTGGGATCCTCGTGGATATTGGGAAGGAGCGGTTGAACCATGTCTCCCAAGAAATGTCTCCGGTGACCATGCCTAGATTCAAGCGTCTGACGCGTGTTGTGTGTTCGAAGAAAACTTTTTTCAACTGGCAAAACGTCGCTTTCGTAGACTCGAAGGTGCTAGGTGCTATATTTATTGGCTCCAAGGGACACAATTCTAGATTCTCCGGTATGATGAGGTTGAAAGTTCCAATGCCGCATGGATCGTAGCATGTTCACAAATGATGCAGAAACGCCGGGACGATAGCTGTGGTATCGGCCCACGCACAGCTCGAAATGTTCAGGAAATCCAGCTCAGGGTTGAAGTAAAGCATTCCACGAACTGCCATCTTTTCCAGGGTATCTTCAAAGGTTGAACCTGATGGGAATAGATCCAGCGACTGACCCTGTGGTACTCGCAGGAATCGGCAAGGAATGTGGACGCGGTAGTGTCGTAGAAACTCTGCACGAGACTCTCTGCACACACGAAGGAACTTGCTGTGAATCTGGCTGCCTTCCAAATTCGCGAAATAGCTCTCGATGCTTGTATAGTCATCTACACTATCGACCATGAATGTTTCTCTCGTTGGCAGGATGGGGTTGGATAAATAGACCTTGATGAGACGGTGGCGTTGGAACGCATGGGTCCAGATCATCAAATGAATCTCCTTTGGGAAGTTGGGAAACAGGTGGTACGTTGAGTTGTATTGCTTTGATCGAGGATTGAAGATGGAAAGATTGGTTGGTGTAGGCATGTCGGATCCTCGCACAAACATTACTGCTGGCGCGTAAAGGTCGGAGTAATGGAAAGTACACAATACAGGACGTCATTGCCTGCTTCTATATGTACAGGTCAACAGCAAAAATGTTTGAAGGGTCACTGAGGCGGTTGGTCGTCATCGTATGGAGTTGGAAAGCTGTTGCTTGGAGGGGTAATGCTAGGCGTTCCGTCCACAGAAAGCTGCGTCACATGCTCGACATGTGAGCTAAAAGATCAAACCGGACACCATTAGCAAGCTTTGAGGTACAGATACCGGGTCCATCGATGGAGCGACATTTAGATTGATGGTAATGGTGTTTCTAGCCCAGTGAGGCACGGGAATGGAGCGATGTGAACGGCTGGTGGAAAGGAACAATAACATAATAAATATCCGTCAAGAACGCTTTTAGCAAGCATTGGCCATTATGACCCTGCCGAAATGTTTTTGAGATGCAGAGAAGCTGCGACGATTCTAGCCTTACCGTCAGTCAGCCCATAATCCACGAAGTCCTTCTTCACTCAGTCCTAGCACTGGATCCTTCTCCGGCTTCGGCACATCCCAAACGTCACGTTCATGTCCTTTGTGCTCACCACCGATCGCGAAGTCCCAAACGCCTCCATAGGGGTACGCACCCATCATCATGAACTCGCCTTCGATAGGTATCTTGCTGAAGAATTGCCTATGTTCGCTCTCCGAACCAGTATCGAGCCTTTCTGCAGCGTGCCCTGCTTTGATGCCTTCTGGTTGATGAAATGCAAGCTCAGTTGTGGGTGGAGACGGCGAGAAAGTCTTGTGTGCAATGCCGCTTGGAATGATAAAGACATCCCCTAGTCTTGCTTGTAACTCCAAACCTCCATCTTCGCCGTTTCCGCGGGCGCCAATCTCATGCTCTCCTTGTTTCCATTCAAGATCGTCTGCAACGCCGAATCGAATAGTCGCTCCTTGGCCCGAGATGACAGTCATGCATTCGTGTGTAGTCGAATGATAATGTGACTGAATGTCTGGACCATATCGTGCTATCCATTGTGATTGCCAGCCGTTTGATGCAAAGAGGTCGAACACATCGCTGGTTTGGAAGTCTGGCGAACTGACTAAATCGAGAAGAAGGCCTGGATAGTGAAGCAAAGGATATGGTGAGTTTGGAACCAATGGAGTTGCAGGTAATTTGTAGGCCTTGAATCTGATGGCCATTGTGATTGGAGGTCGTGTGGAATTTTTGGATAGAGACTTTGGATCGACGGAGAGAAATTGAGAAAGATAGTGCACTGATATGAACGATGTTTCGGGAACACTTGCCCGAAGTAGATGCGAGAGGGAGAGGGGCTCGCTCGTTTCGCGAATGGTCAAATATGACGTCAGCAGCTAGATAGACCGGGTACGAAGCCGAGTCGGATACGATCCCGAGCCCAACACTGCACAACTTCCTCGCTGGAAGTCACACTCTCAATTTATCAGTTCATGTAGGCATATAGGATACACTGAGGGAGGCTTCGAGGTCGTCAATCGCCAAAGTTGTGCTATTAGTCGTCCTTGTAAATAGTCAATCTAGGATTTTGTCCTCTAAAACCACCATTAGTAAACAATGGTCACCGTCTGGATGTAGCTTTACCGAGCCACTCCTGAATCGAGCTGCCTGCCATCTTAGGCAGGTATTTATACCGATCCGCGTTGTATGTCTCCTCAATGCCCTTAGATATTCTCTGCGCCTTGACGATTGTCAATCTTTTCGCATTGGCCCAGTGCTCCCGTGCGACGAATGTATCTGCTTCGCCTCTAAGCTCTTCACGCTTTCTGCGCACTTCGAGGCTGTCTTTCTTCTCAGCTTTGCACAATGCGCACTTGCACTCAAATCCCCATGTGGTCATCAGTGCCGCTTGACGCGTATCGTAGTCGCTGGACCCGTCATATGCGTGGAAGATTTCTTCGCCGGCACTGATATTTCGTGTAGCACGCACGATCATCAAGTCGCCGATATACTCCTTCTTTGCATTCGGTAAACATGAGTGGTTGATGTAAGCTGCATAGATCCACAGCCCAGTGCTGGCATTCCGCGCACCTTCCTCGCCGAATTGATTGCCTGGACCGAACGCATTGCGAGACATGATATCATGAATGCGAAAGACGTCAACAACAGCACCCTCTGGAGTCGAAAGACTTTTGCCTGCCCCTTGGTAGTCACCATACAGATCCAGTACCTTGTCAATCTGGGCAGGGTTGCTAATGAGCTTTTGCACAATGGCTTTGCTGAGTCCAACCGGTGACACCCGGATTCTATCGTCGCGCAAATCGTAGGTCATCGCTGTCATGGCTTCTTTATCGTGGCCCCATAACACACAGAACGCTTTTTCGCACATGATCAATTCGCCAGCAGATATGTTACGCTTCGCGAACAAGCCTCGCCCCATGTCAACACTCTTCTTCACTTCAGTGGGCCCGAGAAACGTTGCTGCGTCTACACGAGAACGTGCTTTTGACAGGTTTACCCGCAATTTCGTGAAGTTGTGGGTACCAGTGTCCTGTTCCCGCATGCGGATCGTAATTCGCTTGAGATATGTCTTTGCATCTTTGTCATCAGGTGCAAGACTTTGTTGTTCTTCAAAAAGCTTCTTCGCTTCTTGCCATTGTCCCAGACTGTACGCTGCACTCCCAGCCCGGAAATATGCTTTGCTATCGAGATCTTTTGAGCGTTGCTCATTCTTGCCGATGAGTGAAGACTTCGCGTCACTTATGACGCCATCCATCTGACCAAGAAGCAGACTGATGTACGCACGATTGCGAGCAATATCTTTTGCCAGATCTTGGAGTGACTGTAACTTTGCGATCTTCAAGCCTTCTGAGTATTTCGCATAAGCTTCTGGTAGGTCTTGGTCTTTCAATGCGGCATTGCCTTTGTTCTTGCATCGAGTGGCAGCCTTTTCGGCTGCTGCGGGGTCCTTGAATTCGCTGTCCGCAATCTCATCCGTCAAGGAAACCAGGTCCGAAGGATGGTCGATCCGAATGGTGGCCTCGCCGTCATCCGTCATGGTGAAGTAAGGTTCCTTAACTACGAACAGCTTCGTCAACTCGAGGACCTCATCTCCATGTCTCATCTTATGCAGACCAAACTCTAATCTTTCCGTTTCTTTGCCTTCTTCGTCCTGAACCATACACCAAGAACGGACTGCAAGTCCTACTACCGGGCTAGCGCGCTTGATAGCAAGCTTCTTCCCAATATGATGCGTCTCCATCCTAAGGTCGGAGAACCTCATCGGGATCAAATCGTCTAATGATGCAGTGCATGGAGGGTATGGCTGTCCGATTGGAAGTGATGGTAGAGTACCTCCTTGTGCCTGCGTCATGTCGGGATCTGGCGCACCGCCCATGTCATGCATCAGAGAAGCTCCTGTCGCCTCTTTTACTGAAGGCGTCGCCTCCCTTGGTACCCGTTCATTCCCTTTAGCCTCTGAAGACTTCCTCACTCTGTTTTTGGCTGCTGCCCTGATGCGCTCCGACTCTTGCTCCGTGAGGAAAATGGTGTTGCTATGGTTTTGGAGTGACATCTTCCTGATGTCAACGTATGTAAAGCTTCCTTCACTAGAACTTTTCGTTCAAACCTTCTTTCTTTCGATCCTGTTACCAGATGTACTTCAGCTGCATGATCCGACCTTTCAATACGTGACGCTCTGGGTGGCAAGCTGTGGTTGGCTATTCTCCGACTGAACGCAAGGATAGGTGAAAGAACCCAAGATTTTGTCGTAGCTGATGTCGTCAAAGGTGTTGCTGTTTTCGAGCGATCTAAATTTTGGTGTTGAGCAACGAATCATTGACGAGGCGCGAGCGGGCAACCGAGGCCGCTAATAATATCACTAACCTATCCTGACACTAGAGCGGAGCTACAAACCTTGCACCTTCTGCTGTCTGCTGCTCGATTGAACCTTTGTCACAATCAACAGGTCGCCATAATCTCTTTATATTGTACAGTGCAAACCTTCGAGACAGATAATGTATATGGAGCACAATCGAATGATATCGCTTCACGCCATAACCTGTTCGAATGCTTCAACTCGTATTGACGAAACTGGATCACATCAACATTCCTTGTATAGAAGGACTTTTGCGTTCAGAAACTCTCTTCGCACCTTATAGCTTGTCTGGCGGGTGATTCAGATACTGCTCGCACCTTTCAAACAGTAACCTCGATTCTTCGCCACACGGTGGAGAGTTCATCTGGCAGCAGCGAGGCAGGCAAGTTCTCAGCGAATACATGTCATAGTTGACTTCTCGAACTCGCGTCAAAGACGCTCGAAGATCAACAGCGACTTGTCTCGTATACGAGTTCCTGTTGGTTTCCACATCGGCTATAAGATCTCATACTCACAGCCTGCGACCGTGGTTCGGAGGCCGCCGCATCGACGCGGTGACGACCGGCCCACCTTCTTTCTTATCACAAAAAGCATTCGAGCCAGGTAAGTTTAAGCATACTTCAAGCGTTAAGGGCCCCAAAAGCCTTCGAGCACTCCGCAAGTCTCTGTCGATATCCACCTTAAACCAGTCTTCCGCGAACACAGTACGAACAAAACCACCAAAAATGACCTCCGTCCCGAACCCCTCCTCACCATCACCAACAGCCCTCGCATCCGCCCTCCTCTCCACCATAGAATCATCCATAATCCCCCTCACCCAAAAAGGCGTCTCCTCCGGCTCCAAACTCTTCGGCGCCGCCATGCTCTCCCGCAATTCCCTCACACCACTCACCTGCGCGACCAACAACGAGCGCATCTCGCCCCTCCTGCACGGCGAAATAAATTGCATCCAACAATTCTTCACCATCGACTACCCCGACACTTCCACACGTCCCTCTCCGTCCAAGGACTGCATATTCTTCGCCACGCACGAGCCGTGCAGCTTGTGCCTTTCGGGTATCACGTGGGCCGGTTTCAACGAGTTTTACTACCTGTTCACGTATGAGGATAGTCGGGATTTATTTAGCATTCCGTATGATATTGATATTTTGGAGAGTGTGTTTCGGGTAAAGGGGGATGAGACGGATGAGCAGGTACAGAGAAGGGCGTTGTATAATCGGAACAACAAGTTTTTCACTGCGAAGTCGGTGGCGGAAGTGATTGGAGAAGTGCAGGATGCTCAGAACAAAGCTAGATTGATGGAGGAGATGTCTCGGATTAAGGCGCTGTATGGTGGTTTATGTGAGGTGTACCAAGAGGGAAAGAAGGACGGTGTTGAGAGCGCGAGTGCATGGAAGTGAATACTTCGTTTCGTCAGCTAGCGATCACGACAATGACACCTTCCATCAATGTCGTACGATACCAGCATATGAAAACACCTACATCCTACCTTTGAGGCAATGATTTTCCAATTATCGAAAAGCTCACTGCAACATCGCAGGTGGTGATGTTCGTACTCCCAGGCCGAGGTCGGTCAAGCCTGTCATTCACACGTCATGTCCAGGGGTCCACATTGACGTCTCTCGCCAAAGTCGCACAGTATCCACTCACACGCCGCTTGTTCTCGGTATGTCACGAAGAAATATGGATGATGCGGAACCGCTCACATGGGTTGTGTGAAATATACATATATCACGTCAATGAAAGTGTCTCGCGCAATGATAAGCTTTCTTCAACCAGTTTACAAACATGTCGGGTACCAGACAAGCGCTTATCGAACACAAAGTCATCACGGATGTATTGCCGGGAAACCTCGATCTCAAGTACGAGTTGACTGTGCAATGGCCAAATGTGACGCTGAATAAGGCGGGCGAGGAGCTTGGTCGCGAGGAGACTCAACCGGAACCGACAATATCCTTGAGTCCTGCTGTACGTTGTGAGCAATCGCACCTATCCTACAGTATACTGACTTGCCGCATAGCCGCAGCAGAAGCTCGAGAACCTGATCTTGATAATGACGGATCCAGTGAGCCACCCGATATACCTTTTCTTGAATACATTCTCATGAGTACGCAGGACCTGATGATGAACAATGACGCCTACTTTGGTCAGGTACGCCATTGGCTTGTCACAAACATTCCCACAGAGAGCGATGGCACCTTGTCCATCCCGACAAGCTCGACAACTTCCCCCTACGTTGGCCCGGCACCTCTTCCGAACTACCTCTATGCCCGCCCGCATCGTTATGTCTTCATCCTGGCACGCTCTTCCGGTTCAGTCAACATCACGTCCGAAGACCTTCGGGATCTGCAGCGCCCGTATGCGGCAGCCATGTCTGGGAACCAAGACGCGCAAGACATCAAGGATCGATGGGGCTTCAATGCGCAGAAGCTGTTGGAGATGAAAGGACTAGAAGTTGTTGGAGTCAACTTCATGCGTGTCGGCGGCACCTTGAAAAGTGCAGCAGCAAACATGGGCATGACGGCGCAAGGCATGGCGAACAAGGTACGAAGCATGATATGAAGTTCCGTTTTCTTTTGCGAGTGTTTTCTGATATGTTGGCATTTAGATTGTTGGCAAGTAGTGCGCTGTAGGCATTTGTCGTTGCGAGGTGTAAGTCGAGGCCACTACAGGCAGGGCATCATTCTGGTCGAGTATCCGGTCATGATGTTGTTAGCAATGTAAAGGACTCTAGGACTATCAATGAATAGACATCACACACATGCGAAGACCGTGTCTGCGCCTGGAACTGCTCGCGCAGCTTCATACACATTGAAATTGCGCTCCTTGCCGTCGACATCTCTTGTTCGATAGGACTGTCCGGTGAGAGCGCCAAGAATATCCAGATGCAGTAAGCGCGGCCGACGGGCGGCCTGGCGTGTCAGCACTCTATGTGGCATTCGATCGGAGACTCGAACAGTCCATCGTGGACCGACACTCCAATTGTTCTCGGAGCTTGAGTGTAAGCAGCTAAGTTGTCGCTAGCTATGACACCGAACTGTCGAGGTACGGGCTGGCAGAGTGATGCTCGTTCTGCAACTTCTGCCTAGGGCTAGTCGGCCATCGCAAGTTTAGACGAAGCAGTCCAGGCACACTCAGCTACCGAGACCCCTGCACCCGCTCGCCTTATCACTCCACGCTTGTGATGGCGCTACGACGTTCTGGTCGATGGTCGTGTTGGCGTCCATCCCTTTTGGGATGCGCCAGGCCGTACAGAAATGAGTCGTGTTTGCAATCAGAACGGGAGTTCTAGAGAATGAAAGTGGTGGTGATGATGGTGGTGGTGGTGGTGGTAGAAAAGCAAAAAGGAAGCAAATGCCACACGTCACTTGCGGCTCGTTGAGCATGGGCCACTAATCTGTGGATCTGAGAAGGCACGACCGTTAGTTCTGAGGCTATCGGGAAGGCGGGGAGACCCCTCGCGGCGGAATAAATATAGACGGCGAACATGGAATGTCGGCAGAACAGATGAAGACGATTCTGAAACGCAGACGTGTACCGGTACGCATTCACTGTCGCCCTTGGGCATTCTTGAAACAGACGTTCCACTTGTTGCAGTCGGACCGCCCACCGCACACGAGCTGTGTCGATCTGGCGACATGGAATTGTGAGGTTTGTCGTCGTTGGCTGGCTGCACATGCAAGTGAACGAGCACCAAGACTCGGCTTATGCTTAGGAGGCCACACTGAAGTGACTATGGCCGTTCCCTCCTCACACATGTCGCATTCAGAAAGGGAGAATCGAAATTGATCAAGCTGAGGTTATCCACATCCCTCACTGGAGACGATAAGCATTGCCTGGGAGGGTGGACTAGTGGACCCTTTCAAGCCGGCGCAATTTACTCCGCAGCGACACTGTTGCACTGCATCTGGTCCCTGGCGCTGCTGCTTGTGCTGTGCCTCTCGCTCACTGCCGCTTGCTTTTGTATTTACACGCTGGACTCAGGGCATTGGAGAATCGCATGAAGAGCAGTTTCAGGTGGCAGCACCTCGTCAGAGCAGCCATTGCCCCTCAAACCCGTTGTTCGGCGCCGCAGCCAATCCGCCATTACCGCCTCCACGTCAGGCACGCGAGCACTCGACGACGCAAGAACACGCCGCAAGACCTTGCACGATACCCGCGACAGGTCTACGAGCCCGAAGCCGTCACAACGTTTGTGGCAATTGCCTCTTCCGGCGAACACCATGGTGGATGCGCGGGAAGCAGCACATGAGGCGGCCAATAAGTTCATGTCCAAGAGCAGTCGCTGGCGGACCAAAATATTCTCCAAGGAAGAGGCCGCCCCAAAGTCGCCCGAGAACAAGCCCTCGCAGACGCAGATTGACGACGACGTCAACGCCTTCCTCAAGCCCTCGACCGACAAAGCCCAGCAGCAAAGAGACGCCGCCGCCGCCTTCCTTGCGAGCGCGAACCGACCCCGCATAGATGTCGCCAGAGCCCAACGATGGCCGGGGGCACAAGAAATACTGAAGAGCGCTGCGGCAGGATCGAGGAGCCCAGGCCCTGGCGGCATGAGGACGGGCACGCGCAAGAAAGGTCTCACTGTGAGCTTTGTTCGCGCCGTGCCTGAGATCATAGGACACGGAGGCGATGAATGCGAGGAGCCCGCCGTCGAGGTATCCAAGCGCAAGCAGTCAGTCCACAGATCAAATCTGAGTACCTCACAATTGAAGCCACAGGACGATGCGAACCTCGGCACAGGCATTGGGCGCACACCCTCGCAGACGGAGCAGAGAAACTCGCTCACGAGGACGAACACGTCGCACGGCGAACTGTCGCCTCCGCTGGGCAAGAAGCTCGAGATGGGTCACATCAACACCCATGCGCAAGCCCCGCCCCCGCTGCCGCAGCGAATGGGCCAGATGGGGCTGGGTGAGAGGCCACGAGCCCTGGCGAGAGCGCCCACGGGCTTCGACACCATCCCACCGCCAGGCGCCGATGCGCGGCGGCTGAGTCAAGACTCTGACTACTCCCAAGACTCGGACAACATGTCACCAGTCCTGGCACGGAAGATCTCAAATGTGGAGCCAACCATTCAAGAGGAAGACGAGAATTTCAGACCGAAACCCATGTCGCGGACACAGACCGGATTCCATGCCTATGAGGATGCAGCGAACAACGCGCCTGTGCCCGCCATTCCCGCTGTGCCACGTCTACCAGAGATGCGGCTGGTGACGCAAGAAGACGAGTCCCCACTCGACGACCGAGCCATGATAGCGGAGCGCTTCTTGCAGAGCGAACTGACGCAACCAGACACTTTCTCAGCGCGAGCGAAGCAAAGAATGAGGGCCGAGGAGGGCAGAGCACTGCACGAAGCCGCACAACGTCAAGTTTCCAAGCGTGACTCGGATTCGTCTATGCAGTCTCTGGACCACCTGCCAGTTGGGTCACCACCAGGGTCGTACCATACGTCGCCCTTGGCTGCTCGACCGACACAGCAAGCACCTCCAGTTCTACTTCACAGAGGATCACCGACAGACAACCTAGTGGCTGAAGATCCACAAAGATCAAGAGCACGAGGGCCGTCTCCGGCGCGGAGGGCTATGCCTCCTGGCACATTCCCATTGGAGACCGACGCAAGGCCATCTTCTTCAAGCTCTTCGCAGTACACTATGCCTTTTGCTGCCTCGTATGCGCGCACATCTCCCGCTGTGAGATCGGAACCGTTTTCCGCCTCAACAGCTACCTCAGTACAGCGAACGCCACTCACCGCGGAGAAGCTGCAGTTTCCTATCGGCAACCAGAGCTCGATTCTTCGAACACCCTCGCAGAATGCGCAGGGATCGTCCTACGTCCCATACAACCCGCCTGTCGCTCAAATGCCTCCGCCATCGAATGGCCATACTCCTCAAGTGCAAACTGCTCTAATGAATCAATTGCCTCTAAGGCCAAGACCTGAGACTGGTGACAGAGAAGCGGCTCCGCTAGGTCGCTCAGATACCCGTACGCTCGGTGAAGCCGCATACAGTGACTTTGCCGAGCGCGTGACACACATGAGAGGAATCTTTGCACTTACTGCGCAGCTTGGAGGACAGCTATATGATCGTACACCTCTACAATGGCTGCGAGCCGCGACGTGGTGGTTCCTGCGCGGTCGTACTGGAATGGAGGCTGTGATCAGAAATCGTCCGAGAAGTGGCGAGGCGCAACCGGAAAGGCTAACGCAAGCGCACGTTGACCTTGCGAAGGTGTTGTGGATTCTCACCGAGGTGTTACCAAGTCATCCCGGATTGCGACAGTATGGCGGCCGAACGATCGAAGCGCAAGGCGATCTTGCCAGGCAAGCAGGCGACGGACCCAGTGCAGAGGCCTACGAGATACAGGCAGCCATTGTCCATTACTTGAAGCTACTGGTCGGGTCGATGAAGAAGCATCAGAGCATGCCTCCAACTCAAGCACTTATCCAAGGCCAGGACCAGTCTGTTTGGGCAGAGTATCCGCACTTTGCCCCGGATGCAGCGAGCGTGCTCCAAGCCGGTATTGCGAAGCCGGGTCCCAGAGCTGATGGCACAATGCAGCCTCCATTTGGCTTATCACAGTGCATTCCTCTTGCTGATACGAAGAGCGACTTCTGCTACTTCAGAATGTTTGTCAATGCATCCATGTCAACGGATGACCCGAACACAGATCGCGTGCAGATGACCACGGTCGTGTCTATATTGCGCCCTAAGGGTCAATATCAGGTCAAGCTTGCCATTTGTAGCCAGAGTGAGCTCATCAACATCATTTTGGGGCCGGGCCTCGATGGTGGCCCAAGCTGGGATGATGTGAAATGGAAGAAGCAGTCAAATCAGATCTCCGTGCATCTGCGACATGGCTTCACACTTGCGCTTGAGCTAAGTGAGAACGATTGGCGGACCCTGTTCTCCATTGTCGACCATACGAACCGTGTGCAAACGGACTTGCGAGAGAGAAGGGACGAGCGATTCGCTTGCAAACTACAGCTTCGTGAAGCTAGTTACAAAGACCCGGCCAACCCGGGAGCCTTCCCGCAAGAGCGGGTACCGGGCTGCAAACTCATTGTCTTTGAGAAGATTGAGCTAAGTAGCGAAGGCACAGGCAAGAGGAAATTGCATCGTGGTTACCGGATGGCTATGGCGACATCTCCACAAAACAAGCAGGTCAGCTTGATCAACCACGAGCTGGGTACAAAGCAAGCGCCAATGAACTTCGAGTATGTCACCGAGCAGGACCAGGCGCCAGCGATGCGATTGCATTTCCGAGAAGAGTCTCCGGACAAGAAGCCTCGCATCTGCACGGTCCATCTTGTCTTCCAGGAGGGCAAAGACCGCAACCAGCTCTTTGGCACTTTTACATCGATGAACATTGCGCCGGGCGAGATGGCATTTGCTCAAGTGCCGCTCAAGTCTTTCCATATCGAAAGCGCTGATCAAGCCGAGGGCTTCAGCCAAAAGGGCAGCCGCGTGCTCGAGAAGCTGCAGTGGCAAGAAGCTAAAGTTGTCAATCAAGACCCCGAAGCGGCAGGCCTCGAATCCGCGCCCACAGTTATGAGTGAAAGTCTGAGAATCGTGTGTCGGCATAGTGCTGGTATTATTGCTGACCGCATGAATCTGGGTTGGTAGATCTTGATAATGAGTTGCAACGCCGATGTACTGACATGCTGCAGGTCCAGGAGAACTACTCGTTCGTCTCCCAATCGATGGTGCTTCTGAGCTCACACTCCTGCGAAACGCCCAGCAGGATTTAGCCGTGGCGATTGATAGCAGTCGCACAGAAAGAGACGTTCCAGACAATCTTGCCGAGCTTCTGCACACGTTGACCACGGCGTCGACGATCCGGAAGTTGACATTCAACTCGTTCAAGGATCTGCACGCGTTTCAATTTGCCGTCACTGGTTTTGATGTGAAATTTGATGGGTCAGTATTTGCACAGTCAGTTGGACCGCAAGCTAACTCATTGCAGCATCGCCTCCACCTTCTCCATATCGCGCCGGCGCATGGTCGTTCCAATTTACAAACAATGGACCGCCAATACTATCCGCATACAGATTGTCGAGCAGGACAACATCGTACAGCTCTTGGCCTTCTTCGAGGAGTTTTCGCATGCTGACGCAATGAACTTTAAGCTCTCGTCCATGGACACGTTTGAGAAATCAGACAAAGGTGGCAAGTTTGGCCTGAAGCTTGTGGATGCCAAATTTGCGCTTCCGGTGGAGGAAAGACGTGGCGAGGGCAAGATGCAGAAGGAGGAAGGTCGACTGACCGGCTGGGCGGGCATCAAGCGGAAGTTTGTGTGTTTGGACGAAATCGAATATCCAGGCGAGCACGATGACATCCTCATCCAGTTCGATTCGAAAGAGAGTAAGTACTTTCGTTTGCATGGCCTGAGATGCATGCTAACAATGATACAGCACGCGATGTTTTCGCCTCGGCGCTTCCTGCCGCAACCATGGAGCGCAAGTTCACGGTTCGCAGGAAGATCTAGCCTGACGTGGCACTAGTTCAATCATGTTCTTCACAGACTTTGAGTATTTCTTTTGTTTTGACGATTCCACGTCCCGGCGGCAATACACGTTTTGGCAAGCAGGGCGTTTGCGGCGTTACAGGCATATTCCTGCTATCACCACTGGCATTTGGGCAGGAGCTTGGAGTTTCTTGGGCACAGGTTGTTATAATCTGTTGTTATGCATAGCAGGTTAGGTATGCGTGAACTGCAGAGGCAAGGAGCCCATTGTCTGCCTACTGGCGCTCGCCTGCTGGAAGCAGAGAGGAAATGTGGATAGATCAAGCATCGATCATGACATGTGTTCAGCTTGCCAGGTGTGCACAAGTGAGTTGTACTGTCGTACCGCAGGCGCGGTACTGCGCGATTGGAGACTTTTGTTCCCCCAAGGTGACGAGGGAGCCGGCATTCGTGGAGCGGCTGTCACTGTGGCCCACGACCTGGGTCGACATATGGGCGAACATTGCAACCAACGTGATAGACGCAAAGAGAGGTCCTTCCACAGCCAATACATACGAGAGAGGTACTTGGGTACTTGGGTACTTGGGTACTTTGGTACATGCCCAGATCAGATGACTGAGAATCGATGTGGGCGCATCACAGTTCCACAGCATGCCGGGATGGATTGTCTTTTCGTTGTGTGGAGGCATGCACGTTCGTACGATAATGGCAGCTAGCGTCCGCGATGCATGGGAAAAGCAGAAGTGTTGAGCGCAATGAGTGGATGGACACTGACGCTGAGATGCGGAGTGACGAATGGCAGTAATGCAAGTCGAGCGATTTAGAGGATGTAGTCGTAATTCGAGCTATCCATGTGCAAGTAAGCACCGGCGGCCGCTGTGGTTGGAGTGCTGATGCAATAGCGGCCAATATCTTGGAAGGCACGAGCCGAAGCCGTGCGCGCCTCTGTAGCCATTGCAGCAGCCATGTTGCGCCCACGCTATCCAAGCGACCTGCTCCTTTCGACCCAGCCCCCTCACTCTCCAAATCTCACCCACGTCTCCATCGCATCGGCGCATAGACATTCACAATTCTAGAGACACTCGACTCATCGCATACTGGCATTCAGCACACTGTAGGGATCGGCATCGTCGCGAACCGCTGGCTTGGCACCTCAAGGCTACGTGCGTCACCAATCTTGTCCTCGCTCGGGATCCGACATAGCAACGACGCCCACATTGAACCCGCCCCGACCGCGAAGCAGCACACGGTCGCATGCAGCAGGCCTCGGCCCTCTTGCGCGACATGAATTCCCCATAAGACCCGCACCCAGCTTGAGCGACTCGGCAGCGAACCGATTGGCAGCGCCGACCAGGGCAGACGTCGAGGACGGGCACGACTCGACGCATGCTTCAGCGGGGAGCATGGCAGAACCACAGTCTGATGTATATGCCCTGCTCGAGGCGCATTTCGACGACCAGCCCAAGCTGCGACACTACAAGCACCTCCCTCATCGCACCGACGAGCTCCGCACCTTCTCGTCCGCAACGGCTCCTCTTGTACTGACCGCAGACGATGACACGGACTCGGTATTCACCGACCAGCAGCCTACGCCGCTGGAGCCCCCAGCTGTGCTGAAGGGCACCGATGGCTTGCCGCCGACCCCGCCCACCATGTCACAAGATGGCCAGCCCGCGCAGAACCTTGAGACCGGACCGCATGCCGATGATGTGATGAACTCTTTGACCTCGAAGAAGTCCACGCTGAGCACGCCGGTTAATGCGCGAAGTCCGCCGACACCAGATCCGAGCCCTCCACGATCGGGCGCATCACATGCCAACCTCGAGCGCCCTAATTTGTTCGCTTACCCTTCCAGTAGAGCTGAGAGCTTCATGACGGCGCGCGAAGACCCTCTCTCGTCCGAGGCCAGCGAAGGCCGATCTGTCACGCCTGCGAACGAAAGACTGAGCACAGTGGAGGAGGATCGAGGATTGGGATTGGCCTTCGAGAACGAGGACAATGACATCACGCCCACAGACTCTGTGCGCCGTATCTACCCGCCCCAGGCAGAACCAGATGCGACGGCCGGTGCGCCGCAAGTCAAAGATGACTCGATGGAGGAGGTCGTCCCAGATCGCGAGTGGAACACAGAGCTTATGCGCAATGTGACGATTCGCCGCAAACGAAAACCCAGCACATCTCCACGAAAGGATCCGGTCCCAGCTGTTGGTATTGGTGAAACCGCGTCGCCATCACCGAGCCCAAGACCACGTCGAGCTTCTGGTTTGCGCGAGCGAGTCGAAGCAAGCCACAGTCCTGTAACACCTTCGATCGAGAACTTTGCACAGTCAATCGGATGGCCAAGCGAGGACAGATGGGCAACGGAAGAGATAGCGGAGGAGAGGGGGCGTGAAGAACAGAAGCGGAACTCGACCTCATCTGTGAGCTCCACTGTTGTAGAAGCAAGGATCATCATCACACCGCCCCGGCGCCGGCAAACGCTACGACACAGCGGCAAGAACATGGCGTATAGAGACGAAGGCTCGCCAACCCCAAGTCGCAATTCCAGGAGGCAGTCGAGCCGGCAGTCGTCGATTCCCGAGGACGTTCCACTTCATCGGCTTGTTCACAAAAGAGTCAGCCTTGCTGATAGGACAAAGCGGATCAGTGCCGAGTCGGACACTTTGGGCAGTGAGCGAAGCGTGTCTTCGCCCCTGTCTTTCCGCTCTAGGATCATCGACAGTTCGGCGGCGACACTGCGCCATCAGGAGTCTGTCCGGATGGTGCTGCAACCCGCAGCGGATATCCTAAGTCGAACGAATTCCGTAACACGCCCATATCATGCAGGAGAGATGTTCCACAAACGCATCGCTTCCGCGCCTGAGCCTGCGAGAAAGTCGGCCATGTCGTCTGCACCCAGGCACTATTCGCAACTGTCACCACCTAACAGCCCACGCCGCGCCGAACAAGTCAGATTTCAGACGCCTGACGATGAGCCAATGTCTTCCATACGCTCACCTGGTCCCTCCTTTGACTCACCCAGGTCTGTCAAGCGGCGACAACGATCAAACGTAGCCGAAACGAAGCAACCGATCGATGTGAACAAGTCGCTTCCCGCGATACCTCACAACGAACAGAGCGATTCTGCACCCCGCGATGCGTTCTTAGGAGCCAGCCATCCGGAGGAGGAGAGGCGACCACCCTCAGCCTTGATGGAGAGAGTACGGCAATTGGTAGCCGAGCGAGAAGCTGCAGATGAAGCCGCCATCGCAGCCAAATCGACCAAGTCGCCGGCCACGCCAGAGCAACCGGCAGCACTTTCGCCGCCACAGGAACAAACACCGTCGACTGGTCGCGGTTCGCTTTCTCCTCTCGGCCTATCACTTTCTCGGGAACGTGCTTCAACCTCGCCCGAAGTTGTGATTCGGCCAAGCCTGGATCGAGTCTCGACTGAAGAGATGATCCGCCGCAGTCATGAGTACAGAAGGCCTTCTGAAGAGCATGGCCGTGTCAGTTTCGACAGATCCACCATCCGCACTGAGGAACATGCCGGAGCACGGCACCTCTTTGCCTCCACAACGCCTTTTTCACAATTCTCCGACACACCAATTGAAGTGAGTGAAGCTACGGCAGTGAGCATTTTCCCGCACAACAATCACTCCTTGCTTGTCGTCCAGCAGGTTTCGCGAGGCAACTCAATGCTCCCAGAGTCTCGCCAGCTGGAACACGGAGAGTATCTCTCGCGCCACGAGTTTCAAGAGCATCGATCTACGCCGACTCCGCCTTTTGTGGACGCAAGCGAATCTCACCATGATGGCGCACAACATACTCCTCAACCACCGACACTAAACTTCGAACCTTCTACGCCACCCATGCAGATTGCGTTGCCACAGCCTTCTGCAGTAGACTCTCCCTTGAAAAATCCACGAGCACCTCCAGAGCCACCGGTCATCAACTTCATTCCTCCTACACCAATGGAAGAACTTGAGAAGCAGCTTGTGCCTGGACCACCAAAGCGTTCTGACTCACATCCGCAGAGACGACTAAGCTTAGTCCAGAGAGCTCGAAGATATTCCGATCAGCTCCTGCCGACGCTCTTGAACCGCGCTGCGAGCAATAGAGGTCGATATGTAAGTGACTCGCACAGGTCCCATCGCAATCCGAAAGTCCCAAGCGTGAACGAGGAGGATGGGACGTTACATCCCTTTTGGCGCCCACGTGGGTTCTGGGACGGTTTTGATGACAGCGAGTCTGAAAGTTCGGAAGAGGGCTTGCACCCCGGGGGCGATACTTCTGATGTGGAAGAAGAAGCCCAGCCTCCTAGACGCTCTAACACACTTGGCAAGCGTCTTACCTCTGGATTCAGGGGATCTGGCGGCTTCCTTATTGGAAACTCGCTGGGCGTTGAACGGCACGGTACCAACAAGCGACGCCATCACGTCACTTTACCGCCTCACTTCCCCAAATCACCGAAATCATCTACACATACCTCGTCTCCGAAGATTATGATTCAACCTCCTACCTTTCACGACAGCAACAACCGCGTGTCCAAGCGCACTTCACATGGTAGTCTGAGAGCCGCCGAGCGGAGAGGCAGCTGGCGAGATGGCAGGAGCTTGCCCGGCTTGGGTAAGAAGTACCAAGTGCAGTATATCGGGCTCAGTGGTGTGAAGGAACGCTTTAGAGAGGGCCGACGAGAGAAACGAAGGGACAAAATTCGACAGAGCATCGGAACTCGCGTATATGATGAGCATGGAGGTCCAAATGCGACATAGCACTGGAGTGGTGGCCACACGACCGAATCGATCTAGAACGAAACGATTTGCATGGACATATTACTGATTTACAGCTGGGTTGGCGAAGGCGTTTGGGCTTTTCGGGATACCTTTCGACGGACTTTTACTCTCGGATTCCCATTTTCGAACATTTGATGGCGACGTTTATACCACGCACACGCTACGACTTTCTACGAAGCTAAGCATGCATCTAGTTCGATTTGGACTACGGCAGCGGATTCTGTACATGTATTGCATATAGCCTGGCATATCTAACATTTATCTCACCATTGCTTGACCAAGACGTGGGAACTATTGCTCATCTTTTTCTTTTTAAACGCTGGAGATTATCACAAGCCATGCGCCTCCATAACTGCGACTTGCGCAGTTCAGCGAAATTGCTTCTATCGTACTTCGCGCTCAACCTCACACGCCCCTGACAAGATGGTAAATAGCAATTGACCGAACATCGATGTGCAACCAGCTTCCACATGGATTTTCCGCGTCACCTGCACATGGAATGGTCGATCAAAGAATGGAGTCACGAGACCCGCGAATTTGGTCAAATGCAGCCCTCGAGCAGCCCCAGACCGCAGCATGCATTTCCCTTATGGGAAGCAATTGACTCGAAGTCTTGTAGCCGTCGCTACCCCCGTTGCAGATTTATTTCAGTGGCAATCAAACCGAACCGCGCCACTGATTCCATCACCATGGACGAGACATGCTCTCGAATCTTGGACTCGAATACTCGGAATTCTGAAACTGGCTTACGTCTACTTTCCGGCACCATCAGCATCGCGGTACGAGTATGATGACCTTCGCACTGGCAAGAGAGCCTCATTTACTATCTACGATGAGGGGCACTAGCGTTGTGATATGATATGCCATCGAGGGCTACTTGAGGCAAGAACTATCAGCGTTCGCTGCATGATGGGGTCCTGATTCTCGAATGTTGCGGATGGTATGGAAGGAGAACAACCTTAGCTGCAGCATCTGTCAAGGTCCTCTCGACTCCAACGATAGTGGTGGGTACCGTCTGGCTGTCGTTCCACTGCTATATTGCGGTCACGCATTTCATCAGCCATGCATCCTGGATTCGCTGGAGAGCACAGCTGCCAACCGCAATTTGTGCCCGAGCTGCTGTAAACCAATATGCAAGCTGAACGTCTTGTCACCAGAAAAGGAGGCCGAACGTCGTCAGGACCAGTATCTGCATGCCCGCAGCAACGACTATTTTAACACCAAAGATTATCAGTTACTCATGTCTCTAACCGACACGGAGTTCATGGCTCAATACACTATCTGGCGTCGGAAAAGCTAGGAGAACTACGTTCGCATCATCGACAACGTCCGAGGGGCTTGGGTTCGTCAAGACAAGCTACAATCCTTCATCTGCTCGGTGCATGCTGAAGCTCGCATGGAGTGGCTTGACTTAGAAGTGGCCGCTCGGATATACAACCGTCTGCGGGACGTCGACGAACTGGAGTCTAAGTAGGGCTACTTGCTTGAGGTGTACTATCGCGGTATGCTGGACAACTACCATCAAGATTGGGTTGGTGGTGGAGACAACGAAGATGCTCTGGAGATGGCTGGTGACAGTGACGTTGCTTCCGACCACTCGGATGGCTCGCAGTATGCGGTTCGTGAAGCGATTGGGGATGTTGAGCCATTTGTGATCAACGACAATGGTCACGATCAAGTACAATTTGGAGACGGCGATACTGACATGGACATGGACATGGATGCGGAGCACGAGCGCATGGTCCTCGACCATCCAATACCCCCGCAGCAGGTTCCTGCCCAGTCAGCTATACCTCCTGTAGCACCTGTCAGCCCTCTCTTAATGCTTGCGGAAGCCGCAGAGCTAGTTGAACGACCTCCTGAGGCACATACGCGGCCAATTGCATCAGCATCAGCTGTTCCTCCGGTACAGCCAGCTCACCCTTCAGCTCCGTCTCACCATGAGCGTATAACCAGCTGGGCCACTGCTACATCTGCCTACACATAAGCATCCGCCTCCAATCACGTCCATCGACCAGACACTCCGCACTCGTCGGTGCCAATCACCGACCAACAATCGGTCGCGCCCGCGCATCCACGCCGCCACGGTCGTTCTGACCGCTCCTACATCGATTCCTCTCGTCATGACCGGGAACTCCGTCACTATCGACAATCGCACTTCCGGCGCCAGCGCCAGTGGCTTAAGTGTGATAATGTCATTGTAGCTGAGTTTCCTGCAGGCTCCACGGTTCGGCCGATAGGCGACATGAAGTGGGAGGTGAAGAACTGCGCCGGGCAGATTGCCGGTATCATACCCGATGCCATTGGCTACATGACGATTGGAGACTCCGTAGTCTTGTATCGATTGAAGACGTAGAGGATGAGGTGATGCAATTTTCGCTATACTTAAGCGTCTGATAGGTACGTTGCTTGACGGACACGGGAAAAGTGGTTGGGGGCGTCTTGAACGCGTGTAGATGGGTATGTAAAGAGATTCTTGGGTAACGTGCTACACCAGTAAGCTGCGCACTGCTGTCCCTGGTGGGGACGGCGTTCTGACGACGGTAAGGTTGGATAGGACGCGCTCTGGACAAAGTGGGATAAGCCCTGTCGCCTCAAAGCCAGCCTTAATGTTTCTCTCTGACAGGACTGTCTGCCTGATCTTCTGGTATATCATTAGGAAGTCAAGTTTGTTGACATGAAAGACGCCTTGGCGGGCAAGCTCAGCCACCTCATGTCTGTACACTACCTTAAGAGGAGAGTAGCAGCCAACGTCAAGAGGCTGAAGAAGGTGTGAGGTGTGGGGTTGCATGCAGAGAGTGATAATCCTGTTGTCCTTGCAATATTGATCAAACGCTGGCGTTGCGTGGCTGTCATGGCTGTCAAGGACAAGCAGTCTGTATGCTCCTGTTGTATGCGACTCTGTGTGTCTGTTGAAGTGCTTTACCCACTCAAAACCAAGCTCATTGGTTGTCCATCCATTGTCGCTGACAGCAATAACTGGGTCTGGTAAGAGGTCCTTGTACCAGCTGGCTTGGTGGAGCTTGCCAGACAAGATCACAAAGGGTGGAAGACACCAGCCAGACGCGTTGATACACTCAATCACGGATACCCAATCTCTGTTGCCTGGCTGTACAGTAGTAGCTCGGCCAATCCTGTCAGAGCTAGTGACAACTTTAGACGTTGCAGCAACTCCCATCATGAAGCCAGTCTTGTCAAAGTTGTGTATGTCCTCTGAGAGGACTCCCCACGTCTGGTGCGTGTCCTCTACAAGCTTAAACCATGCGCTGATCTGGACAGGATCCTCATTCCTTGCCATTTGTGAGTGGAATTTCCTATTCCACTTTGTCTGAAACTCTGGCTGGTTGTTGATAAAGGGCGTTACCCAGTTCTTGCCCACGCATAGGGGAGAAGAATTTTGGCCGCGAGCAGCAAGTAAAATGTCTGCCATTTGTCATACATTGATAATATAAGGGGGAAATCCACAACGATCAAGGTCAAGGATCCATTGAACAAGAGATTGCTCTTCAATAGCGTTTAGCTTGCAGTTGACAGATGTTGTCGCATGTTTTGGTAGGGTGCCTTGAAGGCGCATCTGCAGGGTTGATTCTGGTACATTAAAGGCTGCTGCAAGAGCACGTTTAGACTGACAAGGATTTCTCTGAAAAGAGGCAATAGCAAGGCTTAAACGACCCTCTTTTGAAGACATGAAAGGTGGTTGTTGTGGTGTTACGGTAGATGAGATAAGACGCGCTGCGCGCGTCTTGGTGGGGTGCGCAGCTTACTGGTGTAGCACGTTAACGTGTTTTATAAGCGAGTGACGCGTACAAGCGAGTGACGCACCCCACCAAATTTGCGCCCCTCTTTGGGTGTATGTCTCAACAACCTTAGGAGACAATATACAGATTTTCACAGAGTAGATGAAGTAGTATATTAAGTATCCTTTTTGCATGTATGTGAGTTGTGGCCAGTCTCTCTGCACCTTGTGCAGCGTGCCAGAGCCTGGCAACTAAGGCCTGATCGCTCTCCCCCTTGACGCTTTTCATGAGCAATCTGCTGATCAGCCTCACCTTGAGCAAGTATATCCTCTCCAGCTCCCTTTGTTAAGACTCCTTGCTTCTGTATACGCTTTTTTTTTTCGATTTTTTCCCTTTGACGCTGCCTCATTAGCCTTCTCAAGGCTGGTGACCCAATCGCGCATTAGCTCAGCTGAGAGCATCATCACCTCCGCCCCCTTCTTGAGATGGTCAATAGCCTGAATAATTGAGGCTGGCGACGAGCTCTTGTGCCGCTGCACGCAATCACGTATTAAAGTTGATTGAGCCTCAAGCTCACGTACGTTGCTTGGCGTACGAGCCTCTCAGGGAGCCTCTACGAGAGCAGCAGGAGTAGGCGTACGCAGCTGCACGTCCAGCTTCGACAGGACAGCGTCTGGCTGGAGAAGAACAAGGCCTGCGCCTCGGAAGGCTGAGCAGATATTGGCTGACGTGAACGATCGATCAAAGGCTGCCTTGAACGCTGGCAGAAACTCAAGCTTTGTAACGTGGTTGATGTGGTACAGTAGTGGATCTGAGCCACAATCTCACGACTGTACGCGCGCTTTAGCGGCAAGAAGCAGCCAACGTCAAGTAGCTGCAGCAGATGTGACAAGTGAGGCGGCATACAGAGCGTGTAGATATTGTTTTCCTTGCAGAGCTCTCGAAATTTTAGAGAGTGGTGGCTCTCGTGGCTGTCAAGAATAAGCAGGCGACGTGCACCTATAACACGAGTCTTTGTATGAGCATCAAAGTGCTTTAGCCAGTCAACTCCTAGCTTGTTGGTTGTCCAGCCATTGTCGCTGACTGCGATCGCCCAGTCAGTCGCGTGGGATCTCTGTCTCCTCGTACCAGGCAGATAGATGATAGCGGCCAGCAAAGATGAGGAACGGTGGGATTGACCAGCCAGCTGCGTTGATCGCAGCAATCAACATCACCCACTCACGATTGCCTGGCTGGATAGCCTTTGGTCTGCCTCTCCTCTCTGACCCTGTAACGACGAGCTGAGTTGTAATCTTGCCCATCATGAAGCCAGCCTCGTCAAAGTTGTAGACATCCTCATTGCAGATGCCATACTTGGCTTTTGTCTGCTCTACAAGCTCAAATCACTCTCTGATTAGTACAGGATCCTCGCATAGAGCTCTCTGCCTATTGTACGCTTGATTGAAACACGTTGTAAGACTGTCTGTACGCTTGACAAAGTTGCGCGGCCAGTGGACGCCAACGCAATGTGCGCCGCATGCAGCCAGCAGCTTATTAGCCATATCACGTACAACGTCAAACGTAGGCGCAAATCCACGTTGATCTAGGTCGAGTATATAGCTAACAATTACCTCCTCTTCTAGCTCACTGAGTTTCTTTGAGTTGGGCGGACAATCGCGTTGGGCAGGCTTGGCAGCGCGTCGGCGGCGGAGCGTCGCTTCGGCTACATTATAGACTGCTGCAGCGGAACGATTGCCTTGAGTTTGGCTAGCATTAATAGATAAGATAGCAAGCTGAATATCTGCTTCTTTTGAAAGTAATTGAGTAACGTTATGTGGAGCCATTGTACATTGAGACGGAAGAGGTGCGCAAACTTGGTGGGGTGCGTCACTCGCTTGTACGCGTCACTCGCTTGTACGCGTCACTCGCTTATAAAACACGTTAGATGTCTTCGTCATTGAGAGGCAGTAGACACTCTGCTTGGGGGAAACGGAAAAGTCGATTGCACCTCTTTTGTTTTCATGCGTAGTATGTTTCATAACTGGATGTGTAATAGTTTCGACATGGACGGTGCATTGCATTTGTAACAGTATTCTTTCCCAGTCAGCAATGAGTTATGGGTTTTTTACAGCAAAAATCTTAAAGGACCCTAGGTGATATTAGCTAATACCATTCTCCTAGCGAGGGAAGTACTTACCAGCCCATTCGTTCAAGTCTAGATTACTCAGATCTCGCTTCATATCTTGCACCACGCCGCCATCAATATCTTTCTTTGGACCACAGCATGTCTGCGGCACTTCTTCTTTCTTCTCACTCACGCCAGAGCAGCATCCTATATTGACCTCTCCACTCGTATAGACATTCAGATCACTACCTGTATCCACTATCGCGACATCTTCGAATCCCGCATCACTGAGCCACTTCTCATACTCTTCTTTCATACTCGCACCTGCTACGCAACCTACGTACAAGGCGACGTTCTGCTTCATGTCTTCAGGGAGCGGCTTTTTGGTCAGTATGTCAGACACTGCGACGCGGCCACCGGGCTTGAGTATTCGGTGCATCTCTTCAAAGACGTAATGCTTCTCCTTGTCTGGAACAAGATTGATGACGCAATTGGAGATGATGACGTCGGCTGAAGCATCTGGAAGATCGATGCATGTAATGCGAGACTTGATGAAAGAAACGTTGGTAATGTTTGTCTTGGACGCGTTGGAGCGAGCTTTGGTAAGCATGTCCTTTTACTCATTAGTATCAGTACAATCAAGCGTACTCCATATCTGTACCTCATTCATATCAACGCCAATCGCCTTGCCACTATCTCCAAGCTTCTTTGCGGCAAGAAAGACATCGAAGCCTGCGCCACATCCTAGATCTACGACTGTTTCGCCAGGGTTGAGGCTCGCAAGCGCTAGTGGATTACCACAGCCCAGACCAAGGTTGGATTCGCTGGGAATGGAAGCAAGCTCTTCTGCAGAATATCCGAAGGCTTGTGCGACTATCTTGACATGGTGCGTTGACGTGTCACCACGTGCAGTAGCACTGTATCGTTCCGCGACGTGGTTGTAGATGGCAGTGGAATCCATGGTGTTAATTGACGAGCGAGTGCACGAAATGGCACGTGTTTGTATTGAGATGCAAGTAGATAGCCGGGTGGCGAATGGAGAGTGATCGATATGTCATTGACGTGACGAGCATACCATCTCGGATGAGCTACCCCGCATTCCGAGGGACGAACAGTACGATTCTTGTTGCTGTCTGGCTGGAGATGTTCCCACCATAACACGCCTGCGTGAGAGAAACCCATGTAAGCCAAAGTGGCACATCTTGAATAAGAGGGCAACATGACGATAGCTGGGTGCCCTTTTGTTTGTGCAGATTGTCTCACGACTCTCGCCGTCAATGGACAGAGTACGATATGATAAAAGGTGAATCTGAATCGCATCACATATCGGCTTCTCTCAAAGACCGCTGATATAGTCCAGCAACCTCATCAGTGCTCCATTTTCCACCCTGCATCCCTCGCCTTCCCGCTGCGCTCTTCTTAGTCCTTGAGCGAGCCACAATCTGATCGTCTCCGGATCGAGATTGCGGAAGTTTTGCTGTGAGATAAGGACAAAAGCCTGCGCGCACAATGTTGTGCTTTCGGATGGGTCCGGTGGCGGCTTAGTCTTGCATGTCGAGCACTCTGGGTCTATAGGCTCATCAGGAGGCGGTAAGGTTGTGGTATCTGAACAACATGGTGGAGGTCCTCCAATAGGCTCCAGCTCTGCGACCGAGGGAGGCGGAAGTGGCATCTGAAAGCTGTTTATGTCGACCAGGAAGGTTGGCGATAATGTGTCGTTCAAAAAAGCAAGGTCGGGACTGCCGAGGTATTGGAATTGTGGACCGCCATTCTCGAAGGCTACTAGGTCGGACTGTGTACTCGAACCTGAATTATTGATGGTCGTAATTGGAATACTCGTCGTATTGGATGTATCTGGTGTCGTGGGCTGATCAAAGCTGGAAGTCGCATTCGCCGCTTCCCGATCAGCCTTGAGTGAGGCGATCTCCGCCCTTGCCTCCGCCAGCAACTTCTCAGTATCGGCCAATTTCTGCTCCAGCGATGCTACATGGTCTCTCTGTCGTGCTCGGTGGCGCCTTTGATTCTCTCGCACTCTGTTCAGAGTGTGCTCTGCAGATACACGCGACTTGCGCCGTGCAGGAAGGCCATCAGATGTGTGGTCGGATGACGTCGACCTTGGTGAAGCGGGGCTTGCGACTGAAAACGGCATACTGTAGATGTAGATGTGCTAACCACTGATGATAAAGAGAAGCAGAAAAGCGTCGGGTTCTCATGATGGAAAAGGTCATGTGAACTCGTCGCAGATGTTGAAGGCAGACGTGAAGCAGCTGGGGTTTCAGGCTTGGCGGTGACAGATCGTTTGAGGCAACCTTGTGATTGGGTCCTCTGCAACACGTTCCACTCAATCAGCTTTGCTGCTGTTCTCACGACACACAAAGCACCTAATCCTGTTGTCATCTTTGTTCCGCTCATCATGATCAAGAGGATACTCTATCTCAATCTCTGGTGGAATCACAAAGTGGCGGAGACTACTCCGCTGCGCGCTACTCAGTCCAATGAAGATGCTTCCGACGGATTTCCCATACGCGACGGGACTTCCGTCGGGTGAGTCTGAATACCTGCACCTTGTCGATCCGCAGAGATGTACTCTTTGTTCCCCGAACAAAGGTATATGTATAGTCATGCGCCGTGTCTGGGTCGTCCAAACATCACTACTCATCTTTCAACTCGACTAGTCTAAGTTATAGTGCTCAGCCGCGAGTATTACAGAAGCGACCGACCTCGAGCCATAATACTAAAACATCACAGCTATCCGACGCAAGCTTTCCGGCTCAAACATGTCTCCACCACGCAAAGCACTCATCGCTGTTACATCAGCTCATGCTCCCCTCTACCCTGGAGGAAAAGAGACTGGTCTTTTCATCACCGAAGCGCTCCACCCGTTCGACGTTTTCAAGAAAGCCGGCTTCGAGGTCGACCTCGTGTCCGAGACAGGTTCGTACCAGCCGGACTGGCTTTCACAGCAAAAGGACTGGCTCAAAGAAGACGAGGGAAAGGTCTGGGAAGACCACTCAAGTGAATTTCGGAGCAAGCTTGATAAGCTTTTGAAGCCGGCGGAAGTCAAGCGGGAGGAGGTATATCGATGCTTATATGGGTAGAACCCTTGTTCTTTAGCTCACGTGTGCACAGTATGGTATCTTGTTTGCCAGTTCGGGGCGTGCAAGTCTCATTGACTACCCTGATGCCAAAGGTATGGCGTCCTCATTAGTCGTGCACATTGTTCTTTGATCCACTGACACACCTGGGATCAGGCCTGCAAGCCATCGCGGCCGAGATGTATAGCCGCGGAGACATCATCTCAGCTGTGTGCCACGGCGGCGCCATCTTTCCCGGCATCATCGATAAGTCCACTGGAAAGTCCATCATCGCGGGCAAAGAGGTCACTGGCTTCACCACCCAGGGTGAAATCGAAGAAGGGGTTTTGGACAGTATCAAGTCGTGGAATCGCCCCACGATTGAAGCCGCAGCGGGTTCAGCTGGTGCTCGATGTGAGGACGCCGATAACTACATGGTAAAAGCATACTGATCAGCAACAGATATTGCACCTCCAACTCTGTGGGCCGCCTTCGCTCACACTGATGGTAGAATCGTGACTGGTGCCAATCCTGCAAGTGCACAGAATACGGCCGAGGCGGCTGTGAAGGCATTCGAGGCGTTGTGAATCCGGAAATCTAGTTTTCGTGACACCTCTTGACGGTACAGACGCCGTACAGTGTCCAGAAATGGTCAATGCTTGTAATTTGACGTTCGAGAGGCATTCCAAATTAGTCATTTTGAACCAGGATTCTTAAAACCTCGAAATAAGTCAAGAACGACATTCGCGTTCTTTTCAGTCCCGTTTTCTCCTTAGTCTGCTGCCGGTGACTGCGAGATAGAAGCCAATAAATGATCCGGATCAGGTATTCCGAGATCGACGTATGAATCCAAATGACTAAGGTACTCGGTGTCCCAGTGCCGTAGGAAGTCGGCGGCGTCATCAAGCGGAATAACAATCCTTGCAGTAATGGCTCATCGAATACCGCATGCTCAATCACTAAATGATCGTCAGAACACGTGTTTCAACATGTGTGTGAATTGCAAATCGACTTTAGCTTTATTTTCGGGCTCTGGCAAGTCAAGTAAGGACTCTGGCAAATAGGAGCCATTCTCACCAGGAACCGTGTTCAAGGTATCTTGCAGCGAACCCGCAGCAGGTGAGCTGTTTTCTATCGAATCTTCACCTAGCAAGAAATCTCTGTCTGCGGACGTAATGCGTTCCACTAGCTGCTCAAGGAATCTTACGCTTTGTGCAGTGAGGACGTGGTTGCGTATGTTGCTTTGCCGATGCATCTGTATAATGTTTCGGATGCCACCTCGGGCTTTATGACTCTGCTCGGACAACGGATCCTGAAGTGCGATAGCACACAGTACGACACCAGCTGTGAAGAAGCAAAGTCCGGCATGCATAGCGGCATAAGTTGATTGATATCGATGTAATGTGGCAATGTTTTCTAGGGCTCCAAGCGAAGACGTACGAAGGGCCGAGGTCATCAGCTGAAAGATGGGCAATTGACGTTCAGCGAGACGATCTTGCTTGGATTCTGAGGCTTTGTCATACAGAGCCCAGCGGTGGAGGGCCATCTGAAGGTTATCATACGCAAGCTACAGTGATAACGCTTGAAGATGTAACTTTCGCAATGAGGCCTCGTTCGAGGTAACTTGTGGGCTGGTGATGTTCGACAAAAGCAAATGACGCGGGAGGCTGTCACTACAGTGGACAAGCTTGCTGTGTACCACAGCTAAGCTTTCCAGCCTATTGGTCTGAATGCGCCGTCCAAGGAAAGGTCCCATGATCCGATACAGCTGGAACTTGTGCCGATGGTAGGAAAGGAGCGATACGATCTGCCCTGAAAGCTCGAATTGGTAAACACTGTTGCCTGCCGGGTCATCTTCCAAGGGATCAACATCGCAGTCAGAATCGTCTATGGCGCATGGCCGCCCAAATGCAACCGCAGCGTATCTGCTCAATTGCCATCAGTCAGAAATACGAAGACTCGATACCATGCACCACCACTCACTTGTCAAAAACTTCCAATGTCCACCATGTTCGTGCCCAGCTTTGCACAGCATATGCTGAAGCACGTCGAGATAAACGTTTCCGATGCAGACCGAGATTTTGTGCCAGGTTAATTGCGCTTCCGAGGATGTCGAAGCCACTGTTAGGTCTCCCATTGAACAAATGAAAGCTACCGAGAAGGATACAGATCTGCACAGTCTCGATGCCGGGTGTGTCGATGATCGTTATATACGACTGCTCGATTTGCTGCAGCAAGGCATATGCGAATCGTTTCGTTTCAGCAGACTCAAGGGCCGAAACCCTGGATGAGCTGTAGAATGCTGCCAGTCCGAGAGCTGTAACTACCAGTCTTGCAAAGTTCTCCTCACCATAGGAAACAATGCCAGTTAAAAACAATTCGTCACAACGCTCGCGGAATAACGATTGAGGTATAGTCTGCCATGCGTCAGTTCTCCTCATATTGTCAGGTTGTCCCATTACCATCATGAACCAATCGACCGTCGCAAAGAAAATGTCCACAAGGGCATCTAGACGGCCTTGCGATGGTAAAGATGTGGCTACGAAGCTCGACCATCGCGTTCCAGCTTTAACGGATGGGATGCTCGCACAGTCCGCAACAAGCAATCCAGATTGGTTCGCTTGCTTGACTTGCTTGAGTTAATTAATTCAATCAAGTCAATCTGAGCTCACCCAAATTCGCAAGCAAGTCAAGCTGAGGAGTGATTTTTGATTGACTTGCTTATCCTGCTTGTTAACTGTAGGACATTTTTGAGGTTTCTGCAGTAGCTAGGGAGTCGATCTCACGATACTTCCTTGGAGTTGCAATTAGCCCCTGAAGGTCATCCCAAGTTAGATTAGACCTGTCTGTGCACTCATACTGTGCTACACCGTACTACACCGTTCTGTACTGTGCTCCACAGTACATTTTTGAAATTTTTACTGTTATTGCTACTGCCTATACTGACGCGTTTTTTGGTATTTTTAGTTGCCTACAATGGCTAAGCGCTCTTGAGCTCTCTCTACTAGCACCGCTGCCACGCCCGCTGCCAAACGTACGCACCTATCAGAGCCCTCATCTCAGCAGGTATCTCAACGATCACTATCGCCCTGGCAAGCCCTAGCTGCTGCAAGTCAGGCTATAACGTTTGAGTCGCAATTGTTGGAGTCGCAGCCAGAGGTGGAGATCGTTGCGCCTACTCAGGGCAGCCACGCTGGGACAGCGACAACAGCTGAAGCTGGCAGTGGCGATGGAGATGATGGAGATGGCGATAACTTTGACGGCATTGACTAGGAGCAGTTAGGACGCTTTATGAAGCCTCTTACAACCTAGCGGCGCGTCAAAAGCTGGATATATCAACATGGCTATCGCGTTGTTGAGTGTAAGAACCCGAGTCGAGTATGGTTTGTATGTAAGTACTGCCATACTCACAAGGCTATCGACGCTAGCGGCAGCGGCATGTTTGACGTTACAAGGGCTACAACAGCTGCTGCTACTCATCTCGGCTTGCAGAGACAAGGCTATAGGCTTACAAAAGAGCGGTATACAACAACAGCAACAGTCTGGTAGGCAGCTCTCTCTGCGGCAAGCTTTGAAGGCTGGTGTTGAGGTCTCTCAAGAGGCTGCCAACGTGATAGGCAACTTCAATATACAGCAGTTTCAACAAGCTGCTGTACTCTGCCTACTCAATGACAACCTACTGATAGAGCTGCTTACGAAGCCCTCCTTCCGCGATATGATAAAATTTTCGAACCCAGAGGCAGAGGCAGCGTTATAGGTGAGTTCTTGCAGTGTTGCTACATACGCAATGCGCCTGTTCCGCTTTATACAGCCCCAAGTCGTCCAGGCCCTGTCAGAAGCTGCAGGTAAAATACACGTAAGCTTTGACAGCTAGACGACAAAGGGTGGCAAGCGTAGGTTCTTTGGGGTCGTTGCACACTTTGCTGACGCTTCTAGAGTAATACACAACTTGCCTATCGCCCTACCACAACTTGCAGGCTCTCATACCGGCGAAGCTATTGCATATACAATCGCCTAAACGCTTAGGGTTTACAGTATCACTAGCAACAAGCTTGGTTATTTTGTACTCGACAACGCTACAAACAACAACACCGCTATTGCTGCGCTTGCTTGCGTATACGACTTTGACGCTACCTATTGATGCCTCCGTTGTAGTCCTTATACGCTTAATCTTATTAGCTAGGCAATAATACTTAGCAAGGACCGCGAGGCTTACAACAACGCTGCTGAACAGCTTGATACAGAGGAGTTGTACATGCGCGAGTGGCGTAGAGATGGGCCGTTAGGCGTACTAATCGACGTCATTAACTTCATCAGAACACCACAACAGTATGAGTTTTTCAGAGAGTTTCAAAGCGCTGTTAACGCTAAGTTACCTGCTAGAGAGCGTCTCAAAATACTTGAGCTAGTCAAGCCTGTTATTACCCGCTGGAACTCGTATTACGCTTCATTTGAGCGCGCAGCTAAACTTCAGGCTGCTTACAACTCCTACGCTGAGCATCATATTAGTCGCGTCTCCCTTCAAGATAGACGCGCAAATCAAGCTGGCAACAAGCCTCTAGACGCTCCAGGTTGGATGAGACCAACCAGCCTTACAGCTGCTGACTAGGCAGTAATAACAGAGTACCAGGACTGCCTTGAGCCGCTCAAGGTTGCTACGGAGCGGCTTGAAGGTTGAGGCAAAGCAGGCAAATTTGGTGCTATATACGAGGTTATACCCGTCTTTAAGTACGTACTCACCTCACTCAAAGCTCGTACGTGCTAATACGAGCAAGTCGATTTTAACCACCCCAACGCGCCAGAGGACCACCTCAATATCAACCTACACGCCGCCTGGCGTAAGGCCAACAATTACTACGATAAGCTTGATCGATCGCCTGCCTACTACGCTGCTGCCTGCCTCCATCTATACTACAAATACTACTGCGAGAACAGCTGGGCTAACAAGCCAGAGTGGCTTGCTGCTGCCAACGCTGGGTTTCAGCGACTCTAGCAGTCGTATAGACCTCAGCGTATACGCCCCTAACCTCCACCGACTTTAACAACGACTGCACATGGTATAGATGACGTAATTGGTGCCTTTACACGCCGCAACAACACCAGAGATAAGGCAGCTCACAACAACGAGTACGAGCGCTAGAGGACTCAAGAGCTAGAGTGGAGCCAAGAGCAGTACTTGGGTGATGGTCACCCAGTCGTCTACTGGATACAGATGCGCTCAAAACACCCGTGTTTAAGCCAGTCTGCGATCGATATACTGACAGTACCAGCATCAAGCTGCGAGTGTGAGAGGCTCTTCAGCGAGCTTGGCGACCTACTTGAGCCTAAGCGACGAGCTATTGGTAGTGAGTTACTGGCTGCCCTTCAGTTAGTACGATCGTGGACAAGAGCAGGCTTCAAAACTCATGACAACGACAGGGACAGCGTACCAGATGAGGATATCATACAAGACTACAATATACACGAGTGGTCTGACAAGCCACTGTAGTTGTATAGAACTTTGATCTCTTAGCGTCTAATCTGATCAATCTATCAATCAAGTCGCAATCAAGCCGCTTAAAAACACTAACAGTCAAGTAACAATCAAGCGACGACGACATCGCCAACAAGCAAGTCAATCGACGACCTCAAGATTGCTTGACTTGCTTGTTGCGGACTGTGGATGCTCGGAAGAGCGTCCTCATTACCCTTGCCAATTTCCCCCGGGAGTGCGGAAGCATCTTCTTGATGTTTGTCGACATCAGAGAGCATCTACAAAGCTCAACTTAGCACACATTTAGAAACCTGAGGAGTTCTGGGTGTACCAAGCGCGCAAGGTCGACAATCGTGAACTCCAAGAGGTGAGCTCTCTCGTCTCGTGCTGGCTGGGTCATTGTGACATCTGAAGATCCTGAGTGCCTGACCCCTCTCCTGTCTGTCTCGCATGGCACACCGGCTCGTACACAAGGCTGACATGGCCGGCTTGCGTTGCACTACAGAGTTAGACGACGTAACTCGAACAAAGTTTCGACTCACACCCAGCTTACGATGGCGACACCTTGTGCATGCAGCAGAGATTCTTTGCCTTTTCATCGCTTGAAGCATATGAATTGTCCAGACCAGGATGGGGTGGAGCTAGGCTGCACCTGAAGTTTGTGTTCTAGATGCTTAAGCTATGACGTCACCGCGACGAAGGTTCCACGATCGTGGGCTCTTGGTCGACCTTCTTTCTGAACAGTAGCTTCTCCGGTTGAGGAAGCTTGTAACTCGACCTGATGGCTTTAGCACTTAAATCCACAGGTTCTTTAATGTACTTACAAGGCTCCAAACAACGCACGATCTTGCAGACACAAACCCAAAGTTTGAGCCAGTATCTCATTGAAATTTGGGTCTGCTTGTGCAGCAAGATAGACCTGGCAAATCGACAGAGAATAGTCCGGTGCGATCGTGGTATCTTCCCTGGCCATACTAACCAGCGCGTATACCTTATCACGAGGATCCGCACACTTCCAGTCGCGGAATGTCTGTATGAGACGCTGTAGGCTTGGTTTGGGAGTCTGTGCATGGCGCCAATGTGCACGCTGCCAGACCATATGTGCAGCCGAGCTCTGGAAGACCTGAGTAGCAAATTCGTGGTGTGCAAACCAATTTGAGTCCATGATCTCGCTGAGAGTCAAATATAGTGCCTGCATGTTGTCCCAAGCAAACCTCTTTGAGCCACAGCACACGGTGATATCCCTAGCGTGAACAACTTCTTGGACGATCCACATTCTTCGCCAATAAGGGCGTTCGCAGAGCTCGGCAAGCGCTTTCCCTTCTTCCTTAGTCCAGAATGGATGATAGCCAAAGCCTTTCCGTCGCAGCTTTTGAGCTCCCTTCGCACAAAGGTAGTCCATTGCCAGACTGCTGTTCTCTGCCTCTACGCCGAGCCAAATGCACACGCGGGATGCTTTGACGTAAATTTGCTTCATCAGATTGACCTGGTGATTTCGCTCTTGAACGTTGGATTGATCGATACAGATTGCGTCAATCCAGAAGAGTTCAGGCTCAGACATTGAGGAGCTTCTTTGGCAAAGAAACTCATAAAGATTATTTCGGATCGTGATCCAAACGTTGCGGCCGACCGCAATCTGCCGCAATCGTATTGTATCACCCCAGCTGTAAGAGAGAGCGGTGTACGCCGGGAGTGCTGCTAAGGTAGCACACTGGAAGTGACCGTAAGGTTTCGTTTCTGCCGGTCTCGGGTAGAGCTTGAATAGGCGGATCTGCTGGCTACAGAGATCTATTGCAGGATATATCGAGGTTGGTGAGTCACCACTGATGTCGTCTTTCTTGCTTAAAGGGGTTGAAGACAATGGCCCTGAGCCCACTTGGTTGCGATCCGTTTGCCTGTTTAGCTCCAATGCAATGTGGCGCACCTGTCGCATTTCTTGCAGGACCAAACGTTGACTCATTCTCTGCTTCTGCTCTGCTTCTTGTTGATAGTGCTCGAATCGTATGGCTAGAGCGCGTGAAGTCAATGGAAATCGGCTTCTGTGAGGCGATACATGGCCGAGGATCTGTTCGCATCCCGGGAAAGTACAAGTTTTCTGCACTTGATGAAGTCCTTTGTGCCGTGACCGGAGCGTGCAATTTGGCACGTGGCAGAGTCCACCAAAAAGCCGCATCCGTTGGCAAGGTCCAAAATGGCATTTGGGAAGTGAGCAGTTGGGCAGAGCGCAGATCCCGGGATCATCTCGCCTCCTCTCGCGATGGACGAAGTCGCCAATCGCTAGTTGACACGAGGGGCCATCCAATATACCAGGCAACAGGGGATCAATAGATTGTCCTGGTTGTCGATCGTGTTCAAGTTTGGAGATGTCGCTGTCCAGCAGTTGTATTTGTCTCGTAGCTTCATCGATCTGCGCTTCGAATTTAATCCCACCGACGCACCATTGCCTGATCTTCTCATGCTCTACGATCTGGAGCTGTACCTTTGCATCAATCTCTTGACACAAGCTGCATCTCAGCTGAACTTGCACCATCCCATCCAACCTTATCTTCTTGCACATCTCGACTGCATCGCCATTCTCATCGTTTCCTACGCACTCGTCACGGAATGGCCCTACCCAATATTGGTCTCCACATGCGAAAGCGAGCGGGTGGAAGCACATCTTCGCTCACAAAAGATTATGACCTCCAGAGGTGGACTGTCTCTGTTGTGCGTTGCCTTGGAGGGGTATCAAAGTAATAGCCAATTGGCCCGCAACTGAGCACGGCCGCGCCGACCGGTGGGAGGGGCTGAGCATGCAGGCTGCAGATGAGGCGGTGTCAAAGCCACGTAGGCCTGCTGGCGCGAACGTCATCAGGGACAGCTGAAGGGTAGACGAAGCATAAGAGAATTGGAGTACGTTTGTCGAAGATATCTTGTCCCGATCGCATTTGTTCAAGACATGGAAAGGACCATGCGGAGACACGGCAACTTCTACGCACCAGCGAGCTGATTGGCCAAAGCACCTGCCTCACGCAATTCATAAAAAGATTAGGCAGTAAAACGATATATGAATTCACTGCAGCATCGCGATATCAGAGAATTCAAAAGTGAAACGGTCTCAAAAAGCGAGTGCAGTTGCGTGGGTGAAGTGCCTGGGGCTCGAGGTTGCGTAAGACCAAGTGCCAGACGGTTCTCCATCCATGACACCTCCCACGTATGCATTACCAACGATCCGAAAACTGCCGTCATCTGCTTCTCGTAGGATAAGAGGTATTAGAGGCCAAGAAGGATGGCCAGCATGTCGCATTGAGCCAGGTCCTTCGGCCCGAGCCCGATGCGCCCCTGGAGGGTGATGAACAGCCTTTCGGTCTTCGAGGCAGTGCTTCAGTGTTCCGAGCGCACGTCGGACTGTGACACTTTCGTCATCGCCCGGCAAAAGCGAGAATACCTCTCTGCAGACTTTTTCAAACTCCTCGTCCGTCGCAAGCTGTACGCCCTCGCCCTCGACATCCTTGCAGCCTTCACAACCTGCGCGGAGAACGTCTCGTGCCATATCGTTCGGGCTTTGACGACAAAATGCAGATATATTTGCCATGGATGTGAATTGATCCATGCGTGCGATAGTGTGGCTCAGTATTATCATCTCTTGAGACTCGTCGAACTCTACGTCCGATTCAGGTTGGACAATTAGATCGAAGAGGCATCCAGTAGCTGACAAGGCAAACTTATTGCCTTGTAAAGGGAAAAAGTTGAAGTTTGCGGTGGTCGTAGCTGCTGCTCTGTGGCTCGAATCCTGTCGGATCAACGACAGAAGTGGTCTTTCGAAAGACTGCGACCAGTCTGGAGCTCATGATGGCAATCCTGCAAGCCTATTCTCCGAGCATCTATTGTGTAAAGTGAGAACTATCATATCTCAACTGATCAGCGCTATAGCTGTTCCAATGTAAACTTGTAAGGAAGTCTTGGTATAGTCCGGTCGAATCGCATGATCTGAAGCATCCGAAGCAAACCCCAGAAATGCGTACACCCGGTCGCGAGGATCCGTGCATTTCAGCACGTCGCCGAGAGCAAATGCTTGTCTGAACAAGGTGACCAGTGGTGCTCTATTGCTCAAAGCCCCCAACGTACAATACGCAGCTTCGAAGGGGCCATATCCACATCAAATACTATGGCTCCGAGCTCATCGTCTTCAGGGACAGATTCGTACGTTACCATGTCGAAAATCACCTGCTGTTTCATTGCCACGAAGAATCTGACCACGAATTTTAGCCACTCAGCTCGGACCCGCTTATCCCCGCAGTGAATCCAGATTTCGCTTGACGCGCCGATTTCTTGTTAAATCCACAGTCGCTGCCAGTACGGTCGCTGGAAAAGAGCTTGCAAGTGAAGTGGTGACGGGAAGAACTTCACGTTGTCCAAGGCTGAAGCTGTCATTGGCGTATCACCATTCGCCCCCCATCGCAGCGCGGCTTCTGATAGTTGAAGTCCAAGCGCCGCAACGCTGTCGAGGAGAACATCGCTGTTGTTTGCGCTCATTCCAGCCAGGCTGCCACGTAGCTCGCGTTGTGATATATCCTCCACATCTGCTGGATTTGTTGTCCTTTCTCTTCGATATCATTGTGATTGATACCTAGTCATCATTAGTATGGTGTTGTAAGCCTGTACAGGGCTGTTAAGTGAAGAATAAGAAGTGTTGGTTGTATTACAAGTTATGGACAATGAGCACAATATATAGACGAAATTAGCCAATGAGACTAGCCTGAATAGGCTGACAGGTGTCAATGCAGGCACGTAGACTTACAGATAGCGTCAGCCCAAAGAACCGGATAGACAGGGGATATCGCTACGAGAGCCTCATATAGGTTTTCTCGGATTTCGAGCTCGTACGTTTCGCCTCCGTCTTCTACCATTATTCGTCGCTTCTGGACTTCTCCCCATGTGTACGAAGGTGCAATGTAGTTAATCCATCGATCAATTGACACATGGTCAATCTGCACCTTTAACTGAGTGTCTGTTGCTTCATCTTCGGCGAAGACGCCAGAGTGCCGGCCTGGGGTTTTGACTCGAATCAATCGCATCTCGCTTCGCGAATCGTCCAGTGGTCGATATCGATAAGCTTGTCTGTCGTTTATACTTCTGTCAGTAGGTGTTTGTAGACGAGTCAGGTTTTCCAGGCACGATGTCTCAATTAAAGTTCTCCTCAAACTGTATCGGTGTGGAGGCTGTGCCTATCACGACCCCATATTGGCGAGCCCGAGGCTGAAAGCGGCGTCGAGAACCATGACCAGTCGGCTGGATGTTCGAGGCCGTGCAAATGCAATCAGTGGACATCATCGAAGCTGGCGCCTCATCGATCATATGGTTGAGAAGGGTCGCAAATTGCGTGTAGGTGAATGGGATTTAGCATGACTTACGTGGTATGAATGTCGACGTATTGTCGCAATTGAGGCCGATAAGATCCGCGGAGTCAAGCAAGAGAGCGCCCTGATAGGCCGACGTGAGCTTCCCGTGCTGTTCGACCCACACAAACTCGATCAAGGCAGCCCTACAACAACCTTAGATTTGTTATTGTTCACTCTCAAGCGTATTCCAACTCGCTATGTTGAAACGTTCTCATCTGGCTCCAAACTTGGGAAGGACATTCGAAGGACGGCCGCGCCGTTTGAGAAATTTGAACAGTATATTGACAGTACCTATACGCTATGCAGAGGGGTGTGAAGACTTGTAAATCATTATCAAAGCGCTCTTTTGGTATTGCGTGCTGAGCCCACCATAAGGTAAAGGTCAGTGAGTCGAGAGCCGTAGGTTACTCTTCATCTTCCCATACGGATTACACCAGCGGCGACGAGCTTCTGTATCTTGATTTTGATGCCTGGGTTGCGCAGGTGCTCCTGAAGGGCTGCTGGATCGTCTTTGGCCTGTTGGAGGATAGATTGCCTGCTACATGTCAGCAGTGCCTGAGGTTGTAAATACTGGCGGTGAGTAGGTGCATCGTGAGAGCAAGTATAGAAAAGCATCATCAGTCAACTGACACTGATGATGCAGTTCATGCTGCACACAAAAACCCAAATCGCGCTCAGAGGTAACTCACATGACTGGATCTTGGAGGATCGAAACGATCTCAGGATCGCGTTGGATGCGCTCCATTGTTTGCTGCTCACTTTCACCCTCACGTGCAGAGTACTGCGCCTCGAGGGCCTTGCTCTGCTGCTGCTGGATCTCCCGTGCATTCTTGCCGTCCTTGTCCACTGCGGCTGCTTGCTCGCAGACGTCGATGCATTTGTTGTATTCGCGCATGGTGAAGTAGGCCTGGGCCTTTCGTAGATACGCTCGAATGAAGCTGGGGTCACGCTTGACAGCCTCATCGCAGTCCGTGACAGCAGACGGGAACTCGAGCAGCTTGATAAAGCAGGCAGCACGGTTCGAGTATCCTCGTGGGTCCTCGGGAGCCCGCTTGATCATCTCGGAGTAAGCCTCCACCGCGCCCGGCCAGTCCGACTCCTTGAACTTGGCGTTTCCAAGCTCGCGAGCCTTCTCGGCCTCCTCTGGGTTGATGTATGACTCTTTCTCCGCCTTGATCTTGGCCTTCTCCGCCGCTCGAAGCTTGGCGAGGACTTCAGGTGTACGATGTTCGGTCTGCGCTTTCTGGTAGTATAGGACAGCGTTGGCGAGATCGCCCTGCTTCTCGTAAGCAGTACCGATGCGTGCAAAGGCCCTGCTGGATGTGAGTGAATTTCTGAGTAAGCGTCCAATGTGACTCACTTTGCGATGATTTTGAAGTCGGCGTAGACTTCACGGCCGTATTCGATAGCCTCCTTACATGCCTTGATGCAGCCTTCGTAGTCGCCCTTTTCGAACTTTGCAGCGCCCTCGTTAGTTTTGTACGTAATGTCCTTGTGTAGCTCCCACGCCTGTGTGTAGTTCGCGATGGCTTCGTCGAATTGCCGCTTCTTGTAAAACTCGGTACCCTTCTTCTTCAGCTCGTCTGCCTTGCCCTTGGCCTCCTTCGCAGCCTTGTCCTCCTCAGTCTCCTCGGGCTCGGGCTCGGGCTCTGGTTCGGGTGCCTTCTTGGGCTGCTCGGGTACTGGTCGCGCGTCGGGCATTTCAACATCATTTGGATTGCTCTTCAGCCTTTGCAGCTTATTCATGAAATCGGGGTCGGCGAGGAAGGACGCTGTCTTGGGGTCGCTGGCGAGCTTCTGGATCATGTTCGGGTCGCTGAACATGCCCCCAAGGCCGCCGAAAGGGTCAGCACCGTCGGCTCGCGCTTCGGCGTCGATGGCACGCTGGACAGCGTCAAGTCCTGATTTGGCTTGCGCATTGTTCGGATCGAGTTTCAGGGCTTCGTCAAAGGCGTCCTTTGCTCCAACTATGCATTGTTAGTTGCGCTCTCTATTCCCGGCACATATTCCTGTAGCCTACTTAAGTCGCCCTCGCCATGTAGCGCAGTGCCTTTGCGACCCCAGCCTTTGGCCCAGCCAGGCTTAAGCTCAGTTGTCTTGCTCGCATCGGCCAAAGCTTGCTCCCAGTCTTTTAGCGAGGCATAGGCGCCTGATCTGTTCGAGTATAGTACGTGGTTTGAAGGGTCGAGCTTGATGGCGTGTGTGAACTTCTCGCTGTGGTGTGGTTAGCGAGTGGTGTGTCGCATTGCTGTTTGCGGGGAACTCACATGGACTCTGCGAACTTCTTTTCCGCAAAGAGCTTGTTGCCCTCCGCTTTTAGTGCGTCCGCCATGTTGAAGATGTATGTGTTGATTTTTGGGGGATTTGGGTCGAGCGGTACAGTTTATGGTCGGGGCAGGCTGCAGTGGTGATTGCAGAAATACTTTGGCTGTGGAGCTAGAAGCTTCGACTGAGGCTCTCCGCGACGGGGCCTGTGCGTCATCCCACCTCCAGATTAAGCTTTCTACAGGCCATGAACGTCGAAACCTTGACTTGAGAAGGGCAAAAAAAGGGCCGAGGAATTACTGAGTATCTTCACACCTTGTTTTCCCGAAATCGCTCGCTCATGCGGACAGGGGATCACAATTGTACCTTTTCATAGTGGAGCATCGAGTACTTACAGAATTAGCTCGTCTGTTCTCACCACCACGCAAACAGTAGGAACAGCTTGTTTCAGGTTCAACACAACTCCTCCACGACCGCCCCCTCCCAGGAACAATGGCCTCGAAAGCTTTCGTCGATAAAGTCCTCTGGGACTTGACCTATGTCCAGAGCGGACGTCGCGACAAGATCATGGTTCAGAACCTCGAAGTCACGGTCAACGCAGGTACAGATGTATGGGGCCGGAAGAAGAAGCAACGGGCTCTGATTAGCGTTACGATCACTCTGGACAGGAAATTCGAGTCTGCCTCAGCCACAGACACAGTGGATAATAGCACTGTTCATTACGGCATACTTAGCAAGGCTATCCAGGCACGCCTTCAGGACGATGGATGGCTTTCGACTGGTGCCATGTCGGAGTCACTTGTCGCTACAGTCAAGAAAGTCGCCGGCTCGACGCCTATATATGCTATTGAGACAAACATCTTCTATCCGAAAGGGAGCATGTTCGGAGACGGAGTCAGCCATTCTTTGTCCGTCACTGAGGCTGCGTCCGCGCGCTCCAATGTTCTGTACCTTCGTAATCTGCGGATCCCATGCCTGATTGGTGTCAACTCCAATGAAAGGCTACAAAAGCAACCTGTAGTAGTCAATCTCTGGATCGACGGATTGGAGGACAATGCGAGAATAGACGACTATGCGAAGTTGGAGTCCTTGCTTTTTGAGGTAAGTAAGCCTAAATTACAAGTTTGGTATGTGAGCATAACATTAACAGGAAATCTCCAAGACGGAGTTCCAGACGTTGGAAAGCATGCTTGAGTGGACTGTACAGATACTGAGAACAAAGTTCTTCGTCGAGAAGAGCGACGAGAATGCACACATACGACTCAGAATCGAGAAGCCACTTGCCGTGCCCTTCGCAGATGCTCCAGCTGTCGAGATAACACGGCCAGTGAGGACGAACTGAATGGCATGCTCAGCTGAAAGATTGCCGTCTTTGCATGTACACCGGTAGATATCACCTCGAAATAGACCTAGCACGACGCCAGGTCGATAAGACGTGCCTGAGAACATCGGTACCTGAGAACATCGTCGGATCCCCCACGTGGGTAGCAAGCGACTCGGAGGTGATGGCGTTTCCGACTGGCGCAAATGCCCACCGCTTTTCCCCGACCAAACGCCGCAGTCAGGGTCTGCCTTCGAGCCAAATTCACCCGAGCAATTCCTCCTCCACACTGCATGGAGAACAGCGGCAGTTTTAACGTTTGCCACTCTCCAGTCTTCTGCACTTGGCTTCCGGTCTGGGGCAATTGTTGAGCGAAACATTGGACGGATTGCTTGACATGGCTAACGTCAACCCGCCACGACCCCTGCTAGCGCAACCTAACCCTGGACACGAGGGGCTGCATTCGACATGGTCATAGCTTCGATAGAAAATTTACCCCAACAATTGTGCATCGTGAAGTTGTGAAACTGCCACCGGTTCTAGTTGTGTGTTGTGTCAAATTTCGGGTTTTCACGGGGAAGCTGCAAATAGGGTGACAATCTGACTCTTCTGTGCTGCATACGGTGCGGCAGAACAGGAAGGAACAAACACGAGGAGGGGTAACGATGGGCAAGAGTGATGTGCAAGCTTGCAGCAAATCGTCGATGGGCTTGACAACGGGTTGCAAAGAACAGGTGTGAAGATGCCTTGTAAAAGTGCAAAAATTGGTGGAGAGCTTCAGACTGCTCCTAGAAGACCCAAAAATTGCTCAGACCCTGTCAGATATCACCGTGATGCAGTATCAGTAACCCGACTCAAGCTGCAAAGTATGTTGAGAACCACCATGCTGGAGCTGGAGCAGATCACTAGCTGTTGCCACACATTGTGCTAGCAATGGCATATAAAGGACGCCATGTGCATGGCATTTGCACCAATTCTGCTACCACACCCCAGTTCACCTGCTGGTTCCAGGCACGTTCTTGCCCCACGTTCACACCGCTAGCTGTGCTCCCTTAAAGACCCGCCTTCTTCGCTGATCTCCTGTCAACACACCCTCTCTTTCATTCCACTCCCACCACACACACACACAATGGCCTCTCGCGCAATTCCGTCGCACCTCAAGCCCTCCGCTGCCGCTGGCAAGGACGAGGGCGGCTTCAACTCGCAGCGCCACCACGGCAAGTCGCAGTCCCATGTGGTAAGTCACAATTCCATCCTGCCAGCATTGCAGCTGCAGCTGCCCGCTTCTCGCTGCATATTCCGGCAATGGGGCCTCTATCTGGGCTTTCGTATCTTCAAGTCCGAGCTGGACCACCTATGAAGCCACGATCTTTCTCTCAGGAAGGCCACCCCACTGTGGTGGAGGTTGTCGTAGTAGAGAGCCTGCACATCGCCAACTGTCGTCAATGCCCGACCGGCAAGCTTGTCCGGCGGTTCCCTAGTGCTGCAGGGCAGCTCTGACCCAGCGTTTTCCTAACAGCTCGGTCTTGTCACCGCTCTGGACTGAGCAGAGGGCCTGTCGTTCGCCAGCACCTTCTAGAACGAGCATTCAGGCTTGGTACAACCATGCAAGGCCAGTCGCTAACACTGAACGCATTAGGCTTTCGAGAACACATCTACCAATGTTGCCGCTTCACAAATGCGAAATGCGCTTAACAAGATCGCCGATACCGTCCAGGACCCCGCCGAGAAGAAGGTGAGCAAGACCCCGCCATACGCAGTGCTGCATTTCCCACAAGCTCGAAGGATATACTGCATCCCACATCAATATACTAGCAAAGCAACGAGCTATGGAGAAATTGAAGTCAACTCGATTTGAAGAGCCCCAACTGATGTCGTCCAGTACTTTGAGACTGAAATGGACAACTTCTTCGCGCTCTTCCGACGATACCTGAACGACAAGGCCAAAGGCACCGCTATCGACTGGAACCGCATCGCGCCCCCAAAGGCCGAGCAGGTCGTCAACTACGAGGACTTGGCCAACTCGGAGGCCGTCGAATACCTGAACAAGTTGGCCGTTGTGAAACTCAACGGCGGTCTAGGTACTTCCATGGGTTGCGTTGGACCCAAGTCAGTTATCGAGGTCCGTGACGGCATGTCCTTCCTCGACTTGTCGGTACGCCAAATCGAGTACCTGAACCGCACATACGACGTCAACGTGCCGTTCGTACTGATGAACTCATTCAACACCGACACCGACACAGCCAGCATCATCAAGAAGTACGAGGGCCACAACATCGATATCCTCACCTTCAACCAGTCGCGGTATCCGCGTATCCTGAAGGACTCGCTCCTACCCGCCCCGAAGGCCATTGACGCAGATCTCGCCAACTGGTACCCTCCGGGTCACGGTGACGTTTTCGAGTCTCTGTACAACACTGGCATGCTCGACAAGTTGCTTGATCGTGGCATCGAGATCATCTTCTTGTCCAATGCCGACAACTTGGGCGCCGTTGTCGATCTCCGCATTCTGCAGCACATGGTCGACTCAAAGGCCGAGTACATCATGGAGTTGACCGACAAGACCAAGGCTGACGTCAAGGGCGGTACCATCATCGACTATGAGGGTTCCGTCCGCCTGCTCGAAATTGCCCAAGTCCCCAAGGAGCACGTCAACGAGTTCAAGTCGATCAAGAAGTTCAAGTACTTCAACACCAACAACATCTGGATGGACATCAAGGCCGTCAAGCGCGTTGTTGAGGCGAACGAGCTTGCTATGGAGATCATCCCCAACGGCAAGTCGATTCCTGCCGACAAAAAGGGCGAAGCCGATATATCTGTCCTCCAGCTCGAGACTGCTGTTGGTGCCGCCATCAAGCACTTCAAGAACGCACATGGTGTCAACGTTCCCAGGAGACGATTCTTACCGGTCAAGACCTGCTCCGATCTCATGCTCGTCAAGTCTGACCTGTACACTCTCCAGCACGGCCAGCTGGTCATTGACCCCAACCGCTTCGGTCCTGCTCCCTTGATCAAGCTTGGCAGCGACTTCAAGAAGGTCTCGAGCTTCCAGTCACGCATCCCCTCTATTCCCAAGATCGTCGAGCTTGACCATCTCACCATTACTGGTCCCGTCAACCTTGGCCGAGGTGTCACTCTCAAGGGCACTGTCATCATTGTCGCATCCGAGGGCTCGACCATCGACATTCCCCCTGGTTCCATCCTTGAGAACGTCGTTGTCCAGGGTTCGCTCAGGTTGCTCGAGCACTGAGCGGTTCACTTTCGTCTTTGCGATTTCCGGTTGATTTACGAGGATGCAGGCTTTCTTGCAGCGCTCGGTTATGAGGGATGACATGCATGTACTTCATTGTGGCTGATGAAAATAATCCTTGAGGGTGATTGGGAGCGTCCTGGTGAATGAGCACCCAAACACATCTCGAATGTAATAGACAAAACGCATCTACATATTCAACGTTTGGGCTGTGTCCATAATGTTTCGTACCCAATGTGAACATTCTCATTCCATCTGACTCTAAGCTCCCCACTGGTTTCTGCCTGTCTGCCTTAGTCGCGGCTCAGCCCAACGACCTTGTCCCGCGCGCGAACCGTGATGTCAGATTGGGGCAGGGAACTGTCACCAGCCACTCGTCCATGAACAACACATTCCAGCAACAGGTTCCTGCGCAGTGCAGAGGCGCAGTCGTCCAGTCAGCTGCCTGACGCAAAGGTCAGTCATGGACTTATCTTGATCGCGCCTTTCTGCTTCGGATGCACATGTATAAGCAGCGGCGCCTCCCCGTCCAGCTGGTCGCGTCCCACGTTGCACAACTCCCCAGGATCACCGCGGGGCATTTCGGAGCACACCGCACCTTCACGAGCAAGGCATCGCACCGCTCAGCTGAGCGCACATATATGCTCAAGTTGCAGCGCACCGACAGCAGTCGTAGATCAATGCAATGGCCGCAGAATCGCAAAAAGATAAAGAGCAACACGCAGAGCACGCAGCCAATCTGGACGCGACTTACCGCGAGGCGTACGAGTACTGGGGATACTTGTTGAAGCCGGACAAATGCGGGACGGCGCTGCTGGACCGCCTGCTGAAGGGCATTGCGGACATCATTGTGAGTCAGGGCGAGTGGGAGGCGCACGCATTTTTGTGAGGTGTAGGTGCTGATGAGGCCATTGTAGAGCAAGAAGTTCGAACCAGGCGAGTCGCCCGACCTCACGCCCTCGCAGATCGCAGCATGGTACCGCGATATGGGTGGCAACTACGATGTCCTCTTCAAAGATACACCCCCAACTTCGATCGCCTTTATATATCGCGCTCTCGGAGCTTTCCACAGCCTGCAGCCAGCACCGACCGATGACGGCTACTCTAGCCCAACCGTGCCCGCACTGAAGAAGCAAGGATTTGTGACATGGCAAACAATACAGCTGCTGCTTGGGCCGGAGGATCATGTGCCGTTCTTGCAAAAAGCGGTCGAGCAGTATGACGTGGTAGACCCAGAAACCAAGACCATATTTCCAAAGGTGCTGCCGAAGGAATGTTTCCCTGATAAGCCGGACGATGCCATGGAGACCTGGTACGAAGGTGTCGCCGCTAGACTCAAGCGGGAGGCGGACGAGGAGGCAGAGAGGGCACGTCTGGCTGCTGAGCCTGGCCCACGAACCTCGACTGATACGTCCGGCGACGGGTCGTCCGCAGATGAAAAACACGGCGCGTTCAGATACTTCGAAGATCCCATGTATCGTAAGGGTAGAGTTCGTCCAGGCTTCATGCGCCATGTCTCGAAACAACAAGCCATCAACCCAGTAGATGATAGGGGCGGCAAGGCAGTCGCTTCACGAGTCAGACACATGCTGAACCCTTTCAATGGCAGGAAGAAGAGCATTCCAGGGCGATACGAGAGCGACAGCATGTCTGACGAAGATGCTACACCAATCGCTACTGCTCCGCCTCCAATGCCACGATATGGCCTGCACAAGCGTCCTCACCCACCTCGGAGGGGAAGCTCTTTATCGACAACCGAGTCAGAATCAGACGAAGAGCGCCCACCTTCACGACGACGGACACCCGACTTGCGACATCGTCGTTCTCATGAGCCCATGGCACCCCGAGAATACTTTCCTGCATACTACGAAGGAGAACGTCGCGCCTCCCACCATCACTACCCGATGGAGCGGCCGTCATCCAAACCAACATCTCCACAGCCTCTATATGGGCCGACCAAATCGCCTCTCTTTGCGACACATGTAGCGCAGATGGAAGCGCGGAACTACTACGATCGAAGACCAACCATGCCACCAAGGACTAGCTACAGACCTGCCCCACAGAATGTAAGGTGGGGAACATCATCAGTACCTGTAAGTCCGCCACGCGAATATGAGCCGCCGTATGCTCGCGATCAACACCATGTCCGAGACCACGAACGCGATCGAGAAAGAGATCCGGGGTCGTATGACACGGGCAGTGGCGGTAGTGGCCGTGCACGGCACCGTCGGCGCTCGACAGAAGACGCGACCTACCCGCGTGAACGAGAACAAGAGCGCGATACCGCTCGAACGCGAAGCCACGACAGAGTGAAAGACGAATGGGATAGTCGAGATAGCAGCCGTGAGAGAGACTCGAAGAATGACTGGGATGATCGAGGTCACTACGATCGATCAAGAGAGCATAGCAGAGAAAGAGACCGCGACAGACGCACGCACAGGTATGTCTCAGGCAGCGTGCAAGATGGCGTGTCTGGAAGGAGGTATCCGGTCGCGAGTGGTCCTTACTGAGCGTGCATATAGGGTCGGCAACAGACTCGTGCGGTTGTTGAAGGAATTTTGAAAGGGGCCCATGACGGCATTCGAGAAATGGCTTGTTTTGACAGCCTTGCGGTACATCAGTGGGTCCGCACTTGTCTCTAGGGAAGTCTGGATCGTTTGTGGCGTTGGTGAAGATGTGGCTGAGAGCTCTCAGCTTGACAGGGGTGAGGGGAGGCCATGGGCGAACGTCTGTCACTGCCACATTGGAGGACTTCTCCAGTGGTCTCGGGTGGGCGCGCGTGTTCTTTGTAAACGTGCATTATCATTGATTCGGGTGAAGCGACGACTGACGAACTTGCGTACACTGCCTGCATAATCAGGCCACGACATAATGAGCTAGAAATGAACTTTGAAGAACAGCACAGGAGTGCATAGCGCAACACCTGGCGCTACACAGGTCTTCCTCACGTGTCAGGCGGGTGACTTGGGACTCTCCAGCCCAAAACGTGGCCAATGCAATCACCCATCTCTGATGTGGCCGTGTAACACAATCGCAAGCGCGCGTTTGGGTAACGCGGGATATCCCCTGTCAAATTGATCGTAGGGCCGATGACCTGCATGCCCGCGATGATTACAACTGTCAGCACATCACTCTCTGTACTCGGTAGCTACCTCGGTGAAAGGGAGATGCAGGCGAGTCTGCTGAGCTGAGAACGCGTCGAGTATTGCGCGGCCTTGGGGCAAGGGAAATGTACAGCAGGATTTGCATGCAGCGAGAGGGTGGTTATGATGGACCCTGGAGCTAAGGTGATAGCTCATTGAGGCTTGAAAGAGCTCAGGCTAGCCTTCAGACTTGCTCGTGAGTGATACTGTAGACAGCACGAGTGCCCCTGAATCAACGCAAAGCATTGCCAATAATTGACGCGGTATTGCTATCTGCAAGCGTGAAGTGTGGCAGTGCACGCCTCGCACGTTGACCAGGAAGAGACGAGCGGAACGTCATTGTCCAAGCTATCTAACCGGCGCCGTGGTAAACAGCTCATCCAAGCTTCCTCATCGAGCCCCCGGATCTGGGGCCTTGTGTCTGTCTTTCCTCTCACTCATCGCGGCCGGCTCATTCTTTTGGCTTTCTTTTGTTTTTCGACTCTGCGGCTGCACGCACGAGCACCGGTAACGCGCAATTGGTGATCGATCTGAGCAAGCGGGGAGGTCGGTGCAGCCATCTACGGAACACAGTATGTGGGTAGGCTAACGAACCAACAAGCAGGTTTGCGGCTGCGCCAGCCCTCAAACTATCTCACGGCAGCTGTCTGTTGAGCTTCTTCAATCCCACTTGCAGCTCCTACACCTCTCGACCGCGAGGCCCCAATTGCGACACCCTCACTTTGCCGTGGTAGCTCAGCTCAGGCTCAGCGGGTCGGACGTTCGCTTGATATCGCCGACATGGCTACCGAGTCGCGCGTCAACGAGCTCAAGAGCCAGGGCGCCGTCGAAGCTGCCCAAGACCCAAACTCCAGCGTCACAGCGGCGGCGGCCGAGAAGACGGTCATAGCCGAAGCGCGCAAGGGCGGCAGCGCGGCCTTCGAGTTTGACCCCGATGCCAGCACCGAGGAGAAGCGCGCCCAGGCAAGAGCGCGAGTCCCGCCAGGCTTCCACCACGAGCGGAACAAGAATGCCACAGCTCTGGTCTCGGACGCAGACGTCTCGAGTGCCCCGCCCAAGTACGACCTTCCAGCACCCACGAAAGCAGGCGCCATCGATACTTCGGCAGAAGCGAGTGGAGAGAAGGTGAACGGCCATGCGCCAGAGCTCCATGAAGATGCGCGCTGGGAGCGTGTGGGATGGGCTCCGCGATTTGGCATGCCTGGCTCTGAGGATAAAGACCAGGACGATGGCACAATGCTCGACCATCAGACGTGGCTGGAAGGCAGGATAGAAGACAAGTTCTACGGCGACTGGTACCACAATACGGGCGTCATCATCTTCGCTTGTCTGAGCACATGGGTCATAGGCATCCTGGGAGGTGGACTGGGCTGGGTGTTCGTCATCATGGCAGTCTGTGGAACCTACTACCGGACCTCGATCCGTCGCGTGCGCCGAAATGCCCGAGACGATCTCAACCGCGAGATGGCCAAGAACAAGCTGGAAACCGATACTGAGAGTCTGGAGTGGATCAACAGCTTCCTCGTGAAATTCTGGCCCATTTACGCCCCGGTGCTCTGCGACACTATTGTGGGCTCTGTAGACCAGGTTTTGTCGACTTCTACGCCTGCCATTCCTGGTCTAGACAGCTTGAAGATGACCAAGTTTGTCCTCGGCACGAAGCCTCCGCGACTGGAACATGTCAAGACATATCCAAAGACCGAGGACGACATCGTCCTGATGGATTGGAAATTCAGCTTCACGCCCAACGACACCGCAGATCTTACCTCGAGGCAGATCAAGAACAAGGTCAACCCAAAGGTCGTTTTGGAGATTCGGATCGGTAAAGGTCTTGTCAGTAAGGGTCTGGACGTCATTGTTGAAGACATGGCCTTCTCCGGCATGATGCGCCTCAAATTCAAGCTCCAGATTCCCTTCCCGCACATTGACAGGGTCGAGATGTGCTTCCTCGAACGACCCAAGATTGACTATGTATGCAAGCCGCTTGGAGGCGAGACGTTTGGATTCGACATCAACTTCGTCCCCGGTTTGGAGTCGTTTATCCAGGAGCAGATCCATGCCAATCTTGCGCCGATGATGTACGATCCCAATGTCTTTCCTATTGAGATTGCGAAGATGCTTGCGGGCAATCCTGTCGACCAAGCCATTGGTGTTTTGCAAGTTCATTTCCACGGTGCTCAGGGGCTCAAAAACCCAGACAAGTTCTCCGGTACGCCTGATCCGTATGCGACAGTGTCGATCAACAATCGCAACCTTCTTGCGAAAACCAAGACCGTGCATGAGAACGCCAATCCTCGCTGGAACGAGACTGTCAACATTATTGTGACATCTCTCAAGGATGCCTTGACCATCAATTTGTTCGATTACAACGACATTCGCAAGGACAAAGAGCTTGGTACTGCGACTTTTGCACTCGAGCAGCTTGAGACGGAGACCGATCACGAAAACCTCCATTTAGAGGTCATGTCCGGTGGTCGACCACGCGGTATTCTCCAAGCTGACGTTCGCTTCTTTCCGGTCTTGCAGGGCACGACGCTTGAAGATGGAACGAAGGAGCCTCCGCCAGAGTCGCGGACTGGCATCATCAAGTTCACCGTCGAGCAAGCCAAGGATATGGATGGTACAAAGAGTTTGGTAGGCCAGCTCAGCCCATATGCAGTGTTGCTTCTCAACGGCCGCGAAGTGCACAAGTCGAAGGTCATGAAGAGGACGAACAACCCCATCTGGCCCGATGCGTCCAAGGAGATGCTCATCACCGACCGCAAGAAGGCGAAACTTGGGCTTGTCATCAAGGACGATCGCGACCTCGCTGCGGACCCCATTCTTGGAACATACCAGATCACGATTGACGACATGTTGGAGCTCATGGCGAAGGGCAATGAGTGGTACAACCTTGCCGGAGCTCAGACGGGTCGTGTGAAGATGAAGCTGGATTGGAAACCCGTAGCTCTGAAGGGATCCATTGCATCTGGCGGATATCTCACACCAATCGGCGTCATGCGACTACACTTCCAGAGTGCTCGCGATCTGCGCAATCTTGAGAAGCTGGGCAAGTCGGATCCATACGTGCGCGTCCTGCTTTCAGGTGTTGAGAAGGGTCGCACGGTCACTTTCAAGAACAACCTGAACCCCGATTGGGACGAAGTTGTCTACGTTCCCGTGCACACTATACGTGAGAAGTTGACTCTGGAGGTCATGGACGAAGAAAACCTAGGCAAGGATCGTTCTCTTGGTCATATCGAACTTTCTGCCGGTGACAATGTTAAACAGGACGACAATGGCGAATATCTCGCGCACGAGCAGAAGGCACCCATTGCTGGAGCCTTGAGGATGGCCGGACACGCCGCTGCAAAGGGCACGCTGAACTACACTTGCTCTTTCTACCCCACATACCCAACATGGGATCCAGACGAGGATGAAGAAGAGAAGGAGAAGGAGAAGGAGAAGGTGAAGGTAAGCACGCCAAACGGTGTCTCTCGCACCGCGTCCGTGAAGACAGCAGGTACGGATGCGTCCAAGGGACACGCCAGGGTTGTTTCCGGTGCTTCAGGACCGCCCGTAGCTCGATCCGAGACCGCCGGTACTATCACTAGCATGAAGACCGTCAGCTCGCACAAGACCAGTGAAGGCGACCTCGCTAAGGCGCTCGAGCGTAACGAGGAGCACCAGGACGAGACAACGCCCGAGAAGAAGCCGATCGAGAAATTGAAGCTCAGCGCCGATGACCTTCAGCAGTATGGTAAGCTGCATCGACAACATAAGGATACGGAGAAGAATGGCTGGCTGAGTTGGTCAACCCCGACTTGCAGCTTTATATCCCGTATTCCTATACTCCCTGCATGAAGGACGCTAACATGTGACAGAATCTGGTCTACTTGTGTTCAAGCTCATCGATGGCGAGTTCTCAGAGACTGGCGCTTATGTTGATGTCCTTATGGATGATATGGCATATGCCAGCTACTCCACTGCCAAGATCAAGAGCAAGAACATGACGTTCAACGAAGGTAAGACACTTCAAATTACAGTGGTGGACTTATGGCTGATGTGCATGCAGTGGGCGATGTCATGGTCCGCGAATTGGACTTTTCCAAGATCACTCTCCGCATCATTCAGCATATCAATAAAGATGGCGACGGTGATGAGGATCACGTCATTGCTAAGCTTACAGGCAACACGATTGATACATTGCGAAGATGTCTGTACACTCCGACTCAGCTGGTTCTGAAGGACAAGCACGGTCGTGAGAACAAGATCACGGTCAGCCTCAAATACTTGCCAGTGAAGATGCGCCTGGACCCGAGCGAGTCGTTCAACAACCAAGGCACGCTACGTGTTGATGTTCTGGACGCTGCAGACTTACCAGCAGCCGATCGTAATGGATTTTCTGATCCGTTTTGCAAGTTCGTGCTCAATGAGAAGGAAGTCTACAAGACGAAGACACAGAAGAAGACGCTGCACCCGGCGTGGAACGAGTACTTTGAAGTTCCAGTTCGCAGTCGAACAGCGGCAGACTTCGTCGTTAACGTCTATGACTGGGACTTTGGCGACAAAGCCGACTTCCTGGGCAAGTCGTCCATCAATCTTGAGATTCTCGAGCCCTTCCAGCAACAAGAGGTTACGCTCGCCCTCGATGGTAAGTCTGGCGCCATTCGCCTGCGAATGCTCTTCAAGCCCGACTACGTCGTTCGCTCCCGCCAAGGATCATCCACCTTCTCTGGGACTTTCGCCCTTCCTGGCAAGGTCGTCGGCGCACCTGTGAAGGGTGTGGGCAAAGGAGCCGCTTTCGTGGGTGGTGGTGTCGTCAGAGCAGGAACTTTCCTCGGCCGTGGCTTTAAGCGCAGGAAGTCGCGTGGCGCAGGCGGCGAGGAAGACTTCAATGATCGACCGGACTCGTCTGTTGGTCGACCGTCAGCCGATACTCCTGTTATTTCTGTAGAAGGCGATGGCTCTGCGGGGCAAAACTCACCCTCAAATCACAACAGACACAAGAGTTGGGGTGCACAATCATTCGCTAGTCGTTTCAATGACTCTGGCGCTCCTGGTGCCGGAGAGTCTGGCACGGCGAACATTAGCATCGTCAGTGCTGATGGTTTCCCACCGGGTACAAACGTTCGTGTCCTCGTGCGTCTGAACAACAAGGACATTCACAAGACCGACCACCACAAAACGACTACCGGAACCGTCGAATTTGGCGACGAGTCATTCAAGTCGCCATGCACCGCCGACTCATTCTTCAAGATCGCAGTCGTGGACCATAAGACGTTTGGCCGCGATGAAGAGCTAGGCGAAGGCACATTCACCATCGACGATCAAGGTAGTGGTTCTGAAAAGAACGTTGGTGTCGGAAAGGGCATGGTCGTAATAAAGAGCAGTTTCCAGCCCAGTGCTAGCGACGCAGCATCCATGGTCGGCAGTGTGAGTCCAAAACCGGAAAAGAGCGGCAGGAGGAACCTGCTGAGTAGGGGGCGTGGGGAGCGGGAGAAGAGCGCCACACCTGCTTAGAAAGCTGGGAGGAAGCAAGAGAATACCAGTGAGGGCATCTTAAACTCGGGCACTCAGCAGATTCGCCAGAAGCTGGGGAGAAGTAACTTGTCGCTTGTCGAGCCCGCAATGGAACGCCAGAGCACCCACAAGGCAAGGAGCGTGAAGAGTTGGGTCGAGGATACGAGAAGGTTCAGTTTTGAGTAACCGTCAGGAAATGGTTGGTACGATTGGTGGTTCCTATCTTCCTTCTTGTCTTGGGACATTTCCTTCTTCTGCCCTGGACGCTACACCTAGGGAATTCCTAGTTCATGTTCATGTTTTATACCAGTCCTGCCCAAGTCTAATCAATTCCAACGATATCCTAATGCATTTAAGGCTCTTGGAGTTCCGGAAATTGCTGCTTCGTGGCCTGGGGTTTAGTATAGCTGTGCTTCAGCATCACCCCAAAAAGCAAAGGGAGAAGAGTCAATTCACCGTGAATGGTAATGATTTCACGTTTAAGATACAGCCGTGCCGAACTTCACCGTGTAGGCTTTATACGCCAACGACCTTACCATTTCTAATCGTAGCCAATCGCAGCTGTTCGCACCTCCGACGGAATTGAGATAGGATGTCGGTAGCCATTGCGGGGCAACGGGGATGGTCCAATGGGAATGGTGGGTGGGGGAGGCGGTGGCCGCGGGCGGAGAGAGTGGGGTGGCGGGTGATCGAGGAAATGTCAGAATCGCAATCGGAAGGAATGAGAGCGATGGACACGGCGACTTAAAAGATTCGAGAGTTGTGACATCTTGCTTAGGATCCGGTCACATCACAGCTCTTCGCACCTCCGACGTAGTTCAGAGAGGATGTCAGTAGCTTCGGGGGCAGCTAGCGGGAATAGTCCGATGCAACGACGATAACCCCGCGACCACGGATACTTATCCTAGGCATGGCGAACATATATACGTATCTGTCGCATATCCAATATTGTTGTCCGAAGCTGGTCCTCAAAGAAGATCAACTTAATTACCATGGAGTACGATAAAAGTACCACGTCAGGCGCATCAGAAGCCCAAAGCTACCCGCACGAAAGCACAAATGCGGGAGGAAGGAATGGAAAACTACGTGTCCAGGGAGCCAAAACAGACGTCAGCGGTCTCGCAGAATCAATCACATTCCCCTTCTCAGGACGGACAGCGAAAAATCGGTTCCTCAAAGGTGCAGATTTGACACCATAGACAATCCGCAAACACCTCACTGATCGTTATCTCAGCACCCATGACCGAACGCATCTGCCACTGGCCCGAAGACGCCTCAGATATTCAATCCCGCGGCTTCCCCTCCGAAGCATACACCCACCTCTACCAGCGCTGGGGCGAAGGCGACATCGGCATCATCGTCGCCGGCAACCTCATGATCCGCTACGACGCCGTCGAAGCCTACGGGAACCCTATCCTACAGGACAACCACGACAACCGCATCGCTGCATTCCGCAAAGTCGCCGACGCAGCAAAAGCCCATGGCTCCTTATTCATCGCGCAACTGTCCCATCCCGGACGCCAGGGCACCGCGACGCTGAACCCTGAACCCGTAAGTGCCAGCGATGTTCAGTTGCAGATCAAGTGGGCGGGAAATTGGTTTGCGAAGCCCCGAGCGCTCACAATTGCTGAGATTGGAGAAATGGTGAAATGGTGGGGAGAGGCGGCAAGATTGTGCTGTGAATCCGGCTTCGACGGCATACAAATCCACTGCGCGCATGGCTATCTCCTCGCACAGTTCCTATCCCAAACAACAAACAAACGCACCGACGCGTACGGCGGATCCTTTGAAAACCGGTGCAGAATCATCTTCGAAATCATCAATGAAGTCAAGCGCGTCGTCCCGGACCGTAATTTTATAATTTGCGTCAAGCTAAACAGCGTCGAATTCCAACCCGGCGGCCAAACGCCCGAGGATTGTCGCAATCTCTGCCTCAAGCTGGAAGAGCAAGGGGTGGATTTTCTGGATTTGTCTGGTGGTACGTTTGAGGGACGCGCGTTTGAGCATAAGAAGGAAAGCACGAAGAAGAGGGAAGCGTATTTTATCGAATTTGCGGAACAAATTCGCCCTATGCTTAAGAAGACGGTGTTATATGTTACAGGCGGTTTCCGTACTGCAGCCGGAATGGCATCGGCGATTCAATCCGGTGCGTGCGATGGCGTGGGGATTGGCCGACCACTAGGCGCGGAGCCGTATCTTTGTAAAGAGATTCTGGAAGGGACGGTGGACGGTGCGATTGAGAATTTCGTCCCTTTGCCGAAGAATACGCAAGCGACTGGGAGTCAGTTGCATCAGATTGGGTATGGGGATCGTTTGATTAGTGATTGGAGCGATGAGGGTGAGGTGAAGAGGTGGCTTAAGGCGGATGAGGTGGAGGATGAGAGGAAGATTAAGATTTTGCCCAAGGTAGACAGTTCGGGGTATCCGAGGATTAAGGCGCAGAGTGGGTTTGAGTATTTGCGGGCTGCGGCGTGAAGGCTCGGGTGGAAGAAGATTTGGCGATGAGGAGTGGATACTGCGAGATAGCATGGTGAGGGCCTTGTCTTTGCGCTTTTCTGGGATTGGTTGGTGACTTTGGTCGCACGTACATATTAGCGTAGGAGCCGTTGAGAAATAGCGGTTGGAGAACCATGGTACATATCCGCTCCACTCGAGTGTTGCATTATTTCGTGCATACATCACCTCGCACGCTAAAGTTCTACTCATCCTGCAGACCTATCACTGTACATCCAATCTTCACGCCACAAGCATCATGCCACCTCCAACTCCACAGCAGCGACCCACACGGGGCCCCAAATCAACGCCAGCACCGAGCCGAACAAGGGAACCCAGAACCAGCCTATGACCGCGTGAGAAAGCTATAAGCTTTCCAGTCATGGGTAGATTCGGGGGGGCTTGCAGGATTTGCAAAGTCTCACGGATTGGAGCCTGACTTCATAGATGACATTCCCGAAGTTGAGCCTGTAGTGCTCACTGCATACTGCAAGAAGCTTCGAAGCATTCCGGGGCTAGAGACTGCAATGGTCAATCGAAAGGTGAACAACGGGCAGCACATGAGTAACGAGGCTTCTGAAATTGCGATGGGGATAGCGGAGGGTTGGGATGATGTTGAAGATGAGGAAGAGTGGAATGTTGAAGTCAAGGAAGAAGAACGTAAAGTATATAAGGTACGGGGGCGTATGAGTGGGGATAGCGAGCGAGTGACGAGAAAAACACAATCAGGGTTGAAACTTTCTAGAATACCCAACTTAACAGAAACTAGGAAACTGAGAATAGGCGATGTCGTGGTTGATGGTTTCGCGAGCCAGGGGCGGGGATGATACGTCACAAAAGCCTCGGAATCATTCCGATGACGATTCCAATTCCTACCCGGTACCTACCTTGGATCTTTCCTCTACACATCCCTTCCGTGCCATTTTACCATTGCATTCATAATGGCATCGAAATTGTCCAACAGCACAAAATACTTTGAGCTTACCGAATTCACTTTCGAGGATGGCACGACCCTGCCGGTGACTCGAGTCGCATATCTAATCCTCAATCCAGACAAGACTAAAATAGCAATCGTGCACACCTGCTTCAGAGGTCGGCTCAATACCACGTTGACGCATGCTGATGGCGCATTCAAAGACTACAAGGTCATTGTCTTGGCCCTTTTTGGCAACGGGGAGTCGTCATCACAGTCCAACACCACGAATTTCCCAAAGAAGATTGAATACCAGGATTGCGTGAACGCGCAGTATCAACTATTGTCACAAAAGCTGGGTATTGAGAAGGTGGATGTAATGTTGGGCTTCTCGATGGGTGGTCAGATCACGTACAGATGGATCGTCTCACACCCAAAATTTGTGAAGAATGCAGTCATTGTTTGCTCGTCTGCCCAAACCTCAAGGCACAATTTCCAGTTTCTGGAAGGACCAAAAGCTGCACTGGGGAATGCAGCGACGCCGCAGCAAGGAATCAGAGCATTTGGCAAGGGCTATTCAGCGTGGCTTACGAGCGCAGAATGGTTCGACAAGGAGCTGTACCAAGAGCTCGGCTTTGAGACGCTCTCCGCTTGGGACGAAGTTGCTACCGGCTCGGGCTACGAAGGCTGGACCGGTGAAGACCTTTTGGCCATGCTCGGAATGTGGCAACGAGGCGATATCACGAAAGATCGCGGAGTGTCGAGGAGCGGGCTGAGAGATACACTCAACGCCATCGAGGCGCGAGTGCTGCTGATGCCATGTGAGACGGACCAGTATTTCCGCCCATATGTCAATAAGAGGGAGGCTAAAGACATCAAAGATGCCACAGTGGAGGTTGTGCCCAGTATATGGGGTCATATAGCTGGAGGAGGAGCTAACGCTGAAGACGTAACATGGATGCGACAGAAAATTGAAGCATTCTTGAGGAATAGGTAGGTTAGAGAATATGCCCTACTTGAATGACGAGATCTTACCATGTTTCGATCAGCGGCTTAGCCTGATGCTGCGGTTTTGGAACACTTTCCACACAAGTGCATCGTGGCGGCGAAATCGGCGCGGTCACATCGAAGAAGTTTTCTCTCACGAGCTCATCAGCCGACACTATACTCGTCGACCTGAATCGTAGCCAATGAAGGTAACCTATAATCGTTCTCCTCTGCCGGGGGTAAAAGTTCCGAATGCTCCGTTCCTCATCCGCTCGAACCTGCAGCGAGATGTGAACCATGATAGGTTGTTCAGAATCCTTCCCAGCAACTCGGGCCGGCTACAGCCTTGCCTTCGCTTTGTATGGTTGTGGAAATCGAAGATCAACTTTAGTAATCCTTGCTTTAAGTTGGTGAGGCATTGGAATGCCAGGTTCCCCTCACGAACGCTGCGAAGGACATGGTACGCACGGATGAGCGTGTCCACGGAACTCAGGCTACGCACTTTTTCGAAAATTATCTGAGCGCCCTCTCTTGTCTTGTCGCATTTTCGTTTCGCACAGGATTTGGTCGCGATGGAATTTGAACTGGTTGCGGCTGTGATTACAGCCATTCTTGCAGCCATCCTAGCACGTATCACCTATATGCAGAAGTTTCATCCTTTATCCAAATTCCCTGGACCATGGTATGCGACGTCCTTTTCCGTCGTCGGCGCAGTCATTTCGATCGAGCAGAAGGAGCCAGAGTTTCTCATGTACCTGGTGCGGAAGTATGGCAGCAAGTACCCAAGTATCTCCACATCTTAGAACGTACTGATGCTACCAGCTGATCGACCGATCCGGATATCGCCTACACTACTGCTGTTCCCTCGTCCGTCGGCACTAAAAGACATCTACTGGGACCCGCAGTGCAATATCAAGGGCAGTCTCTATAGTAGTCCAGCTTTGGGACCTGTGCACTTATTCACGACTCTTGATGGCAATACCCATCGAGGGCTAAGAAAGGCTCTATCGAATGCACCGTGGACTCTAGGTCAACTAAAGAAATCTTGGGAAAACCGATTCGACGATCAAATTAATCTTTTCGTCGAGAAGTCGCATGAGCATGCTGCTGCAGGGCGCACAATTTGCATTTCAGACAAGCTCGCAGAATTCGCAGCTGACATCATGTCGATGGTATCATTCACTGACCCCTTCGGAGCCGTCAAGAACCAGCGCGACGAGAAGGATATATTGGGCAATTGGCGCAAGGGCCTGACGTTCTTTGCTTTGCTAGCCCGATTTCGCTTCTTCCGGGAGGCGATTGTCAAAATTCCCCATGTGGGAAAGTGGTTTCTGCCGGCTATCTCGGACGACTCTGGGATGGGATGGCTGATGTGCGAAGCAGAGCGTCAAGTTTCGAAGCGCGAGAAGCAGGTTGAGGAGAAGGCTAACACTAGCAAGCCAGACTTTCTGCAACAGTAAGGCACGAACACGGGCTAGATCGTACGTTGGACTCACATGAACAGCTGCCTTGAAGCTCGTATGCCCGATGGCTCTCCACTGACACACACGCAACGGGTCGCGCACGTCACCTTGCTTATTCAAGCGGGTGTATGTAACATCCTTTGAACCATCTGACTCGAGACAAGGCTGACATCTTACGCGAATGTCCTAGGCCGATACCACCGGAACCGCTTTGGGCTCAATACTTCGCTTCTTAGTCACCAGCCCCACCGCACTTGCTCGAGTGCGTGTGGAGATAGAGACTGCCGAAAGCGCCGGACTACTCTCACATCCGATCCAATTCGAAGAAACACGCAAACACCTACCATATTTCGTGGCTTGCATCAAGGAGGGACTCCGTCTCCAACCACCCGCAACAAACTTATTCGCCAGAGTCGTACCCAAAGGTGGGAAAGTCATTGACGGGCATTTTATACCCGGTGGTGCTGAGGTGACGAGCTACGCCTATACTGTTCAAAGAGATCGTGACTTGTATGGGCCGGATGCGGAGGAGTTCAAACCTGAGCGCTGGCTTGTAGACGAGAAGAGGGGCTTCGAGCTTGAAGCGGCGCAGTTCACGTTCGGCGTCGGACCGCGAGTATGTCTAGGTAAGGACATTGCGCTTATGGAGATCTACAAACTGCTTCCTGAAATTGTACGCCGTTTTGACATCGAGCTTGTGCAGTCCGGTCGATACGTGGTTGTAGGAGGAGTTGCGTATAACAAAGGTTTTCTCGCGAGACTGACCGAAAGAAGCTGATCTCAAGGAGCAGCCGTCAATCAAGGGATGGGGTCGATTAAGATCTTAGCGTTTGAGGAGCAACGCGCGACGGAAGCTCGAGGTCGTTCGTCCATGCTCGCCTTAGTATAATATTAATAAATATACTGTTAGAAAAGTATGTGTACCAATCAACGCATGGGCAAACAGTGTTCACTTTTGTCTCAATACATACTGTACATTACATTATTACCGCACGGTCATTGCATTCCGTGCTTGGCAGGAGATGATTATGCATACACATAGCAGAGCGGTCCCGCCAAGGTGTACATAACATCCCTGATTGTCACCGTTTCCACCCCAACATATCCCAAATCAACCTCATCATCCAGCGTCGTGTTTCTGCTCGGCGGAGTATTATTTAGGGTAATCGTGCCGCCAAGAGCATACAGCCTCTTCTCAATGTCCTGATTTTGCCATGTCCAGTACGTCCTATCGATCATAGCGTGATGTAAGAAGAACGCGGGATCACCGGGCGATGTAAACAGATCACCTCCTGGATCGCCCCCGATGGTGAAGTGGCCGCCTGTGTGGACGCCGAGAAATCCGTTGGGAAAGTCACCTTGCATTCTTGTAGAAAAGCTAAGGAAGTCGGTGTAATTGGTGATGAGAGACACAACCTCCGAGTCTCTCGTCCAGGATGAGGCAACACGCGAGATGTCGCGGCGCAAACAGCGCGGATTGTAGCCTAGGCCGTCTGGGCTCGGATTCGGTGTGACATCCGTGAGGGCAGGGGAGACGGGGCCAAGGTTAACACGCCAGCTGTTGGGAGATCAGTCTTATGATCCCGAGGAAGTGAATGGTTGACTTACTCCACGAAGGGACCAGCCATCACACATCCTCCACCATTGGCTGGAGGCAGAGAGATTCCGCAAGCAGCAGGACTCGGTATACAAACGTTGCTCCTGTTAGCGACAAAGGCTCCATCTCCAGACATGCTCGTCGCGGAGCCGTCGAAGGTAGGAGATTTGAGGGGATCATCTGCCCACTTTGGCCAATTGTAGTACGGTTGCCAGCCTTTATAGCCACACTCGTTTCTCAAAATCTGCTCGTATGCCCAGGTAAAGTAGCGATGCCACGAAAGGAAATTGCCCTGGGTAGTGATGAGTGAAGTGTGAGGGCAGGGGAAAATCTCTTTGAACTTACTGTGCCGTGGATCGAAAGAGTCTGGTTGATGTGAGAAGCCACAAAGTCATCGTAGCGATTCTTGGCTCCTGCAGCTATTCCGGCTGGCGTCTTTGCCGGGAGTTTAGCCAGGCAATTCACAGCACTGGTGTAGTCGATTCTCTCTTGAGCCGATAGTGTTGACCTGTGGTTGTGTCAGCGGAATGTGTTTGTAAGGTATACACTCACATTCACTCACCATTCCCTTCTTACTGCGGTGTTCTTCAAAGTACATTTCTGTGGGCTGGCAAAGCCATTCTTGGCAACATAAGCTGCAAGATTCAACACGCCTTTTGCAGTAAGAGCATCGCTTTGCAATGCGTTTCGTGATTCCAGCGGTGCAGCGGCGGCACTGCCGACGAGGGCAACTGTGAGAATGGAAATTCTCATAGTGGTAGACAATCGTGAAGACGCGAGATAGACAGGAACGAGTTTTGTTCGAAGCTCGATCAAGTCTTGATCTCTGTGTTTGAGATATGGATGCTGCTTTCAGTGGTCCAGTCGTATGTAGATACCACGGAGCGCAAAATCTGAGACAAGACGCGTAGCAATAGCAGAAGACTTTGGGAAAAGTCGAGAGACGACTTCCAGGTTGGCGGAACCGAACTGACGTGCGCTATTTTCCTCACTGGTACTTTTGACGGGTGGGAACCTATATAGCGCCGAAATGTTCGGTGCCAATTCGCGATGAGAAAGTCCTATTTCCGTCGAACATGCAGCCCACCGCGTGGCGAAACCTTTTTATGACGGAAGTCATCGAGCTTTGGGCATAGTTCAGCCGCCTGCGAGCTCGTCAGTGACTGATCTGGTCGTGAGCTGGTAACGACCTAGCTTATGCGAGATAGCCTTGGCAGTAGCCTGGAAACGGGCCGCAAGACCTGGTCTGATGGTGCGGGTGGATATTTTGACAGTTGCTGTGAGCCTCGCAACCTACAAGCCGATGCAGGGATGCGACAGCTCCCGGCGGTGAAAACCTAGAGCCTCGAGGTTTAATGGGAACATGGCGGCCAGCCTCAAGCTGGATGCTGGAGGAATTTGCTTGAACGGTGATAATTCGCGAATGCTACATGACTAAAAGCTTAACCTCGCTTAGGCCATTTGCGCGTCGTCTTTATCAGAGTGGTGGAGCTCCGTTCGATGAACTACGGCAGGCGTCCGGCTTCCGCGTGGCTTGCCGGTCAATGTGCCGGCTTTATCCCGCCGATGGGTCCTCAATCGCAAATGTAACCTGCGTACAGCAACGGAGTATGTCGATTGCAATAGATGTAAGCGGCCATAGGAGCTAGAACGTATGCCACTGCGAAGGTATGCAAAGATCCCACAACGTTCCTTATCTCTGTGTGTGCGCAAGCACTCAAACACCTCCGCCGAGCCAGCATGAATGAAGTTTTGCGAGGCCTGCGCACTGCTCTGCCATATGTTCGTCTCGACAGAGAGAGTCCAGTCCAATTGGATAATGTGAATTGACACAGCTCCATCAAGTTGGCTGCATATCTGAGAGAAAAGTGTGAAGACCACTACCGGTAGTACCTCGTCTTTTTTTTTTAAAAAAAGAACGACTCGTCGGCCCACAATCGATTCGACACAGCACGGGCTGAATACCCCGGCTGAACTCGCAAAGATGAAAGCGAATGCGCATGCAATATGTGCCGAGCATATTAGGTTGACGAGCTGGCTCAGCGTCGATTGGGTGGGTGATGGCGACGTCCGCAGGTGCGGGGGCAGGGAAGGGGAGCTTAGCGAAAGCCAAGACCCAGTCACCAACCCTCGAGAACTACATACTCAATACTCCTCCTACCTAATCACGGCGTCTCTCAACGCCACTCCGTGTTTATCCACAGTGGCTGCCACCGATAGCGTCTTCTCGTCTTCCTGTCTCCCAGCTGGCTGATCTGTTAGCCGAATCGAGCTGCAATCTCTACAGCCGACAGCTTATTGCAGACCAGTGCAAAATCCGAGCTAACACATTGCGCGATTTATACCTCGCACTCGTCAGATCATGAATGGAGACTTGATTTTCCGCAACCAGTATGCTGGGTCGGGATCCCCAGGGAAATGATAGGGTTGTGCAATTGCGGCAAGATACCGCACACAATGGCATTGGCGTCGTAGAGTGTCAGAAGAGCGTTACACATGCATGAGTAGCTGCGCATTTTAGTCACGTTCGCCCTGATCTTCCAATCCCCGGTCTCGCTACCCAAACTACCACCGGAACATATACCACGGCTAATATCAACGACACCAACTGTGTCGTGAGTTCGTGCAAGACCATTGGTCCCTTTAAGATATCCTTTATTATGCGTCGTTGCAGCCGCCAGGGTGAATTACGCAGCACGGCGATGCACCTGGATGTGTCCGGGAAGAAATGATGACCCTGCGAACAGATGGTGCGCTTCTCGTTCCATCCTTTCTCCGGTTTCGTCAAGGAGCTAGAACGTCTAAGTCGCACGGTGCGGATCTACAGCAGCAGAACGACTTTTTGTTATTCTCATCCTCATATGAATCGTTTTTATCACGCCCTGGAATTTCATCGCACGATGATCGAGGCTAGACCCCGCTTGAGTCTACAGGGCCAATGGATCATGGCAGGGACTGTCCAAATTAAGGGCATGCATGTCAAGCTTCTGCTAAACTCCATCCCAGATCTAACATGCTGGTTATTGGCTATTTATACGGCAGATCACCGCACTCCGCAAAGTGGTGTACGCCATCTCGCCATGGCCCCGGATCGTGGTCATATCGCATGGGTATACGTCTATTACTGCAAGCCATCGACCACAGGCGAAACCAACTGCTCAATGGGCATGTGTCCACTTAAAGGGACCAAATGTACGTCAAACATCTTCTGAATTGCTCGTTTTTGCAATCTCTACCAAAAGCATTTCAGCCAGCAACTCATTCCGCAACCAAGTCTCGATTCCGACGGCCGCCTGGTGATTGATCTCCAGGAGATGATGGCCGAGATGGCTCAGAACTTCCGAAGGCAAACGCCGATGCCACCGCCACCGACACCAGAACAGATCGCTTTCAACAACTCTTCTCAAATTTTAGCCATCACCGGAACTTGTCTTGCAATAGCATCATTGGTCGTCCTCTTCCGGTGTTATGTTCGCCTACATATGCTGAAGGTGTTCGGCATAGATGATTGGATGATGTTGCTAGCTCTCGTATGTATCAGGAGCTCGCCTTGAAACGCTAATGCGATGGAGGGCTGATCCGTTGCAGATTTTCTGCGCAGCTACATTTGCCTGTTTCAAGATACGGGTGGACGATGGTCTCGGCCACCATATGATGGTTCTTTTCATTCTGTATCCGTCGAAGTTCGTCAATCTCACGAAGGTTCAGTACGTGCAAGCTATCACCATGATGGTAAGCTTAGATTTACGAATTGAGTTGCGACAAAAGCTAACGTCTTACTTCATGGTTGGCCAGGTAGGAATATCAACTGTCAAGGTATCAATTGCTCTGACTTTGCTAAGACTCGGAGCCCAACAGCGATACAAGTGGATCCTGCGGTCCGCTATACTGTTTTTGATCACAATGACGATAGCCTGCGCAGCGACCCTGGTCTTCCAGTGCCTACCTATCAAAGCCGCTTGGGACGTGAGTATCCGCCCGCCACCGTTCGGCACTGGAACCGCGAAGTGCTACTCCACGGAAACATTTCGCAATCTAGGCTTGATGAACTCCTCCTTTAACATCGCAACGGACGTTCTCTTCGCCGCCTTGCCAATACCACTGATATGGGGTCTCCAGCTCAATTGGCGTACAAAGATATCCCTCATCGCTATCTTATCACTTGGCTGGTTTGCTTGCGCGGCTGCCGTTATCAAAGCTGTCAAGCAATGGAACGTCTTGAACGAGCTTGACTGGACCGTGGACGATTCTTTCAATGTCTGGAACTTCATCGAGTTCACAGTCGGCATCGTGGCAGCATCTTTGCCTACCCTTAAGCCGTTGTTCAAGGGACTGCTGGAAAGTGCAAGGACCTTCACAGCAGGTACGAGAGCGAGCGGGTACAAGACGCAGAGATCGAAGAGCTCACTGGGCTATACGAGAACGAACGACCCGTGGAGCAAGGATATCACCATGGAAAGCTTCTCGAACTCTTCACCAACGAGTAGCAAAGGGCCATACCATGTCAAAATAAGCACGCAGCCGACAGGAATACTTGATCTTGAAAGTCGGAACAGCGATGAAGGCGCCCATCCATTGCAACCGCGTCATGCACTGGGTCCAACTGGGATCGTGAGGACGCGAGAGATTAGCGTCGTTTGAGGACGTTCGTCTCTCCCATACTACAAATCTTATAATAGCTCCCGACTCGTACCGATGGCTCGAGAAACACTCAGGGAGCGGAATGTCATGTCGAGCTAGTCTATACGTACACTGTACACAAATATCAGGTACCAGAGGGCCGGGTATCGAGCCTTCGAAGTGGCACCAGAGTTGTCGTCGATCTTCCTTACCACTCGCCGCCCAATGGTTGTTGTACTTGCGAAGTGAATAGGTCTACGTGATTGAAAGACCCGCGCGACTAGCGCGTCATTCTCGCGTCAAGGTCAATAGTCGCATCTCGAACATTTCATCAGCTTGCGACTCCTCAATAGCCCTAGCAAACGTCCTTCAAACAACTCATGCGTCAACGTCTCTTGTAGAATCATTCACCGCTTTACCGGCGATCAGACCCTACTAGGATTACCTGCCTCGCCGGGCCGAGCATGGGTTCTCCGTCACCGACGAGATCGAGACAGTTTCACGACGGACTGGTCGTGCGCATCGAGCACTCTCGTTCCGAGAACAAAGCGAGAATGGCAATGCGTATCTTGGTGAGGTCTTATCGATCGCATACTAGACCTTCTCAGGCTTTGCAAGACAGCTTCCGAAAGAGAAGCAAAGTGCGCGAGGTGGTGCGTGCTTGACACCGATCTTTGGCAGACATGTGATACTCGAGGAGTGGAGGGGTCCTTTGGACCTGTCTATTGAGCATGCATGCTGCAAATGAGCGAATAGAAAAGTCCATCACAAGCAACGCACGTTCCGAAGGCAGGTTCGCCAACTCTGGTCAAATTCATCCACGGCAACCTCCGAGAGCTACCTGAATCTGTCCAGTGCCAGCTTGGTATAACTGAAAAGATGTCCTTCAGAGGATGGCACCATGCGTATGGCCTCGCTCGGAGGCGGATCTCGTATTGACCCTGTAGGGCCCTGCAGCGTGTTTAGGTAAGGCTGTGCACCCATGCAAAAAAGGCCAATACGCTCGGCTAATGTACCATTACACTTCAGGCAGGATTTCCAGAAACAGTGCAGTGCACTCCACCAAGATGCATGGCGTATCAGATCGCCCCATCGGCAGCATATATCCCGAATGAGTAAGCACAAAAACTTTTAGCTAATGCGGCCTGCACATGTCGGTCTAGACGTAAAGGGAACAAGTTCGACAACTCGCCTAGCCACGTCGAATTGAGATTGGTGGACATCCACGACGGCACTCCAGAGTACAGAAGGATTCTCAGGCGCAATTTGTCTATTGGTGTGACGTGAAGCCTACGAAACATGCCACCTTGCAATGACAGTCAGGCTCCAAATTGTGACCGATAACAGCATGGCAGGATTGCCGACCGAGCTTCAAGGCCTTCAACCTATATATCTACGCAATCTGGAAAGCGGTCTGAGATCGCCTCCATTGGTGTCGACGCATAATACTGCATCCTGACCTGGCAACGTGTCAGATGTGATAGTGATCTCATCTACCAATCCGACCACACAACAGTGTGCTTTAACAACGCGGAGCTATTTCTTACAATGAGGACATTCTGCTGGCTCTCTTACGCTCTCGTCTGGTCCTTTCACACCGCTCGTGTCGCTGCGCAAGTTCCTTCGGAATGGAAACCGTTCGACGTCATCACATACTTCTGTGCACGATGGTACCATCAAGGTATTTCCAGCGACTAATCTAGTCATCATTGAACACTGATAGGTGTAGCCGTTGTCAAGAACGATGTCCTCTATTTGTATGGAGGCATAGAGACGTTCAACGTGCCAAACCTTACGGTCAAGTCCGAGAATAACACATTAGGATATAGTAAGTGTGAAGCTCTACAGGGTCTAAGAGGTTGTGGTAGCCGGAAGTGGATGATTTGCTTGACTTGTTGTTATCGGGAGCAAAGTCTGACGAGTTCAGATCCATTTCTCCTGGAAAATGACCTCACACAGTCTTGGGACTGGAAGACGAACATTTCATGGACAGCCCTTGCGATCAAAAGTAATCCCGCGACTGGAGACTACGTTCGCCATGCCATGACGAACGGTGCTATGTACCATGGCACGTATAATACGTCAGAAATCTGGACTTATTCTGGTACCACCTTCCGAGGCAACCAGTCATTCCTCGATTCAGACAAAGTTTACGCGAATGCGTATCCACTATTCTCCTTCAACAATGACACACAGGTGTGGAATCAGTACGACCTCCAACAGACCACAACACCGAGCTATGGTCTTTCAACCGAGGCCCCAGACCAAGGCCTGGCATTCTATCTCAGTGGCCAAGTCGATAATGGCACTGAACCATACACACGAACTGTTGGTGACAGTGCAACGCTGCTAAATGGGATGATGGTCATTGATCTTGTTCATCAAACTGCACGGAACATCTCGATCACTATGCAAGACCCACAGCCTCGAATTGGAGGCCATTTACAATACTTACCTGCTGTTGGAAGCAGTGGTGTGTTGATCGCACTCGGCGGTCGAGCCTACGACGGAATTCGTAGGCCTACATCTCAGGATAAGGGTCGCCTAATTACTTTCGACTCGGTCGACATCTTCGACATCGGTTCCTATCGTAGCGAGCCAGATAGAAATGGGACTTGGTACCAACAGAAAACGTCTGGAGAAATACCACCACCACGCATCGATGCATGTACTGTGGTCGGGTCCGCGCCAGATAACTCGTCGCACAACATATACATGTTTGGTGGCTGGAATCCAACAAAGGAAAACACGTGGTATGATGAGGTCTACGTGCTTTCACTACCGTCATTCATCTGGGTGAAGATGTATTACGCCGAATCTCCACGTTACGGGCACACATGTCATGCGGTTGGCCGACAAATGATCACGACTGGGGGTCACAACATCCGCCGCAATGTTACCGACTACTGCGATTGGGAACTGCATGGGATCGCAGTCTTGGACATTCCCACTATGACATGGGGGAGCGTGTTCAATGCTACGCTTGGACAGTATGAAGTCAGTACGAGCGTAGTTGACAAGATTGGTGGTACCCCACAAGGTGGCAGCACAAAACTGGTTCCGGAGGCTGGATGGAGCTCATCGAAACTAGGCGCACTTATGAACACAACCCGGATTTATACCAACCTCAACGGCACAATTGAGGTACGACATCCGCGGTCGTCATCGAAGATGAGCTCAAAAAGACGAACCGCAATCATCGTTGGTGTAGCAGTGCCCATCATCGTGATTGTGCTCCTTGCCATGTGGCTCACCCTTCGCTGGCGCAAGCGTCGTGCCCCCAAAAGCCCCGTCGAGCTCCCGGCAGATCAGAGTAAGCACCTCGGTGCCACAGAACTCGGCGTGAAAGAGAAACACGAACTCGCGCCCGACGAGAAGCACGTGTACGAGATGAGTGGCGAAGGACCGCATGAAGCTGCGGACACCTTGGTTCGCGCTGAAGCTGATAGAGCTAACACTGTGCAGCTATACGCTGCAGAGCTACCAGCTACGAATGTTAGTGCAGATGGAAGATGGGGCGTTCCGTTCATCAATACACAAGCTGCATCGAGGCGAGGAAGCGAGATGGTAGGAGGCCGGGTATCTGGTGGGATCCCGAGCAAGCCGAAGTGAGAACCTTTTCTTTGAGCAGTCGTGCAGCCTTCACAAGCCAATGGTTGAGTCGACCTGCCAAGTCTTTGTGAACGCCCAAGCTGTGAATGCAGCCACTGTCTCATTCACGTTTAAGATAGCCATTGTGTTGCAAGGAGTCACCAAGCACGCTTCCGAACGAGTCTCACTTTCCCTCGCGTTCACCTGAGGTCTCGTGAGGGTTTGTAGCACCCCTTCCCAAAATCAGCCCTTAAGCATGAATATATCTAGATCCTTCACGCCTTCTACTGTATTCGCGACTTACTCACACCACCCCGCTCATTCAAGTCCATTTAACCAACGAGCGCCTAATCAACCGCCCCCGCCTACCTGCGTACATCAGTCCCGATTAGCCAGAGCCTTGATCATGGCATCTTCTCCAGTTACTCTAGCCGATCTTCTTAGCCACCGCTACGGGCCAGTGCAACAGATACTTCTTGGGTACCTCGGCATCGAGGATGAAGCCCGTCTCAAATGCGTCACGAAAGAGCTTGCAGGTCTCAGCAAGAGATTTCGCTCCGGGAATAGTCTGCTGGGTCGTTTCTTTGCCGATCCTCGAGCATTCCGCTCCCTCCAAGCACAATAGAATGCGTTGGTCACTGGCAATGTGATCTTGGACTCCTTTGCGTGAACAGACATACTACTCAAGAACAATCCGACACTGGTCCTCATCGTGCCGGACGAGTGTCTTAATGCTGCCGTTACATTCCTTCGGAACGAAGGCTACGAAGACTTGCCTCAGACCAGCAAGAGCGTGGTAGAAAACTACGGCAACTACCAACATCCCGACTATGGTCCAGCTTCAAGATACAGCCATCGTAGTCGCTCCGTCGGTCGCAACGATCCTGTGAAAGGCTTGCTAGTCCCGGCAGGCGATGACTCGGCCGAATTTGGCTTTCTCGATCAGATGGTGTGACGGTTCATGAGAGGAGCGCATCACGTGTGCCACATGCTGGTGGTCTGATGCTGCTTCCTCATCTTATCAAGCACCTCTTACCTGAACTGGGTTATAAATACATCATGTAACCGACGCTGCTGATGGCCTGGTAAGAGGTCATCACAAACAGAGCACAGAACAATACAGAGCACATGATACTCAGATTTACTGCCCTGCGCGGTTTCACACTTGACTTACTGCTTCGCGCGGTTACCTTTGATTGACTGCATTCACTGCAACAAATTTCGATGGCCCGGTTGGACGATCACTTTTCGCGGCTACACAGAGCAACGTTTTATTGCAGATGTTATGGTACAGCGACCAACGGAGTGAAGCTGCTGTGATGTCTTTCCCCGATGTTCGCATTGGTGTCGAAAACCCGATCAAGATGCTTCACTACATTCTGCTAAGAGTTCTGAAGTTCGAGAAGTTGGTAAAGGCAGAAAACAATCCGCAAGCTGGGGAGGGATACCGCTGGGATCATCGTCGCTCGCGTCACCTCGAATCGCTCGGGATATCCGAGCGCAACTAGATGCATGGACCGACGGTCTTCCCTGGGACTGGAGAATGATGTCCGAAAGATTGATTGCTACAGAACACTGGCCTGCTTCCGACGTTGTCGGAAGTATCTCAATATCCCATATCAGTAGTCTGTTTGCACAATGGCTGTGCACCAGGCTGCAAATTGTGAAACACTGTTTCATGATTGCGCACTGGGGAACCACCTTTCAGTCGCCTAGACATGTTACAGACTGCGACCATTTGAAGAATGAAGCACGGTCAATTGCCGAGAGCTTATGTCAACTCCTTAAGCATCTAAGTAGTAGACATAGGCCGCTGTCCGCGCATGACGGCCTGTTCGGTATCAATACTGGTATTATTAATAGCGGTCATGGCAGCAAAGATAGTGTTCGCATCATTTCGGTCAATTCACTGGGCTGGGCGTTGTCTGTGCTCGATGATCGGGTGGCAGGCGCCGAGGGTCTCGAGATTGCTTCTAGCACGATGGAATATTTCCGCAATGAGTATACAAAGATCTCAGCATTTCTGAATAGCATCTCGTCTCATAGTAGCACAGCCAATACCACATCACATATTTGATCTGTTCGCTCCTTCGATGAGACTCTGCGGGGTATCAGTGAGGACGACGGTGTATGTCTTCGCTTGTAGCTGTCTATCGAATGCTTGTTACTGGCTCGAACGCATCGGAAGGATGCGAGGTGCATAATCACCCTCCAAGGCTGAGTATGCCCCACTTTCCAGCGATGCATCGCTGCCTAACACCAGAACTTCTCTTTTCCATGTGAATCACGAGCGTCATCATCTGGAGATTTTTGCAATCAAGATGTCCGGCTTGGAAGTTGTTGCGCTCGTCGCTGGCATTATCAGCGCTTTTTCTGGAACGGCCTCGTATTTACAAGGGCGCAAGAAACGCAAGGCGGAGAAGGCAAAAGCGAAGAGAAGAGCCATGCAAAGCTTGCAGCTTGCGGTGACCTCAGCACCACCTCAGATCCAAGGCGAATATGACCGTGATTTCAGAAGGATCGGAAGCAGGTTCGCTTCAGGCGATTGTGAGTTTTAGACATTGCGCGCATTTCAGGTCCAAATGCTGAATGAAGTCTCTCCAGTCATTGCTAGAATCAGCTCACCGAAATCTTGATCAGCATGCAGCAAAACGTAATCCAGACACTCCAGACACTCCTTCTCTCCAACTCGTCCAGCGCAACGATCGACTACACAAGTCTTCTTGGCATCTCGGATCGTTCAAGACTCAGCTCGATCTCAGCATTAGCACAACAATACCAGCGTTTTAGCACTGCTGCACCCACAGCGCACTGAATGATCAGTCCCTTAACGTATACTGCGCAGCCCCAGTGGTGCCCAGGGGCTGTTCGCCTGCAGAACGACGACAGTCAGCAAATCACCTCTCGGCATTGGATTTGTGAGGAGTGCAACAAGAACATGACAACCAGTATCCATGACGTAGACAACCCACCTTCTTGGGCAAAGACTTGTATCGGCATGCATTATGCATTTGATTTCAAACAGCACGTTATAGTGAATGGAAGGGTGGTGACTCAGTGCACGATATGTTGGGATAAGCTTGGCGTGGTATCCAACATTATGATTGGGAGGGAATGGGTGGAGCACGTCAATCAGCACCTTTCAACAGGAGGCTTTCAATTGTGTAAGGACAGAAATGGTGACCAACAGAGAAAGTCGAAGTGTGTGGATCCTTTGTGTGGGAAATTACATGCTGGCGTTCAGTAGACTCGCTGGACGGATGGCTCTCGTTGGGTAGTGTATCTTGTACGCTTGCTCTGTGGAGCAAGGCTCTTACGCGAACCTCTGCTAGAGAAAAAGCGTGAATCTGATCGGCAGCTCAAGATGCACTCTGTACCATACGACAATGGTTGTTGAAACAAGTGGTGGATTCGTCAACTTTTGATTCGCACGTTAAGGTGAAGGTGATAAAGACGGTGACCAAGCTATTGTCGTGTGGGCAACTAACAGCAAGTCTCTCACCTTGCTCCTACTCAGATCCTTTGGTGATGTAGCATTTTACGAGCACTTGCCGTCCTATCCTTCTACACCACAGGCTGTCAAGACTGTCACGCAACCTCTCACCACCATAACGTCGGATAGGGCTCCATCTTCATTGCCGAGATCTGCGTGTAAGACTCGATAGAATAACACCAACAACCGCAAGGCACGACAAAAGGTGGCGCCCCGCGCCTCATCCTATAAGCATCAGACTCGGATGCTCCTTGCCCGCAATCGCAAATGAGCCTTCCTTCCTCACCACATTCCCGCGAGAAGTGCGCAATGCGGTATACGAATGGCTGTTCGCGCACGACGAACCGATAATTCATACCTGCCCGGGAAGCAGAGATCGCGAGCCTGAGTTTTGCTACCGATACGAGAACGACATGGAGATCTGCCAATACACGGAAGAGGAAGCAGTGCTCTTGAGGAGGCCATCACACGATCTCGGACCAAGCATTTCGATGCTTCGCACATGTCGCCACATCTATCATGAGGCGATTCGGCCGCTTCGAACCGCTTGATAGAAAACGTGTGGCTTAATAGAAACCTGGGTTCGGGCTGTGTCAACTTCCCGCTCACATGAGGTCTCTACGTGACTTGGACTGGTCCAAAGGGGGTTTGCGCGGCTGGACCCCGTCGACACTGGGCTCCAACTGAACTGCAGTTGCTGTATCTTTCGTAATCCTGGATGGCACGTCAAACCCTGACGATGTCTTGTGAGAGAAATATGACGGAAAGTGTAGTATGGTCTTCATGTTATGGCGTGGGCTTGCGGACGTGGAAAGGCCTTCGACGGCTTGGATCAATCCGAAAATGCCTAGTCGTCGCGGGATATGAATTATCTTACCACGTGCATAACCTACATGTCGACCGTGATTTCACTAACTCGACCAGTCTAATGGTTTCATGGTTCTTCAGTGACTTGCACTTCACTTGGTTTCATTCACTTCACGCTTGAGTGAGCTTGGAGTGAGGTGAACGCGGGAGAGGCCGCGGTCAAGTGCCGTGACCTTCCCGGCCGTGTATATCATCTGCCAAACCATTCCGTGACTGAGATTACACCAACTCATCCTGCCACAACAGCTCAGCATTTCGCATATCATGGAAGTATCGAAGTTGCCCCTAGATCGTCGCTGGATCGAGAAAGAACTCAAGCCATACCTCTATTACGCATTCAGCCACGCGTTGCATTACGATGTAGATATTGGGCCGCAGATCGAGCACGCTATTGAGTTCTGCATGTACAAGGCGGTATGTGATATGTCAACCTCCGAATGGCTATGTCTAACAATTCACAGGACTTTCCGAGAGATGGCGACGACTTAATGTTTGAGCGCGCTTGTATCGCTGTCGACCGCCGCGATCTGGACTACGATCCCGAGCTGAAGATGGTAACGGAGGACTTGGAATGTTTGGCGAAATTCTTGATACGAAGGGCACAGTTGAAAGGACCTTACGAGCTGCTGGGTAGAACGAATATTGGAGGCAGCGCTTGGATTGAGTACCAGTTGCAGCGTCTCGAACGCGAACCACTGGCCGAGGAGAACAAGAAGCGTGCGTTGACTTGACCCGTCATGCACATGAAGGCTAAGAGCGTCTAGATCTTCTTATCACGGCCCTGGTTACTGCTCCAAAACCTGCGCCAGCTGAAGAACAAATTGATACACGCCTTTTTCATGCGCAGCCCGGTCAATATGCTTCTTCAGCTTTCCCTGGCGTGCTCACGGTAGCGGACGACCAATACTTTCGATACCAGAACCTGCTCAGCCAGCGTCGCCAACGTCAAGATCATCCGATTGATCCGAATTGGCCGCAGCAGTTACAGAACGCCGCTGCAATCCCACATACGCAGGAGCACCCTTCTCTGCAAATCCCGGGCAGAGGTTGGACATACGGACAGCCGCCGGTATATGGCTTACCACCGCACCAAGTGCAGGCGCCGACATATGTGCAACATCTAGGTCAACGAGACGCGGCGTATGGCGACCAAGCCTTTTCCACTGGATTTCCGGCATTGAACCGTGCATCGGCTGGCAGTGGCATGCAACAAGCAGCTCACGCACCGTATGTGCCACACACTTCATGGGATGCTACCAATCACAGTCTCATACCGCCAGCTCTTCATCCACAGGATACACCGATGATGACTGCTTGGCAACAACATAGGCGCCCTCTCCCGATCCTACATAAGCCCGTCGTCGGTTCGCCCCTAAACTCTCCCATGCATCGTGGACCGGTCCATAACGATGACGCTGCCATGGCGCAGTCAAACCTGCACTCGTCCGCAAACATTCCAGTGTCAGATATTGCGCATCTTCGGGGTCAAGACTGGAACGATGCGGCCGAGCAACGTGTCCGCGAGTTTAGTCTTCTCACGCCGCGAGAGAAGGCAGAAAGGCTCTTGCAACTTCGGCGAATGCAGCCTTCGTCTGCTGAAGGAAAGCAAGACATGAAGCCTCAGTCTTTTTCGGTTCAAGGTCTGAATATGGCCGGCTGGGAAGGACATCAGCACATACCACAACCAGGCTCGCAACCGCAAGCTCAATCAGGTGTTCAGCCAACTCAGCAGCCTGAAGTCAATATGAACGGAGCTCAAAACGGATTTCTGAATCATCCTGGATATTCAAATGTCAAGAGCTCGTTCCCCGATACATTGTATCGCTGGACGGGCGGCGCCCAATAGCCGTTCCAGAAGGAAGCAGACAAGGCGAAAGGCGACATGGACTATTCCTCTCAGCCACAAGGGAAGCGATCATTGTCTCCTGGCGTGAACATTGTCACTGTCCATGTCGCGAATGGGCAAAATTGTTGAAAGGTGGTCAGAGGCAGGTCGCCGAAGGTTGAGAAATAGAGGCATCGCTTTGGACAGACAGGAAGGTCGTGTCTTCCTAGGCCGATCGTAAGCTTGCGGAGCGTTAAGGGACTGGAGTGCTAGGCCATGCGAGACTCTGGTCAAAGTAAGTACAGTGTAACAGTGCGATCGTCGACTAGCTGCCTTCAGTGAATTGGATGATGAGTATCCATATTTCAACCCTGTGTGCGCTGTATCCTAAACTTCGTCTTCAACGGGTATGGTGGGGATACCGTGCGTCATGCCCCACACTCAAGAAGCGACTTCCGAAAGAACCGAACATCAGGACTTCTTGTCATCAACCAAGCTGCACACTCCAACAATGCTGGTGGGTTTGCGAATCCGATCTCGAGATCGGCACTATTTTCGGACGACCAAATCTCCGAAGCACCAGCCGACATCAGTGGCGCGTCGGCTAGCCACCTTCACACTAGCATGCCATAATTAGGCGATCGTCGACAGGGACGGCGCATTGTCCAACCCAGAAATGCAGCAAGATCTGCAAAACAGCATGCAAATCAATATTTCCCATCGTCAACTTCTCCCTCTTCGCTTGATAACAGCCGCGGAGCAGCGTAAGCAAATTGGACGTCATGCCCACTTGCCAAACCTCAATAAGATGCATCATGAGGAGTATCTAAAGCAGGCGATCGCCCCTCATATCGACGAACGGTAGGGCTTTCCTTTTGCAACTCCATTTTCTGTAAATATTCTTAATCTTCGGCATCTCACGATGCATTACGCACTGCCCTCGCTTGCTCTCCTGAGCATAATCCCTTCCGCTCTCGCTGCGCCAGCTCCCATCGCTGTCCCTGAGCCCACACCCGCGCCATCACTCGACGATGCAGTCGCGTTGGAAGAGAGGCAGTTGCTCGGTGGACTGCTAGGTGGCGTCAATAGCATCGTGAGCGGTCTTCTTGGAAAAATCAACAGCGCAGTCGCCGCGAAGAACCCTGCTGCCATCAACACAGCCCTCGTCAAGATCAGCCCAGTTTCTCGACCTACGGAAATCGCAGATGCAGTCGTCAGAGCCTCAAAGGTCTGGGCGAGTCCCACTGGCAGGACCGATATTTACCCTGCGATCGCGTCGCAAGTGGCTGCTGGTTTAGGACCACTGGACGGTACACTGAACGCAGCTCTGACTGGAGCGCTACCAGTAGGCGAGAACAACATCAACAACAACAATCCCGCCCCACCAACCAAGATATACCCAAGCAAGGCGGCCGGTGATGCGACATACTCGCTCTCCGAAAGCGCACTTCGCAAAGCCATTTACATCCCTTCCGGCTTCACATACGGCCAAAAACGCCCAGTCATCATGGTCCCTGGTACAGGCTCATACGGCGGCATCAACTTCGCCAACAATCTTCGCAAGCTGCTCACTGGTCAGAGTTTCGCGGATCCGGTCTGGCTCAATATCCCAGGTGCAATGCTGGCGGACGCGCAAACCAACGCCGAATACATTGCGTACGCCATCAACTACATTTCATCCGTGTCCAAGACCAACAAGAATGCCCAAAACATTGCCGTCATATCCTGGAGCCAAGGTGGTCTCGACACACAATGGGTGCTCAAGTACTGGCCCAGCACACAGAAGGTGGCCAAGGACTTCCTACCCGTCAGCCCGGACTTCAAAGGCACCACTCTGGCAAATGCGTTGTGCCTGAGCTCAGACAGCAATCTGGGCCTGAACCCGTGCCCGCCCAGTGTCATTCAGCAGGAGGCCACGAGCGACTACGTTGGTAGGCTGAGGGATAATGGCGGCGACTCGGCTTATGTGCCTACAACCACATTCTATTCCGGTTTCTTCGATGAGATCGTTGAGCCACAGCAAGGGACGATCGCATCGGCGTACTTGAATGATGCTCGTGGTGTAGGTGTGTCGAACAACGAAGTCCAAACCGTCTGCGCTGGTCAACTTGGCGGGTCTTTCTATGGCCATGCTGGCGTGCTGTTCAACCCGCTCACATACGCTCTGATCGTTGATGCACTCAAGAACGACGGACCAGGAAGTCTTAGCCGCATCGACGTCAAGAGTGTTTGCAGCACCTATGCAGCGCCGGGTCTGGACTTGGACGATGTCATTGCGACGAGCGCTTTGATTCCAATTGCCGCAGTGCTGTTGTTGGCATACCCAGATAAGAGATTGACGGAGCCTGCGCTGAGAGCGTATGCTGCATGAGTTTGAAGCTGTAATTCTCTCTTCCGTAATGTCTACTACATTAATGTCTAAGCCTACTTTGCCATCGCCAACGCGTATCTTCTTCAACCTTCATTCCTTCTGATTCATGCTGGCTTCTCCAAATTTCTGAATCTCCCGTCGCCACTGTCTGAAGTTAGCAAATCGTCACAAGCAATGTGGCAAAGCAAACTTACCATGGTCAAGTCGTTCATGTACACCTTGACTTCCTCTCCAACCTTCACATACCGACGCTCTTCATCTTCCCATGTTTCTGTGCGAGGCTGAGCAGCGATCTCCGCAAGAAGCGGGCACACAAGAGCGGCAGCAAACTGCGCACAGTACTGGCGCACCAGCCCTATACCATCGTTGGAGCCCTCGGACGGCGCAGTAACAACAGAAAGGTCCCCTGTACGGTCGTCCGCCGAGATCATATCCTGAATGCAATTTCTCATTTGCGATGTGGAAACTTCCCAGTAATGCTTGATTACATGTTGGATGGCTCTGAGTGATCTGCCATCGCCGGTTGCTGTGAAGACGCGGGCCATGTGCAGTAGGTTGTGGATTTCCAGCTGGGGAAACGCGGTGTCTTGCAAGACTAGCATGATGGGTGCCATTCCATTCCAAAAGCTAGTTGGTCCGGAACCGCTACTCCTGCGCCGGTCGGATTCCTTCTCATTCTGTGTACGCAGTGTACGAACGCAATTGTCGATCTTATTGAACTCAGTCAAGGCGGCGTCAGTGCGATCTCTCTGGGCCATCGAGGACGCATCCAGACCTGAACTCATTTCCTTTTGTTGTAATGTGCGACGCCAGTCGTCCGCGTAATTATCGGAGAACGCTCTTGGGATTCCCTTTTCTCCCTCTGATGTGTCGCCTTCTTCGGCAACATCAAAACATTCAAATCTCGGGTCAGGGATGCCGTAAAGCGTCTTCAACGGCTCTGCAAACAACGCTGCAAACAACTTCAGCAGCCAGACAGCCTTCTGTGCATGCCATTTGTGACTCTTGTAGCGATCTTCGACCACAAGAGTGAGGCTGCGTAGATTCATGATTCGGTCACCCTTCGCATCCGTTCGAGAGATCAGTTCAACGAGCCTTTGAACTCCTTCGCGGAGACCATAAGTGTCTCTGTCCTCACGAACATGATCATCCACGCCAATATCGTCCAGGTAAGTCCCAGATTCGAGCTTCCCTCTTGATATGATAACCACAATCATCAGGTTCTCGATGTACCGAGCAATAAAATTGGGAACAGGAAGTCGGACCGGGTCAATAAATGGAGATACGTTCGAGCTGCCTGGCTCGAATATTCTTTGCAATGTCTTTCCAAAGCCACTGATTTTCCTTATGTCGACGGTCATTCGAAAGTTGGCTAGCCCAAACATCGCATCTTTTGCCTCCTGTCTCAGCTGTTGATGAATATTCATAAAAGGCGACGTGTTGTGGTCTCTAAAGAGCTTGTACGACGTCTCTAGCATATCTGACTGCCCGAAAAGATGATGAAATATGTTCAGTCTGATTTCCGCTGACAGATCCATGAGTTTGCATGGCAGCGTATCCGTGCCGCGGTGATGATAGTCGCAAAGGTGATACGGCGGACAGTACGGAGAGACTCGCAAGCACAGCGTTCCGCACCGCTCAGTTGCCTGACAGCGTCCAGCTAATAGCCAAGTTCGTCCAATATTGTGACTGTGTTTTGAGCAGACGGGTAGCCATCGACCGCCGTCATAGACTGCAGGCTGGCGACAGCGCACGTTACCCTCTGGCGTATTGCATGACAGTTCCCTCCAGGACTCGTGGAGGTTGCACCATTTCACATGGTCCTTCAAGTTCGTCATGCTTGAGGTGGTAGAACAAGATCACTTGGAAGCCAGGTGGACAGTCTGGTATAAGTGAAGTTCATTGCTTGCTCAAGAACCTGGAAAGATTCTAGTTTGTGAGACACTATTGCTAACTACTTGCAGGGGTCAAATGATGTTACGAGAAGCTACGAAACCAGCCTAGGAAGAACGGAAGCAGTTCTCGCACATGCAAGAAGGCTTCGCACTTCCGTGCTGCGCTTTGTATGACCACAATACAGCTCTCGTCACCAGGTATCACAGCATTTTGTGCCCGCTCAGCTCAACCATAGCTAAGTACCATTACTCACGTTTTGCTGTCATACAGAAGCCTAGGTATCTTCAGAAGATTTTACGAATTTCAACTGTTATAGACAAAAGTCTCTGAGGTCATATAGGGTGCTAGGAGAGTGAGATTTGAGGAGAGAGGGAGCCTCTACTTGATCGGGCACGAATCATTGCAAGGGCTAGTATCATTTTGGAGACTTCTCCTTTCTTTGTGTAATGTTCACCTTTCCAGCTGCGGGATCAAGCTTCAGCATCCCTTTTTCTAAGACCCCGGTTGGAGCACTTCCAAAAGAGGCAATTTGTTGACTTCTCCCGTTTGCTATTGTCGCCGCTATTGGGGCGCGTGCCTCGCCACACTGCGCAAATTTCTACGAACTCTCGTCACCTGCACTCCCACCCCACCTCACTTGCATCTTCTTGACCCCGACTCACTTTTACTCCTTGACTCCACCTACTTGTACCTTCTTGACTTTTGGCCACCAGCTCAGAGGACAATTCGACAGCATGAGTACCGAAAATGTGGGCGAGAGCTCGGCAGCAGGTGCGGCAGCAGGTGCGAACAATGCACCGACCAAGAAGACACCAACCAAGAACACACCCAAGAAGACGCCAACCAAGAACACACCTACCAAGACGGCGGCTGACGCGCCCATCAACACATTCTTATTCTTCGGAATAAAGAGCAAAGACTTTCGCTATCTGTCTCAGTTCTTCGAGTCATGTTTCGTCGAGAATAGCATCACGTACCTTACAGCCGAGCATTACTTTCACATGTCCAAAGCTAAGATGTTCGACCGAATGGTAAGTCGCTTAAAACTGCTTATAGGATGCACTAACTCGCGCCAGGAAGCGTTTGAACAGATGGGGATGACCAAGGAACCCGCGGACGTGGAAAGAATGGGTGGTTAAGGGAGTGGATCCAGGATGAAGCTTGACAAGAAGGAGATCAAGGAGGGGAATGAATGTGGCGATTGGGCAGGCATGGGTGCGAGACAGTTCCACCAACATGAACGACACGCTACTTCCTCAACTCGTTAAAGCCTTATAGTGTCTCCTGAGGTGCTACAGAGAACTATCAGGGGACTAATCTTTTAAGGCTCATAGTGTCTCCTGAAGTGCTACAGAAAACTATTAGAGGACTGGTTATTTGAGGCTTATGGGATCTCCTGAAGTACTACAGTGAACTATCGGGGGACCGGCATCTAGCTGACTTCATAACACGCTGCTCTGTGCTGCAGAAAGGCCAAGGTCCAAGCATCTTCCCCTTCACTTCTTACGTATGAGAAAATTTGTATAGACCTAACCGTATCGAGTGTCTCATCAGCCGTTTGCTACTATATCCCTAACGCCAACGCACCATCATCTCGAAACCCCCTCCCCTTGTTTCCTCTCTCTCAACCACTCCCCCCAACCTCGTCTCCTACCCCACGATGGCAATCGACACAGCGACCCGACTGCTGTTGACCCTGGACGTATTGCGCATGAGCAACGACTCCGCATCAGGCCGCGCCCTACACATCTTCATCTCCACCGACGCCCTATCGGAGTTGACTGCATTGCCGGCCGACCACTACCAAGCCAAGTTCTTGGATTCCTCAAAGTCGTTCGAGGCCTCAGATGCGGACGCCCTCCACGAGGAGCTACAGCCCCTGCAGTACAAAGCGTATCAGGACATCACTTTGTTCGCACGAGAAGTCCTTCTTGCTCAAGACTGGGAGCTGCCGGCAAGACTCTTGAGCATGTTCCTGGAAATGGTACACCGTCGCCTTGCGGGAAAAGAAGCGGACCAGGGCATCGTGGACGAGGTCATATGCGACATGAGGATCATGGATCGAAGCATGTCCGCGGATTCTCTCACCTCAAAGTCGGACAGCGACGTCTTGGTGTCGGCTTTTGGTCTTGTGCAGCAGAGCATGGACGTTCTCGCGCAATTCCTATTGGATCGCAACAGGGAGATCCAGGCGAAACATGGGAAGATGGGAGCACACAACAGTGTCCTCCACTTGATGTCGAACCTCGCCACCACCTTCGATATCAGCGCATCTGCGCACCTGCACGAACAGCTTGCTGCGTTGACGGCTCTTGAGATGACAGCTGGAAACTCAGAAGCAGCAGACAAGCTTCGTAAGCTGGCCAGGCTCTTTTGAGATGTGCTGCGCAGCGTTCCGGAGGCGGCAGAGTATGTCTGAACGGAGGAGATGGACGATATGGAAGCATAGCTTTGAGTATGCTTGGAGGGTGGCTGGTAGATTGGATACTTTCTAGCATTGAATGGTCAAGGCTCTTCACTCAATAATCGTGCTCATAGTGCCTCCTGGAGTGCCACAGAGAACTATCAAGGAGTCATTCTCCGAAGATCCATGGTGCCTCCTGGAGTGCTACGGAGAACTATCAGGAGACTGGTGTCTTGACGCTCATAGTGTGTCCTGGAGTGCTAAGGGGAACTATTAGGAGACTACTTTCTTGACGGTCATAGTATCCCCTAGAGTACTGCAGCGGGTTATCAAGCAACGTGTACTATATTGGTGATCCAGGTCTGGGAGAGTACAAATGAGAGTCGGCGGTGTTGTAAGCCCATCCCAGCTTACATCTCCCATCTCATCACGTGTGACTCTACTACAACACACCACCACACCCGCAATATCACAGCTTTTGGAGGACAAAACCTTCATATGACGTGCCCGAACAAGCATTGCGTGCCGTAAGTCACGACTTTTAGATGACCTCCAATTAAAGTCTTAATCTAGCGACAAGGAAGTGCGTGAAAATTCAAAAAGCTTCGTAACAGATCCCGATATGCAGTGATGTGGAGGGATTACGAATCGGCTTATTAAAGGCGACTAGGATACATGCGCTCTCAGCTCCCACGTCTTCAAAGTATCAGAGAAACATTTCTGTCATTTGGAGGCCTGGCTGTCCTCAGGGTATTTTGTAAAAGACAAAGTTCAGAGATATAAGTACACGAAGTTATGAAGGACTTTTCAAGCCTTGTGTTTTCGCAATAAGGTCTGGTAAACTTCACACTTGGATTACTGTACGACCTGATAGTGGTAAGAGCGAGATGATCTCCCAACGTCACCTCCTAGTACGCACCACAGCGATCGCCGACGTCAATCGCTTCCCGCCGCCAGCTCCATCCTCCTCGCCTCAAGCAGCACCAGTACCAACATGATCGTTGGCAGATCCGCCTTCTCCGACGACTTCAAACACCTCGCTGCCAATCTCGCTATCAGAATCCATGTTTTCTTTGAGCATGTTCACAGTGCCGTCTTGGCCATCCGCAAAGTCAAGCGCTTCAGCGGTCAACCTTGCTCAATCAAGCAATAGTGGCCATTCGTTGCTATCCATTGCTTACCAACCCTTTGCGTGGGGGAGGATTGTTTCTCGTGCGCCACATTGACAATTGTGCTACGTGCACGAGCCACAGCGCGAGTCGTCAGGTCGATGGCTGGGATGCGAATCCGCCCATCGGGGATTTGGGCGACTTTCAGATAATACGAGAGACAAGTATAGGCTGCTCATTAGGAGGTCGTCCAAACAGGAGATGTAATTCACAATATAGGTGGCAGATCCTTCGTGTGAGCTGTGGAACCTCAGAAGGTCGCCAGCAGTGTCACAATCTAAATCACAGCTTTTGGATGACGTCCAAACAAAGCCTGTGTATGGCAACCAGAACTCTTCGTTCGAGTCCAAAACAGCGAACTTGATTCATTTCCCGCTATCGGGGTAAAGGAGTGAAACAGCTGGTCAAATGCGTAGAATGTGGTAAGGTAACTAGAGGCGCTTGACGTGAATAGGACGATAGGAGAGCGCGGCGTAAGTCCAAATGCTCGGGCAATGCTCGAAGTCAGGCCTTCAAATACACGCACCTGGCACCACCAACTATTTGTTCTTCTCCTCATCCTTTCACTCTCAGATCCTATCACTCCCTCTTCAACCACTCCAAATTCACTGGACTCACCACCCCTCTCTCGCCCTTCTCAAGCCACCCCAACAAATTCTCAATCCCCAACCTTTCGAACCCAATATGACTCTCCACACTCGCGCCCGCCGTATGACTCATCATCATAACATTCCTCCTCTCTGCCAACCTCTTATTAACATTCGGTTCATCGGCGTGTACATCCAATCCCGCCGCTGAAATCATGCCATCGTCGAGGGCCGCATTCAGCGCGTCTTCGTCGATGAGTTTGCCGCGCGCGATATTTACGAGTCGGGAGCCGCGCTTGAACTGTGCGAGTTCTCTGGTTGAGAGGAGCGTTGAGCCGCTGAACGGTGTAGCGAGCAGAATACAATCACTCGTAGCGAGCAGTTCTTCGAGCGTAGGACAAAACTCCGCTCCAACACTCTTCTCCCTGTCTTCCATCCTCACGACATCAAAATACTTGACCCTCATTTCAAACGCGCGCGTCGCTTTCTCCGCTATCCTTAATCCAATCCGACCCAGTCCGACAATCCCGAGAACGCTGCCGTTCGGATTATGCGTCACGGCCGCAATGTTCTGATTCGCGTCTGCAAATTCTTTCGGGTCGCATGACCGTGCGGCGAGAAAGGACCAGGGTATGGCGCGGTAGCACGATAGGATGAGCACGATGGCGGCGTCGGCGACGGACTCGGTGCAGGCGGAGGCCGAGTTGCAGTATATGGTGCCGTGGGCGGCGAGAGTGCGGGTGTCGACCCAGTCGAAGCCAGCGCCGGCGGAGGCGTAGATTTTGCAGGAGGTGGGGAGGAGGGAGCTGTGAACGGGGTCAGTGGGTGAGGGCGGGAGGGTGGAAAGGCGCAAAGGAAGAAGGCAAAGACATACATCAACTGCCCATCCCAATTCCCCATTTCACCCCCAGTATTCCAAAATGGTCTGTACATGCCTACAAAATCACCCCATCTCTTTTCCTTCAAGGCCTTTTGAAATTCGTCTCTTCCCATCGAATATGTCCGCACAATGTTGAACTTCTTCTGCAACTCTGCATACAATTCGTGGTTCCATCTTATATCGTCGCCAAGATGCAGTATTGTTGGTTTTGAGTCTGAACTTGGTTCGGCGGCGGAGAGTTCGGAGGGTAAGGTTGCGGGAGGTGGGAGGCCGGAGTCTTGGGGAGTGGGTGTTGCAGCGGACATCGTGGGTAGGCGGGTGGTCCTGATGGGCAGGGTGACCGTCGTAGTGATAGTGATGATGGAGAGTGAGATGGTGGAGTGACTTATGCTACAAATGCTGATGCTGATGCTGATGATTCTCGCTCCTCCAATCCGGAGAATGCGATGCCAAGTTTCAAAGTTTAAAGAGATAGTATGAAAATTCTTACAGCTTCACGAATGAAGCTCAAATGCGAAGAACGCGTCTGAAGCACTCAGCCATCTACACGTGTCAATGCACCTCCTCTTCCCAGGAAACCTTGCCAAGCTGATGCTGTCAAATGCGGGCCTATATGTACTCAAGTCCCTCCTCTTCCACGGGAAGCACAGAGCGAGAGATACTCCTAGAGCGTGCAATGGAGCTCGAGCTTATTCCAGTGCGCAAGGGCCCTATGATGTAGTACCCAAGTCGGTTCTATGCACCTCGTAGACCGCCTGAAAGCGGTGAAGATAAGGTTATCAGCACGCATCCCTGACTACACCGCGCACGCAATAATTGCTGGCCGCCACGTGCGTCGGCTTACTCGATTTATCCGCCTGCATGATCCCCGCAGTCAGATGCCAAGGTTGGCCAGCTGACCGGTTGCTTTTCGATTCTCATTTCTTTGCAACGGCCAATGGCCTGAGACTAGCGATTGATCTTTTGTCTATGCTACAAACACATTTCATCCTCCTCAAACAAAACTAGGATATCGTAAACCGCTCTAGCAAGAGGCAAAGTAGAGTAGAGACGTGCCATGCCATGCGCCTAGCAGTGCCCATCATCATAACCGTCGTAAACATAATCATACACGACTTCCCCTTCGCGCCATTACCGGACTAGCTTCTCAGAACCAGTTCACCAGTCCCAAGTGGCTCGCCGGATTCGAATTCGAATTCACCTGCTGTCCTTCCAAGCCGTATTGACTGATCATGTCATCGAACATGGTCCAATCCATGTTACCGCCGTCCAGGACGGTCGAGTCATCTGATGGACCGTTCATGCCGTTGCCCATATTGGTGTTCATGTCGCTGAAGTCCATGTTGCCAAACATGTGATCGCCGAACGTTCCGTGTGCGCCATTGATCGCCGTCGCGGTGGTGTTCATGGATTGTTGTCGAGATGCTGTGCTTTGTTGGTTGAACGGCGCTGGTTGCGCTCCGTTTGGCATATCGCCAGGAATCATGTCTGGGTAGGTGGGAACAGCATCTCCCTTGGTGTCGATGCCTGCCATCACGTCTTGTAACACGGTGTCGAGACCAAAATTCGTCAAATCCGTAAAGGTGTTCGTCGGGCTTCCTCGTGTAGTTGGGCTGCCATTCATGCTTTTGGCGTTACTATGTTGAGTGCTCCCCGTGATATTCTCCAGTCTACGCGGGACTGGGCCGACCGCACTGGCGGGGCTGTTCGGCCAGCTCGAAAGCGAGCCGGTTGTGCTGTCGCCTAGCTTTGGTGCAGCAGGACGAAGCATCCTATCAAGGTTCTCCGAGCTAGGCTGGTCGACCGAGAGTGGAGTGATGTTGATTCGATCGTCGCGCAGTGGATAACCAGGGTACATCGACTGACCGTTGCGAAGCGCCATACTAGCCCTCTCCAAAGCCAGCTCCTTCTCGCGTGCTGCTTTTGCCTTGGCGAGAAGCTTCCTCAGAGGCTTCCACAAGCAGCCTTGCTGCCCTTTGCGATACGGCGAGGCGTTGTTCAAAGGGAACCACCATCGGCCTGCTGTGGCCTCGAGTGCGCGCCAGGCACGATCGACAGCTTCACCCTTGGTGCGAACGCAAAGCTCGGAAAGAAGGAAGGCAATGGCGTGCCATTGAACATAGGTACGGAACAGCCAGCCCCATTTCATCGTCCTTGCTTCAGTCTCAAGGAGCATGGAGTATTCAATGTTTTCAAGAGACGTGATGAATAGTTTATCCTTGGTTTCTTGAGGAAGTGTGGCACCTGATGCTGTTAGTATAAAGAACATTCAGCGCGTCAAGCGAGAACTCGCCTCCGTCCTTCCTTTGATGTGGATGATACACGATCAACCACATCTTGCTCATGATGAGTCTTGAGATCGTCGCTGTAACCCAACAAAGCGGAATCGACATATCCATATTCGACAAATACTTTTCCTCCAAGCGTTGGTGGCATTGTGTGATCCACTTCTCTTTCTGCTCGATGGTGAGACCGGCGAAGAACTCGGTGCACTGGTTCGGGCCTGGCGGAACGTACAAGATGCGGCGGAAGATGTTGGCAACCTCAAATCGCAGCAAACAGAATGTCATGTCTGTGAAGCCTTGACGCTCTTCGGGGAACTCGGTCATGCTGGGGTCCAGATCGGTATCGTTGACGTTGAGAGGCTGACGCACGTTAGCAACAGCTTCAACATGACTTTGCTGTCTACTTACCAGCTTCGTGTCGAATTGCGCCTCGACGATTGTAGGATCGCAGCCATGATCTTCCGAAGACCTGGCGTCCAGAATGCACACCTGCCACCAAAGTCTTCGTCGCATCTCAATCTCAAATGGCGGAAGCTTGAAGTGGCTGCCATCGCGATGGACTCCCAGAGTTTGCGCGATTCGCACGACCAGTCCCGTCAACGTCCAGATCTTCCGCGCATCGTCATTGCGCCGAAGCAGGATGAGGAATACGATAAAAGCCTGCAACACGACAATCTCATCACAGTACAGAAAGTTTGCCCGCGCGAGTCCTTGCTCGAGCCCAAATCGATATCGTTCAAGAAGCGTCTCGCGAGTCTCGCCCCATCGTTCCACACACTCCTCAGGAAGGGTGCTAGTCACTGCGCCATAGTAGATGGCGAAGAGCAACGCCTCGAGTCCCTTGCCAACCTTGTCTGTATGGGCAACAGCCTCGAGGAAAGTCGGCTCGAACGTCGGGACGTGAAGCACTTTGACCAGAGGGTCGACGTTCTCCTTGTATATCTCCCAGAACTGGTGCGCTTGCTGTTCACAAGGGTGTAATGCCTGCATGTCCACGCTTGTCGAGCTGTATCCGAGGACGAAGCCTTGGTGCTGGGAGGAGTAGTTGGAGGTGTCCGGCGAGTGAACGTCTTCGTCGTCATCGGACGGCTCGATGAGAATCGCTTTGAGATCTTCGACCTGAGAGGTGTGAGTGGTGTGCCCAGTTAGTGTGTGTTGCCTGCGCACCTCGTTGTTCAGACTGGCCCAGAAGCTGTTGTTGATGTAGCGACTCCTGCCCTTCTCGACTACGAGTCGGCCAAAGCGGTTCTCAAGTCCTTCCACAGTGTCGTCGACGGCCACACTGGGGCTCCCGCTCGCCTTTGTCCTGTGGCTGCCAAACGGACAAGCGCTCGGTTCGCTGGTACTGCCGCGTCGCTCCCTCTCTGCAGCTTCCTGTTCGTGTTCCTCGACCTGTGCATTCAGGCTCGACACGACGCCCTCCAGACGCCGTAGCCGGTCAAGGAGCTCCGCGTCGGCGGGCTTCCTGCTCTTGCGCGGGGCGCGACCTGGACCCGGGAAGATGCATTCGATCTTGGCGCGCACACAGTTTGAGCATGGCTGCTTCTTGTCGCATTTGACCTGTAGCGCAACGTCAGAGTGTGTGCCTCAGTAGTTGTTCGCGGGGAATGTACCTTTCTTCTGCGGCACGTCACGCACGACCGGGGGTTCGGCGTCGCACCGCCACCGGCAGAGGGGCCGCTAATGCTTCCGTTGGCCTTCTGCACCCGGTCGGGCGAGGGCTGCGACTGTGGAGAGCCTTCAGACATGGTGTCTGAGCGTCTTAACGGTGGGACTGGACAGTCGGAGGAGAGCCGGAGGGGCTTCGAGGCCTTTGGTAATGTTGCGGGCAGAGGAGGAGGCGCTTGTTGGATGTCGGAGCAGAGTGCACACGAGGCGCCGATGCTCACTGCATTCAGCCCTGCCGCTTCGAGTGGAGACGAGCTTCTACTTTACGCCTGGTGTGTCAAAAAGATCTTCCTTCCTTCGTACAAACGTACACAGGGGAGTATGTGCAATCAACGAGAATAACCCTCTCGCTTCGCACCGGCCGTGGTCGTCATGCGAATCGCAATCGTCCTAAAGTCTTACCGCCGAGGGTAATTCCGATTGTCGTAAGAGTTCAAAGAGATCAGCCTGAGACAACGGGTAGAAGCGAGCTGATTTGCCCTTCCACTGTTGTGTGCGTGCATCTTAAGCTGTATTCGGTCTCGATTTTGTTCTATGCAGCTTCCACCCGCACCTTCGTACACCTGACTCATCGTGGAGAAACTCCTCAGGCGCTTTGTCAGCCCTCGCGTCAGGCGTCCAAGTCCGACTCCAGTCCGTCGATACAATCAAGTATCGCGCCTCGCCGACCATTTGATCGGTGTGAGGGATGCCATTTAGGCAGCAAGATCATAAGCGGGATATTCCAGACACTATACACAGTCCGTGAAGCGCGGCCGACAAGGGAGAATCGTTTGTCGAATTAGGTTGTTTGAAGCTTCCACATGATTCGTATTCGGACGGCGACATCGTGTCCGCGTCCTCCGATGATCTGATAAGCGGTGAGATGGAAGCAGCTCTAGATGGCTGGGCCAAGCTTTGTGGGGTGCAAGTCAGGAATGCGTTGTCAAGTGACTAATTTCACAATGATGGCTAGTCTGTTGTACGACTTTGGAAGCCAGTCGACAAAGTCCTAACCTCCTTCGAACATCCAAGAATGAGGCCTCGTCCTCCAGACCAGCACCGCGAACGCCTGAACCCCTCCACGCCCAAATAGATATCCAGCAAAGGCCCAATCACTACCTCAATCCCCTCTCAGCCCTGCCACCTACGTTCCTCTCCTTCTTCCGCCTCTGGCCCTCGACGCTCAGGTACTCCCTGTCGTTGGCCTCATCCTCCAGCTCCTGATCCACCATCTCTCTGATCTTCATGATCTGCTCCTCAGTAATGCCTTTGGTATTGACAACGACACTTGGCGCGCCCTCGAGATACCTCAGATTTTCCATTGCCTTCTCGATCAGTTTTTCAACTTGGGCATTTGTGTTGAGGTTTTCGTGCCGCTTGACGTTGTGCAAATCAGGATACAAAACCCCGTCGCCGTTCTCGGTGCCCTGAAAAGCTTGAATGTAGGGAATGTGAGTAGGTAGGTCGTTGTGAAGTTCGGCACCTACACAAACTGCGGTCTCATGACACCATGTGCGCGCGACATTGCGTGGCGTATAGCCGCCGCCCCCAATAAGGAGAAGCGGTCGGTTCGCGCGCTTCACTGTTTCTATGCAGAAACCGTGCGCTTTGATGTTTAGATTGAAACGACCAAGACGGTCACCGCCGAGAGAGTCCGCCCCGGATTGTAGGACGATGGCTTGTGGGTTGTACTTCTCGATGACCTTGCCAGTCACTGTTTTGAAGAGGTGCTTGTATTGCTCGTCATCGATGCCATCGTCGATGGGAATGTTGAGGCTATGACCTTTGCCGCGGTTCGTCGGATCTGTAGGACCCATCTCATTGATGTTGCCTGTCCCAGGGAAGAAAGGGTAACCGTGCTTGTCGATGCCATACTTATGGTATGACAGGGTGAACACCCGATCTGTAGACTCGAAGGCTTGTTCGACACCGTCGCCGTGATGCACGTCGATATCAATGTAGAGGACGCGTTGGTGCTGCGTGAGAAGAAGCTGAATAGCAATAACGATGTCGTTGACATAACAGAATCCGGACGCGAGATTCTTCTTTGCGTGATGGAGTCCACCGGACCAGTTGATCGCGATGTCGGATTGCTTGTTGAGCAGGTTCCATGCGGCACTCATGGATGCGCCGCTGTATAGCGATACGTAGTTCCACAACCCGTCAAAGACTGGGCAGTCGTTACTATCGCCACCGAAGCCGTACGAGATGTACTGAGGATCCTCGGGTTGTGCATTTTGCGGTGTGATTCTGTTTGATTAGCGTCGTGCCCAAGAATAGCCATCATCACGAACTCACTTGCTGAGATAAGATAGATATTCGCGATCATGGAATAGTGCAATCTCGTCAAAGTTGGCTGGTCGCGGCGTATAGAGATCCATGGTGTACTCGAGACCATACGCTAGCACGAGTTGTTTGGTCAGAGTCAGTCGCCATGGCTTCATCGGATGTGAACTGCCAAAGTGGTGGTATTCGACATGCGGGTTGTAGTGAAAGGACACGTTCCATCCCCGCGGTTTCTCCATGCCGTATTGCTCGGCCTCCCGTGCAATGATTTCCACTTTCTCCTCATCGGTGAGGAACTTGAACGCCTGGTAGTCTTCGACATAGGAGGTATCGTCAGGAGAAAGATACTCCTGCACGATGTTATTGGCCTGGATGGGCGGCCGAGAACCCGGAAAACCCATAGCAGGGGAAGAGGTCGTCGACTTTCAAGATGGAGTTGTGGTAAGACACCGATTTCGATGGCCCTGGGATAGGATAACCACCTTGGTCGGATTTTCCTTTGCTTCTTGATCGATTCTTTGGTTCGTAGGCGACCGGATTTCTTCGCATTATGTCAGCAGAGTCACATGCACCTGAAACACTCTAGTTGTTGCTTGAGCTAGCTGCTGGATATCGTGGTGCTTTACGAGCACATCAAAGTCGCAACATACATTTGGTGGTGATGGAAACCCAGGGATGATCTGTGTCGCGGTGTAGTCTACACGCGTCTTGCGTCGCGATCGTGGGTCGGCGAAAGTTGTGGCAAGACGTCTTTCAACTTGAGGCCGTTATCAATGTCGGTATCGCTCTCAAGCTCGTCGTCATCGCCTTCAGATGATTCGTCGTCGTCCTTCTCGGTGGTGGAAGAGGCATTGTCTTCGCTGCTTTCTTCTGATTGGTGAGGATCCGGGCATTTTCGGGCTCACGTGAGAGGCGGTCTAGCCGCTTTACTGGAGCCTGCATATCTTTAGCTTGTGATCGCCTCCACTTGCGCGCAACCTCTCCGAACCCCAAGAAGCAATCTTTGATATCAGGACAAGTATAGTGAGTAGGTGTTGCTGGGTGAAAGTGAAGAAAGCGCACAGAGAAAGAGCTGCGATTCCTGGCTTGTGGCAACTTCCTAGACCACTACGCGTTGCACCTTACCATCAAGAAGCACCACAAAGCCATCATCATTCATCAACAGCGAAGGCGAGATCGACTCTCACGACATCCCGGACCCTGTGGCGCGTACTTGCTCGCCTCCACGGTCTTCATTCGCTCTGCGCAGAGATTCCCGGCCTGCCTAGGCACTTTTCCTTTCTTTCAGTCTGCACCAGAGTTGCATTCGGAGGTCGGTCATATTTGTGACCCACCATGGCGATTGCAGAAGACGCTGCGACTGTCCTGGAGCTGTTCATCCATGATGGTAGGGCTTGATGGGACCGCGCAATCGACGCTTTGCTAACCCAAGTAGTTGCCAATCTCCCTGCGGAGATCACGCATCTCTACGAGGAAATGCAAGCGAAAGACCAGCAAATAGCAGAATTACGTGCTGCAATCAACCAGCGTGATGGCAGTCTGCAGAAGTTCATCAAGCTCAACGGCAGCCTGGTCCAGAACCCGAAGGAGGAGCCATATTCGAAAGTAATCATGCAAAACTATGAGCGCGCGCAAATCTTACAAGAAGAAAAGATTGGACTTTCAGAAAAAGCTGCAGCACTTGTAAGTCGTTCTGCTAGTGTTGTGGACACTCATTCTAACACTCTACGTAGCTAGATCGACATGTGAAGCGGCTAGACATCAAGCTGCGAGACTTGCAGAATGATGGCTCAATACCATCGGACCCATCAATGCCATCGTTGCTAAGAGACTCCCCAGGCAATATGGTGCCGCCAACATCACTGTCAAACACGGGTACAAGCACTCCGCTGCATCCAGTATCCGGCAACCAAGGCGGTGGCGCTCCTAATCTTGCGCAAGCAGCTGCGATCGCACGCCTCAACAATGCGACAGCAGTGAACCTCAACTCAAGGCTCAACCCTTCGCTGCAGAACATGCAGACACAGGCGCTATTAAACCAGCAAAGACTCACAAACGCACAGAGCGCTATTCAGGCCAATGCGCGACAAGAACGCGAGATGTCGGCCGGAAGTGACAGCAAACGTCGTCGACCAACTGGCAGTATCGGTCCCCTTCCTGCAGCATCCTCGAACTTGGGCCGGCAAGGTTCAATTGGACCAGGGACCCCTAAACCTTCCACACCAGGATCGCGCGCAGGCAGCGTCGGACCAAGGCCACAGAAGAATGCACTCACAGTCAAGAAGGCGAAACCACAGCAACCATTGCGCAAGGCCGCACTCACAGCCAAGTCTGGGGTCCACAAGAAGCGGCGCAAAGGCGGTTCACGCGCATCACCTTCGACAACGGCAGATGACGAGAGCGTGGCGAGCGAAGCGGGCACAGAAGACGAAGACATGTCAGGAGTCGGCGGAGGAGAGGGGGACGAGGAGGAGTCGGACGATACCAAGTACTGCTTTTGCCAGCGCGTCAGCTTCGGCGACATGGTGGCCTGCGACAACGATAACTGCCAGTACCAGTGGTTTCACTGGGAGTGCGTGGGCATCAAGGAGGAACCGGTGGGCGACTGGCTATGTCCTGCATGCACGAAGCAGCCGTCCAACAAGATCAAGAGGGCTCGTTAGGATTGAGCTGTCGAGCATCCTGTATATACGCATTTTCTGTCAACAATCACAATCTGTATCTCGCCGGCACGGGATACCTTTGCACAATCGATAGGCGCACGTGGCGTTGGTGTCCGGTCGCACCTGCAGTTTGGGCCATGTTGGCGGCGGAAGGGGCGTCGAAGAGGAAACCGCGTCCGGCGCGTCGCCGAGTGATATCATGCTTTCCATGCTATTTCGTATATCAGATCCCGCCGAAATACCCACACGAAATTGCATCTCCTTTGCTGAACTTTGCTAAGATGATGCCGCCTCATCGCGCCCGCAGAGGCCGCCGTGTGTACCGGAGCCCTGCGCATCATCAGAGCCTCGAACTCGCGTGTCCCGAGGATCTGTGCAGCTAGACCCGATGCCTGCAGTGGCCGTTGCCAAACCGCAGATGAGTAACCATGGCGCAGCTGCCTGTGACACCACCACGCAGGAAAGTCGCCGCACCCGTCGCGAACTAGCAAAAGCCTGTCAACCGTCGCATCCAACAGTCTGGCGCATCTTTGCTTCTCGCACACGGCGGTCCACATCGTGAGTTTTTCGCGGCGTGCAGGGCGGCGGCGGCAGGGCTTGTGTCATTCGTCACCCAGCCGAGTTAGCGCTCGATTCACCAACGCTCCCAGGCCAAGCCGTTGCGAAAGGGGCATCACCGACATTTGGCTGAAGCTTGCTAAAAGCCTCGTGGTCCCGGATTCCGGATACTGCACCCATTATTGTCGCTCCTTGGCTGCACTGCGGGCTCTCTTGGTAGACGCTGACAGTGCTCTCACACTCCTTTGTCGAGTTCCGCGAGTGCGCCTGCCCTGTGTTGCTTGTTGTCCGTCCTTTGATCGTTCGCGCCGTCGTCTCCTACCACGGCCGACGTTTCAGCACGCTTCCTCAGCAGCCACCTCCGCCGACGTCTGCAGGCTCAGGTCGTAGCTGTGGTATAAAGTCTGCACTCGAGTCCGTCCCGCCCTATCGATACCCACTAGCACGACAGCGGCAGCCGGCTGCGTGAAACACGCCGAATACATGATGAACACCCGCAATGGCACTCTGTCGCCAGTCTCGACAGACAGCCAGGACTGGTCCCCCATAACTCGCTACCAGAACATCGCCGGCGACAACCCCTACTCGCCTACCGTCCCTCCCAACGCTTACGGCGCCCCGAGCAACCCTGATGGCGGCATGCTCAATGGAATGCGTCCCGCAGGAAATGGCAACCCGTCACCGCCCAGCTCGGTCGGGCGCTCCAGCGACGGCACAGGGCTGTATGGGTCGAGAATGAGTGATGCCAGCGTGAACAGCACGCGGAAGATGCAAATGCTGGAGGAGACACTTTCCGAGCACTTCAAAGTGCTCAAGGCATACCTTGGGCCCTACCTCAACGACGCGCAAGGTAATCCGCGGCCGAGTCGTGCGAAAGACAAGCTCACGAGGCTGTCGGCGGTACAGTTCCAGGAGCTCAGCACCGATGTATACGATGAATCGATTCGGAGAGAGGACGATCGCAAACGGGGAGGGCCTGGCGCACCTGGCAACGATACACCCAAGTTCTTGCTACCGAAGAACAACTTTCACCCAAAGCGCAACCAAGCGCGGCAAAAGCTCTCAACACTGCCCCTCGAACGTTTCCGCCAACTCGCAACCGACGTTTTCTACGAGCTCGAGAGGAGGTTCCCACGATTTACAGGGGGAGACATGGTGCGCTCTGCAAGTCCAGCTGCTAGCGTCGCGAGCCGCATTAGCAACAGAGGGCCACCCAGCCGATCGGGCACTCCCAACGGCATGGGCCCACGAGGACCACCACCAGGACCCGGCTACCGTGGGCCGCCTCCGCAGGGTGGACCGCCCGGACCGCCTGGTGGGCTAATGCCAGGACAGCCCAATGCTTTCGGTCGACCGCTGCCAAAGACTTTCCAGCAGAACACAATTGTGCCAAACAAGGGAACTCTCGTAGAGGACGACGACGATAGTGCGGGGGACGACGATGACGCGTTCAATCTAGAAGGCGCCGCTGCGAGACGACAAACGAACAAGAGCGCAAAGAGCATGAGCATGGCACAGGAGAAGATAGTCTCCGATCTAGAAAGTCAAGCAGCGGAGTTGCAAAGCAAGATTGGATCGATGGAAGGCTCATTACGAGACAAGGACGACGAGATACAACGACTCAAAGACGCCGATAGCATGAGAGATGGCAACACAGCTTCTGAGCGCGCAGAATGGGATGAGCTGCGCTATTCGCTGGAAGAGAAGGTGGAAAAGGCGGAAAATCTCAACTCGCAACTGCGTTCGGACATCGACAGGCTGCGCAGCGAGAACGAGAACACACAGCAAGGCCTTCGGGCTCAAATCGTAACACTAGAATCAAGGCCGCCTCAACAGGCTGCGGAGATTGGTGGTGGAGAATGGCGACAGCGGTGTGAGGAGCTTGAGCGCGAGCTGCTCGAGCAACAACAAGTCACTGAAGAAGTTCGACAAGATGCCGCCACTTTCTTGCAAGAGATGCGAGAGTTGTCTTCCCGCAGTGATGCTGCTGTGGAGAAAGAGGAAGGACTGGTGCACCAAGTATCATCGTTGGAGGGCGAGCTCAAGGAGTGGAAGGGTCGTTACGCTCGCGTCAAGACTCAACTCCGAACTCTCAAGGCGTCCTCGATTGGGCTCTCGCTTGCGTCACCAGACATCAGCAACTATGCGCGCGACGCAAATTTTACCACGCCTGACGGTCTAGTCAAGGATGTCCACGTCACCAAGTTCCAGCTCAGCATTGACGAGCTCCTCCAGACTGCTCGCAGGGCCACGGCAGAGCAGACCCTCGACAGCATGCGGCATGTGGTCAAGTGTGTACGAGCCATCACAGGCGACATTGACTCTACACCACTTTCGCAGATGCAGTCCCCCAACAGCAGTGTTAGTGGCGACCTCATGGCCAGCCCAGAGAAGCAGCAAGCGAAGCTCAAGTCTCGCGTCAGTGCTACTGCCAACAACCTCATCACAGCTACCAAGAACCATGTCTCGTCTGGCGGAGTCTCACCAGTCAGTCTGCTTGATGCTGCTGCTAGCCATCTTTCCACGGCCATTGTGGAGTTGGTGAAGCATGTCAAAGTACGACCTACACCGCAGAGCGAACTGGAGCAGGATGAGGATGATGACAGACCGATGCCGCTCAAGTCGAACAACTTCTCTGCCTACAGCGCTTTCACACCAAACAGTGTCAATGGCAACAGTAACGGCGCCACCCAAGGCTTCGGCCATCGTCGGCATCAAAGCAGCCGGGGCGGCAGTAGCGATACTACCGGATACAGCGCATATAGCTCCCCTTACAGCGGCTATGATCGCCAAAGTACTGGAATGAGTGGTGTCGCTCCACACGTCGACAGTGGTATGATGGAGTTCAAGAATTATCTGGAAGACCAGACAGCACTCCTTGTCCAAAGCATTCAGCCATTGGTCAATATCATTCGATCCAGTCCCAACTCCACTCCGGCCGAGGAGCAGCAGATTCACGAGTATATCCAGGACATCTCTCAGGCGGTTGAAGACACTGGCAATAGGACGTACGATGCGGTCAACAAGCTGTCCAACCCGGCACTGAAGAAGCATGCCATCCCCGTTGTCGAGGTCTTGGATGATTGCAGGCAGAACATGTTGGCTGTCGATGTAAGGGGCGGCGGTCGTGATAAGATCCCACCGCTGGCTTTCAAGACTGCGCGAGCGCTCAAGGTATGTATTCATTGATTCCAGCTTCCGTGGCCATGCTGACAGATTTTCAGGAACTTGTTCTTCGCGTCGATCGCATCGAATCTGGCGAGCTCACTTTCGAGCAAACACTTAAGACCGAGCTATAGTAACCTCTCATGAATGCGGCGTTTTCGGATTCCAGCCAGCCTCGCATAGTTGGCATCAGCTTTCTCGTCTCGTTCCACTTGGATACCATCACTCGACTTGACGTCGAGACGTACGCACGCAACGACATGAATCTACCTTTACAACTTCTATTATTAGTGTCTTGTGAGGGCGATTACACGCCTGCCTTTTCTGTTTTTGTGGGTACAAAATTTTGGTTCGACGTGCAGCCGGTGGGGAGGTTTGTCGCATTGGAAGTAATAGCGCGTGCACGAGTAGACGAGTTGGACATTACGCTCTCAGTATGAGCGACGGCTTGAATAGTACGCGAAATAAACTTCCTGATGTCAGCTTCAAGATAACTTCGTATCAGCCTTGCTGTTCCTGCAGGGACAGCTTCCAGAACATTGGAGGTTCTATACCCCACACTTGACTAAATTTCGCCGCTTCTCCGAAGTGCGGCCATGAAACCACACCTTGTCCCGCGTCTGCTTGGCCGACCGCGCCCCATGACTTGCTGGATCGAGGAAAGTGAACCGGCTCTAACGTACGAGTGCAACAATTTAACCAATCTGGGATGACGTCACATGTAGCACCGACTTGTCAGGTGGCCAAAGCCACCCGTGTAGACGTCTGGCCATGTGGTTCTTCGATTTTATGTGAAGCACTGAACCTCAATTGACAACCCACAATGCGATTGAGAAGTTCAACTCGTACGATAAGCTCGACACGAAGCTAGCGATCAGCTCTGACGTGCCAGTACCGTGACTCGCAGGACCCCAGACTCTGCAGCGCTCCAGGATCGGGCGAAAAGAGAAGGCACGATGGAGGGCTTCCCAGGAATGATGCAAATGCAAACCCCACCCTACAACGACACCATCCTCACCATAACCTCCAGCAGCTGCGCCGACCCCTATGTAATCTGGGACAAAGGCACCTACTACATGACCTTCACGTGCGGCGGGCACATCGAAGTGTGGTCCGCAGACAGCCTGTTCGAATTCGAACCACACGCCAAAAAAGAAGTCATTTGGCGACCTCCACCCGATCAACCGTACAGCGCGGACCTCTGGGCGCCGGAATTACATTCCCTGCATGGACGCTGGTACGTCTACTTCGCCGCTGCAGACCCCAAGCACGGAAATCGGAGTCATAGAATGTATGTGCTTGCTGGGCCAGATTCAGAGACTTCACCCATGGATAAAGAGAAGTGGGAATTCCACGGCAAGCTGGAAGGTATGCTAGCCGACCAATGGGCCATTGACGGCACAGTCATCACACTCCACGGCTCCCTCTTATTCGTATATTCCGGCTGGCCGCTAGGCACCACCGCAAATGAATCACGACAAGAGCTTTTCATTCTCGAAATGGCGTCCCCGACGAGCGTGACTGGGCGGCCGATACGCATCAGCACGCCAGACTTGCAGTTCGAGTACTCGGGCATCAGCGGGATCAACGAAGGGCCGCAATTCTTGTGCTCGCCGGACGGGCGCTGGATGGGTCTGGTGTACAGCTGCGCCGGGTCCTGGACGAGCGAGTATAAGATGAACGTGCTGTATTACACAGGCGGACATCCATTAGACGTAACCAGTTGGTGCAAAAGCAACACACCTCTATTGCAGAGGAGTAGAGACGACACGCCGCCCTACGGCCCAGGACACGGAAATTTCGTGCTGGTTAATGGCGTGGGTGGAACAGAAGTCTGGGGCGTGTTTCACGCAACAGACGCGAAAACGGGCTGGGAAGGCAGAAAAGCGCGACTCATGCGTGTGGGCTGGGGGCAGGGTGGACCATTTATGGGCAACGGGGAGTGCGGGAGGTGTTGTGGGGAAGTGAATCACTTCATTATGGGATGTCCAGGCGGCGTATGTGGGGGCCAGGGGCATTGTAACGGCTATGGCGGTGCGGGGGGGAAACTGCTAGATGCGAGCGGGAAGAACGATGGAAGCATGTGGTTGGATCCGACGGGCAAGGATGGAAGACATGGGGGGTATAAGCCTGGAAATAACGTGACGAGGGAGGTTAAGAATCTGGCCAAGGGAGCAAAGGAGGTATTCAGTAAGTTTCTCAAGTAAGATTCTTTCGGGGTGAGGAGGGTGTAGCAACGGGGATTGGAAGAAGGTGTGTGTGGGGCGTATATGAATTCAGGTGTGCAGGGTCGGACTCAGTGTATGACTTGACGGCTCTCCTTCATCTTCTACTTGGATCGAGCAATGTAGACGGTGCTAACGGATTCTAGTCGACCCGTCAGCATCAATGCATATCCGGATACATTACGAGGAGTAATGAACTTCTACGCACCTCCTCACTGCAACGACGCGTGCCATTCAGCGTCTTCGTACGATCTATTGCTCTCGTTGGCCGTCTATCAGCAACACAAACGATACAGATCTCAGCATACCAAAATCAGATATTTTCATTGCATGTACATATCATATTCACACACTTATATACTACGGAATAATGCCTCTGACGCATTAACGAAAGACTCCCTGTGAACAGGAGAAGTGCTTTGATTTCAATCACATCAATTCATATTTAGTGTCCGAGTTCGATCGTCAACGAGGACATGATGACCACGCCAAATTCTGTCTCTATTGTATCGTACTCATATTTAACACACTCGTCTCGCATCATCACACTCACGCCTCCTCAGCAACCTCCTTATGCCCGACCTCACTCTTCTCCCCACTCCTCCCATGCATCTTCCTCGCCACCTCATCCGTAAGATACTGCTCGACATTCGGGCTCAATATCGCCGCAATAATGAGCAGTGCACCAAAAGGCAGCGTGCAAAGGTACACTGTCCTGAACGTCAACGCATACGCGTCCTTGACCGCGGGGACGACTGCGGCGATAACGTCGGCGGAGATGCCGGGCACTTTGGTGAAGTCGCCGAGCGTGATGCCCTGGAAGAGCGCGGGGAGAGATGAGGATGGGAGACCGGCGGCGGTAGCGGCGGGGATGACCTTTTGTGGAATGTACTTTGCAGCTTCGGTGGAAAGGATGGAGCTGTACATGCTCGTTGCGATGGCAGATAGACCGGTACGGATAGCACCCATGACGCCAGTCACGAGACCCATGTCTGCTGGATCCCAGAGGTATGCGGTTGACGAGAGAGTCAGGTTCTCGATGTAGCCGGCGGCGATAGTTCCGATGAGTAGCAGTGCGGTGGTCTGGTTTCGTGTGTTGGGAGTGGATGCAGCGACGGCGGCAACAAAGGTGGTGGTAAAGACGGCTGCGACGGTCATTTGGGTCTTCATGCGTGGGAGGAAGCGGACACCGGCACCACCGAGAATCTGTCCTAGGAGAAGACCTCCACCAACGGCGCACTATTACTGTTAGGCCGAGCAAATTGATGCAGTATAATGGTGACTCACGGAAAGCCATCCAATCTCAGTCACGTCAGTCGTGAACAGAGAGCTAACCATTGTAGGCCAGATGATCGAGTTGGCGTAATAGACGATAGCTGCAAGACTGGCACAAGCGACGTTGGCATCGTACTGGATGTTCTTGAACAGACGCATAGGAATGAGCGGGTACTCGAGACCCGAGTAAGCCTCCCAGAAGCAGAAAGCGACAAGCGTGGCGAATCCAGCGAACAAGGTGCCGAGCACGTGTCCACTCTTCCAAGGATACGCCGAGCCACCCCAGTTCATGCCGATGAGAAACACAACGAGGCCGGTCGAGAAGAGGAAGATGCCGAGCCAGTCGAGCGTCTTGAGTTGCCTCATCTTGGACTTGCCGCCAACGTGAAGCATTTCCTGTGCTTGTCAGTAAAGCTGCCATTGTTCAGCGTAGAATTATGCTTACGTATGTCGGTGGGTGGTAGAAGAAGAAGTAAAGAATGATGGCGAGGGAGTTGACAATGACTCCGAGAATGTAACACCATCGCCATTGGAGCTCAGTGTTAAGATACAGGGCTCGTGCAACGGGTGGACCAAAGACAGCGAATGGAACGGAAGTTGATAGCACAAAGGCGTTGACGGGACCTCTGAGGCTGTTGGGCACGAGTTCACCCAGGATAATATGGAATGAGAGCTGTCCAGCAGCAGCCAGTCCGTTGATGGAGTTTGTTGCCTGATGTTATCAGCTTTGTTCAGTCATTCACATATGTTTACTTACGATGAGCATATTGATGCTTTGAGCGCTCGCTCCAATTATAGTACCAATCAAGCCGAGAATTGATGAGGCGATGAAGAACCATCTGCGCCCAAATATGTCCGATAGTCGACCGACGAGGGTGAAGCCGATAGCGAAGCCTGCAGTCCACGAGATGCCCACCCAGATGATGTCTGGAGAGGGGCCGATTGCGGCGTTGATGAGAGAGAGGGTGTTGGCAGGAAGGACCCATCCGAGATACCCGGATATTTGTGCCAGACATGTTGCCTGCGATATAGTCAGTAAGTGCTAAGAAAACAGAAGTTGGGGACTTACAGTGACTGTGCCGATGAAGTTCAGGCTTGTGAAGTACGACTTTCCCAAGTCTGCTGTGTGACCGCCAATAGCCTCTTCAGCAATGTGATCATGATGAAGACCTCCAATGGCTGTTGTTGGATGATGGCCCAGAGAATTGGCCGTGGTTGTCTCCTCGTTGTATTGCTTCTCTTCCGCCATGGTGTCTACGACGCCTTGTGGTTTGCGGAAATAAAGAAGTTAGAGGAAACAGTGGTACAAAGCTGGGGATGAAAAGACCTGGGGTTCTGGGGTAGTTTTAACCCTCGCCGCAATCAACACGAGTCATATCAATCAAACTAGAGCCCACTGATGCATCAGGAGTGGAGTGTGTGGCTCAACGGAGGCCTTGCGGACTAAATTTGGTGGCCTGTTCCCGACGCCTTGGACGTCTTCATGTGCCATGGTCGGCGTTCGGACTGTACGGGGCAAAGATCAACTTAGCTGCATACAGAATGGGAGACGACATACGATTGGCTTCGGAAGGGCAAGAAGGCGCCGAAATTCTTAGCCACAGGCTACATCCACGAGCGACCGTATCAAGACGCGGGGATTGTGGAGCTCACGGATGCTCGGTAAACTTCATTGAGCATTCCTGGTGGCTGACGAGGTCCAGAAGTTGGTAATCGAGAGCCCGGACACTTCAACGCTCCGCTGGAGTTTGAATTCTTGTACAAACTTCAATTTGGACGTCGAGCAATATCTTTTTAAGACATTTGAAGGATACTGAGAAGCGATAACAAGGGATCACCATATGCAGTAATCTGCATGGTGACATGGCCAGGCACCAGAATGCACATGAGAAGCGAAGAGGTGAAGGATCGTCTAACGTTTCCCGTGTGGCTTGCCGCTACCCTCAAGCTACCCTGGATAATCTTTAGCCGGGATATTCTGACCAAGCTTTGAACTCCGCAGATTGAGCCGTCAAGATCCACGATGAGCCATACGACCCGTTCACCTGGTTTGAGTTGCAGCTGGCAGACGAAGATGAAGGAGAGCACATGGCAGCCATCGGAAGGCTGCAGGTCCCGAAGCCGTGAACGCCATGGTGAGATGCTGCAGGTGAGATGGCTGCATTAAGCGAAGGCGGTGAAGTTGAGGGGAATGGAGGACTGGCGAGTGGTTGGCATTTCCCCACGTCCCATGTGGAAGGACCGCCCGTCCAGGGAAGCTGCGCTCGAGCCAGGCAGAGGCACGTGAACTCGCGTTCGTTAGACCCACTTCCCGACACTTTTTTCTGGAAACTCGCGCACCAACAACCTGCACGTCCTCGCCAGTCGTACAGTGCGCATGGTTGATCGATAGCGATTCCTCACGTTCTCAGGTAATGGCCGCTCCAGTGGCGCCGTCTATGGTGCCAAAAGAAGAGGATGCAACCGCCCAAGGACCCAGCAACGAAATAGTCAGCCCCGCCGATGCGCTCTACGACAAATGTGCGCAGCGGTCGCAGGGAACCGTATTCTTTCAGCGTGACTTGTCGAACATGCAGGTTGCAGAGACGATGGCGGAGCTGACCGTGTTGCTGCAAGAGCTATGTGATCGGCACCTTATGAAACTCATGACTCTTGAGGGCGAGCCGTGTTGGAAGCTGCGATCCAGATCAGATGCTGACAAGTATGCTTTGCTTCACGTCCTGAGAGGTAATATAGCGCTAATAACCCCAGGCTGCGACGACTGACACCAGACGAGCGACTTCTCTACCACCACATCGACCAAGTCCAAGCGGAGGGCATCTGGTCAAAGGCGCTACGAGCGAGGACGAATGTCACGCAACAGGTGCTTACGAAATGTCTGAAGAGCCTCGAGTCGAAAGACTTGGTGCAATCAGTCATGAGCGTCAAGTTCCCGAATCGCAAGATGTATCTTCTGAAACATCTCAAGCCCTCGGAGGATATTGCTGGTGGACCCTGGCAGTCAGATGGTGACTTCGATACGGCCCTCATCGATGCTATATCGAGCGCCATCGCACAACACATAGAGAACGAGACTTGCATAAAGGTCCCAGGGAACTGGAACGACTATGGACAGCACGATATGGCTGCAGAAATTGCGCATAAGAAGGCACAGGTGCAGGGCGTGCAGGACATTGAGGATGCGCCGGCAGTGAAGCCCTACCAGCCACCTCGAGATCCAAGCACCTCTAAACTTGTGCACAAGAACAGTCCACAATACCCCACAGCTACGTCTGTAGCTACTTGGCTCAACTCCAAGGAGGTTCTGAGGGGCAAGACGTGCCGGGAGGATGATATGGAGCAGTTGCTGGAGATGATGGTGCTTGATGGCCGACTGGAGAAGATCTCTGGCACAAACTACCGGACTGTGTTGAGCGCGACCGACAAGACCGTGTACAACGGTTTCGTGGATGCCCCATGCGGCAATTGCCCGGTGTTCGATTTGTGCAGCGACGAGGGTGAGATCTCGGCAAGGACTTGCGTCTACTTCGGGCAGTGGCTCGAGACCCAGTCCGAGGAGGTATAAAGAGCTTCCCAATTTCGTTACCAGGCGTCAGATTTCAGCATTTCGAAGATACCCATAGACCGATTTCGAATGTCAGCATGAACTCCCTACGCTCCGTATTGCGATTTCTCGTGGCCATTGTAGCCCTTATCACGATACCTCTGATGGCCTGGCACCAAGCTGAACGTAACCTCCACGACAATATGGGCATGCCCAGATTCTGGGTGGAGGACTTTCGGAACGCTCAGAGTTCACCATCGATGACCTGGCTCTGGATCATGATGTGGGTGCTTGTATGTATGTGAAGAATTCGGACATGTATATGCTTGCTAATCCGCTCTTTAGATACCTATAGACCTTCTGCATGCGATACACTGTCTCGGAGCCGATCAAGCGCTCAATCGGCAGCCATTCGGCAGCATGAACGTTCCTAGGCTGCGCCACCTTGTCATTCTCGCACTGTACGACGCACTTCTGGTCCTTGTCCTTGCACTCTATATCTTCGACTTTGCCACGGCTATTGCCCTGAACAAGGCGGTTTGCAAGGCCCGCGGTGTGGTGGACTATTCTCTCTGGTCTCTCGATCTGCAGGACCACGCTGACGGCAAACGCAACAACATCAGCGAATCTGACGGCCTCCTTACCTTGAGTGCATACGAAAGGTGTTCGCGGCTTATGAGGTCTATCAACATGGCGGGTGGACTTGGATGCGCCGTCGCCGCGATACATGCATTGTTGCATCTTACGACATTCCTCTTGAGCGTTGGCGAGGCTTGCTATATCGGGTTCAGATTGACAAAAGGAGAAGGAAAGGACAGCGAGCACGTCAAATCAGAGGACGGTGGACTCGAGGGGTCTCAGCCTGCACCATACATCGATATACGCACCCGTCCGGCAAGAAATGGAGGACATTTGACCGGTATCAGCGAGGAGGAATGTCGGACTGGGGGTGATGCCAGGCAGAGGCGAAGTCATTATAGCGGACAATCGTGAACAAGGGAAACCCATTGCGATTTTGCTACCACGTCCATGTTACTGGAATGCTCGATGGCTTGGATCGGTTCTGATCGAAGTGCATACACACAGATCCAAATGATGTCAATTTATGAGGCATGAACGCCACTTCGTGATCAGATATGGTGTTGAAGTCCACGAGACCATGTACAGAAGTCTGGATTCGAGGACCAAGATGCTGTGTGACCTCCTTGGCGAGGCAGATGATGTGTGAGATATGCCAAGCCAACCACCTTTCCGCTTGCGACCCTCTGATCGACAGTCAGCCGGTGCTGCGCCTTGACCTCCAACCTCGAACACCATGCATCCTTGAACCCTACGTCGTCACTCCTTTGCACTTCTTTCCTTCGCACTCTTTATTCGAGCCCGTATCGCGTCTTCTCCTCTCATACCCGCAGACCCTGCGTCCTGCACGCCCAACATGGCGGGTACTAAACCCCTCTTCAACCGCGCCTCGAGCGACATCAGCGGCGACCTTGACATTGCCGAAGAAGATGCCCTGCTCACCGGACAACCGACACATCGCGATATGGGCGCGCGGGGCTGGAAGTTCTGGCGGGAGCTCGGCCTCTTCGTTTGGGCCATCATCGCAACCACCGCCGTTATCGTGCTCGCAGTCGTGTACCAGCAACATGGAGCCAACACAAAGCCCAATTCCTCGGGCAAGCGCAATCTGATCTTTATGGTTTCAGACGGCATGGGACCGACGAGTCTGAGTCTCACGAGGAGTTTCATGCAGTTCCAGAATGGCGCGCCTTTTAGCGAGCAGTTGGTGATCGATCAGCATCTTATCGGACAGTCGAGGACGCGCTCTTCCTCGTCGTTGATTACCGACTCGGCGGCTGGCGCGACGGCATTCTCGTGCGCGCAGAAGAGCTACAATGGCGCGATATCAGTGACTCCGGACCATGAGCCGTGCGGGACGGTGCTTGAGGCTGCGAAGAAGGCAGGGTACATGACGGGCTTGGTAGTCACGACGAGGATCACGGATGCGACGCCTGCGTGCTTCGCGGCGCATGTCAACATGAGGTCAGAAGAGGATCGGATCGCGGAGCAGATGGTGGGAGATTATCCGCTGGGGCGCGTCGTGGATCTGATGTTTGGCGGCGGACGATGCCATTTCCTTCCAAACTCGACGGTCGACTCGTCGTGTCGTGCAGACGATAACGATGTTGTTGCGCTGGCGAAGAAGAATGGATTCAACTACATCGACAGTCGCAAAGCATTCGATGATCTGAAGGGTGGATCCGGGGTGAAATTCCCCATGTTGGGATTGTTTGCAGATACGGATATTCCTTACGAGATTGACCGCCGCAACGAGAACGATGTGTACCCGTCTCTGCACGAGATGGCTCAGACTGCCATGAAAGCGCTGAGCGAGGCGACCAGGAACAGCGACAAGGGCTTCTTCCTCATGATCGAAGGATCAAGGATCGATCACGCCGGCCACCACAATGATCCTGCTGCTCAAGTTCACGAAGTCCTCGCCTACGACAAGGCCTTCACGAGCGTGCTCGACTTCATCAAGACCGAGAAAACCGAGACAGTCATGGTCTCTACATCCGACCACGAAACCGGTGGTCTAGCTACTGCACGCCGTGCGTCTAATCCGCTCTCCAACCCTGCCTTATACTAGTCACTAACACTCGACAGAGCTCCACACCTCCTACCCCGAATACGTCTGGTACCCCAGCCCCCTCGCCAACGCCTCGCACTCCGCCGAGCGTCTCGCACTGCAATACACAACCTACCTCTTCTCAGACCCGAGCGACTCCCAAAAACGCGAATTCCTCGCCGACCAGATCGAAGACGGCCTCGGCGTATACGACGCCACCCCCGACGAGATTGCGAACCTCGTCCAGAACCCCGAAACAGCATTGTACCAGTACGCAGACATGATTTCGCGCCGCAGTCAGACCGGGTGGAGTACCCACGGACACTCGGCTGCAGATGTGAATATTTACAGCTCAGATGCCAAGGCTGCGATAGCGTTAGTGGGGAATCATGAGAATACGGAGGTTGGGGAGTTTTTGCGCGAGTATTTGGGCGTCGATGTTGAGGCTGTGACGAAGGAGTTGAGGGAGAAGGGCACGAATCTCAAGGTCCTGAATGCGGAGGGCGAGCAGGTTAGTTGGATGGGCAAGATCCCGGAGGAGGGGCAGAGGCTGGATGGACAGACGCATTTGGCAACGTATGGGGGTGATTTTAGGAAGAGGCACTTGTTGCATGGGCGGGGGTGTGATTGTGGGCATTGATCGAGGATCGTGAGAGTGGAAGATTGTTTGATTAGCGATACCAGTGGGCATTTTGTTTGGCGTCAGAAGAGGGACGGCGTTTCAAGATATCCTATGTAGACATAGCTTCAATCCTCCCTGTTTTTCAAAACAGTACTCTTCCATCTTGTTCCTGAACGTCAGCTTGTACGATCCTTCCAACTAACACTAATCCTAGTGTTGAGCCCATATCGAAGTAGCTGTAAAACATAGCCCACTTGACGACTTTCCAGCCTGGCCATTTCCAGTAGAGAATAGCTCTGGGGATGATGGCTGTGGGCGGAGGGGGCCGTAGGCGGGGAGAATGTGTAACAGACTACTTGGCTGGTAGATAATGATGGGCGTGATGGGGATGAAGGCGGAATGAGGCCTACCTGCGCCGCTGAAGAGATTGGGCCTTATTTATGTTTGGTGAAGCTACGCCGGGGATGGGTTCAAGAACTATCCAGACGGACAGTCAACTTTTTCAAGATACTCTATCCTATCCTACCCTCCTTCCACTAACTCCACTCCGTCCGATTCCCAACCAGGCAACTTTCTTCCTTCCCTTCCTTGCTCTTCCGTTTTTTTTCACTCCCCCTTCCACCCCCACCCACACACCCCCTTGAACTCCATCTCAACACTCCCTTCCTCCCCACCCGCCAACCTCACCACCTCCCCCAGCATAACCCCATTCAACTCCTCCAAATACTCCTCCCTCTTCTCCTCAGGCCAGTACATCTTAACCAACATGAGCGGAAACTGCATCGTCTCCATGAACAGCTTCGGACTCCCGACTTTCGCTTTCTCGCGCTTAAATTCTGTCTGCACGCGTTGAAAGCCTGCGTCTTTCAGCTGCGCTGCGACGTATGAAGCGTCGCCCCACGGACGGCCGGAGAACATTTTCGACTCGAGTTCGGACGCGGAAGGGTTGTATGGCGGTGGCGTGTGGGAGGAAGACATTTTGGCGATGGAGTCGGAGAGCACGGCGTGCCAGGGTAAGTAAGACCATGTAGTTATGCCTATGAAGCCTTTGGGTGCGAGGAGGGATTGCAGGTTTGGTAGGGCGTTAGGGAGGACGAAGATGGCGAAAGAGCAGAGGATATGCGTAAACCTCTCCTGTTCCTCCAACATCCCATCCAATTTCTATATCATACTTTGTTAGGATTTGAGACTTTTTGACGGTAAAATTGGTCAAACCAAGGACATACATTCCCATCAATAGTCTTCGTACTCAAACCTGTCCAGCCATTATCCTCCGCACGCGCTTTCAAATACGCTAACATGCTCTCACTGACATCTCCTCCCAGCACCTTCACTTCGCCCCACTGTTCTTTCGGCACAGCATCGTACAGCTCTTGAACCGCCGCTCCCGTACCGGTGGCGAGATCAAACACGCTCGCTGGCTCGGAGCGCGTGGGCAGATCAGACTTTTCAATCAGGAGGCGAGCGAATGGTCGTGTCGCGGCTTCGCTATTGGCGTAGCGCTGAGCGATGGTGGGATCGGACCATGCGGATTGTACTTTTTGCATTTCGTTACTCAGGCCCGAAGAGTTTGTCGACATGATTGCTCTAGTGTGAAGTCAGACCGGACTCGAGGCTTGTGGGTATGTCAAGAGAGACTTGGTGGCCACAATAGATCCTGATGTTCGAGGAAAAGAGGCGATGCGTTGTCTGATGGTGCTGATCATGCGAAAGTACGATTATGAAACCGGGACGGGAAGAGGAGAGGTGTTATACACGGTCCAATCTCACTCCAAGCTATGCCACGCACTGTGATCGGGTGCATAAGGACGAATAAGCACGGTCTGCTTGCAGAGAAATTAGGTCCAACGTGGGATCGACAAGGCGATAATGTAACTGTAAGAAGAAATCAAGCGAAACGCTCTATGGATTGCGGTATTGGAGGTGGTGTTGTTTACGGAGACTAAAGTGCCAGACGTAAGCGGAGACATTCTTGACGCAGAATGGTGAGACGGAAAAGTCGCCGAGTGGTGTATGTTCCACAGCTACCGACTTGGGATGTAAAATTGATTTTGTAGAGTGGGTCATGTAGGGCAATTTTTATGTTTCGGCGAAGTGTTCATTGTGGTTGGAAAGTAGGTCAACGAGAAGAAGTGCAGTCGAGAAGTTCTAATTAGGACTACCTTGTGGTGATTCGAACATGGAGACCACCAATGCGCTGTGCCTTCGCCGTGACAATGATTCTTTCCCCAGCCATAACTCCAGGCGCCACGCTAAGGTAGACAGAAAGACGTTTGTGAGAACAGGAACTGGCCGTGAATCCAACTAGACAGCAACCGTGAATCAAGGAAAAGAACAACGAGAGTGAAACTGCCGAAACCTGGTGGCATCAGCAGGGACACCTTCGTGTTGGTGCAGCCGCTCGACCTCGATTTCAGGAGTGTCGAGTCGTGGTGGCCAACAGGGCTTCGCGCGCTCCTAAGCACCAAAGTCGTTGCCAAAGCCACCAGTAGGGTATTGGTTCCAGTCGTTCTGTGTGTCCAGCATCCATGAGACCGAGTCAAAGAACTCGAAACTGTTTGCGCTGGCGAGACCTTGCGGCATCTGGAGTGGCATGCTGAGTGTGTTGAGGTGCGGATTGAAGTTCGGCATGCCGTGGGCGGGATTCTCAACTACTAGACCAGGCGGAGGCGTCGAGTTTGTCGAGGAGTCGGGGTTTGTCGGGTTATTCATGACAGTGGTGTCGAGCTGCTCTGCGGCACCGCTGACCTGTGCTTCCCGCCAGCGCCATACACAATCGAAGACCACGCTCATGCTTTTGCGACTCCGGACAATGAGTCCAAGTGGATCGTCATGTAAGCCAGTGCTATCTCGCCGTTGCAAGGATTGCTGCTGGTTCTGTGACGAGTTTTGTTGCTGATTCTGGGTGTGGTGGTTGAATGTGGCCATGCCAGCATTACTAACAGACGGCGATTGCGACATGCTATGCAGGCTGCGGCCTCGAGAGCTCTCCTTCCACAGCTGTGCTAGGACTTCGGCGAAACGGTCTGGAAGGTCGTTTGGCCAAACCTTGGCTTTTCGTAGGATGTCCACAGTACGGAGCACATATTTTCTACCTTGATCGGTTGGGAGGCGGCCAGCGAAGTCGGAGTTTAAGATCTTGAGCATAGCAAATCCAGCAGCAAGCGACATCTGCATGATGTAATACGGGACATACAAGAGCTTGCCTTCGTTATGCAGCTTGAATACACGGTCCAGGTAGTTGGTGGCCGAGAAGTATAGGGCGATTAGATCCTCGCGCCGTTCGAGACGGGGATCCCCGATGAAGAACGAGAAAAGGTGGGTATGTAGATGTACCGCACAGTGGTAAAGATCCTCGAGTTCTAGGTAGAGTTAGTACATCTACGGGTCACTCAATCGGACATCTTTATAACACACCGTCATCGACTCCGTCCACAGACTTGCGTTCTGCTTTCAGACGCTCGTCTTGCATGTTTAGGTAAACTTTCCATTCCTCATCTGACCGATCCTTGTGTGTTGAGTAGAGCTGTCGGCCTATGCGATCGGCCGCCTTCTCCTGACGCAAGCGAACGAACAGGGTTGGAGGGAGAATGCGCATATCATTCTCATTATCCACGTCGAATTCAAGCGTTGAGTTGTAAAGGGTTATCGATGGTTGCCCGTTGCCAGTAGACACGCTGCGACACGTTAGTAGGATTCACTGCCACGAGACAGGTAGGCCTTACGTTTGGGCGACAATGTTGCAGACTGCCCATGTCCGGAGACGATCATTGATGTCCTCCTGCCGTAGTCGTACTTTGGTCCTAGCAAAGTCTTGTGCGTGTGTTGGCTGGTGAAGACCGATCTGCATAGCTGTCTGCATCATCGCACCGCAAAGTATAAAGGTGGGATCGGTGACTGTCCGCTCCGCTGGGATCGGCCATGTACACAGCAGGCAGAGTGCTTTGACGACATGGTGGTTCGGCTGATTCCGGATCGAGTCCCAGATCAGGTCTGTCATAGGCTTTGCTAAATCCTTCAGCAAGCCAGGCCGGCCACCGTAGCGGCGTGCTGCCACACTGATGATGGCCCAGAAGAGCAGCTTGTGATCTTGGGAATGGAACTCGTCTGGTGAGCGCACCTGATCCAGAAATGGTAGGAATGGGTGATAGAGCTGGAAGTACTCGGTGAAGAGTTCATTGACCTCGCTATGAGTGAGTCGCACATGATTTTCGCCCGAGCCCAAAGGATAGAACATGGGCGACCCGCTCCGCAGGTCCAGCAACGATGTTGCGGCCACCTGCTGGTGTTGTGTCTGTAGGAAAGCCTCGTCCTCCACCTTAGGAACTTGGTTGTTGCTAAAGGCATTGTTGTCTGCCGCTGGCCGTGGGGTGTTCAGTGTAGGTTGGCTTGTCAGCGCCTGCGATCCTTCATATAGGGCGAGTCGCTCGCGAAGGTATTCCATTTCCTTCTCCATCTCGGCATTGCGGTTGCGCTTGCCGACGCGCTTGAAGTTAGGCTCGATGACGCATCGTAGGTTCTGCTTCTGGCACCGATTGCAGCTCACGAAGGGATCTTGCTGGACGTTGCACTTGAGCTAGAAAGACTGTTAGCGGAGTGTAACTGGCGCATGCTCGTTCTATGCTCAGGTATCTAAGCTCTTCTGTCCCCCAATTGATTGGATCCTCCCTCGCGCACAATAATTGAACAGTTGCTCCCACTGTGCGCGAAGTTCATGGTAGCACGGAATTGCCTACCTTTTGCTGGCGACACTCGTTGCAGGCGCGCTTCACGGCCGTGTTGCGGCGCGCCGACGAAGGCCGCGTATCGTCGTCGCCATTCTCGTGCTCGTCGTCGCTCGAGGCGGAGCGCTTGAAGCCGCGAGTGCTGGTCGGACTGCCTGCAAAAGGATGCTGCGAAATCCCTTGCGTCCCTGGGGTGGTTGGTGACATTGATAGATGTAGCATCGTGCAGATAGTGTATCGAGCACCACCCCGATACCGCTCCGGAATCGCAACTGTGCGGCGTGGATCTTTGGGGCGGGGTCAAGAAAACGGGCGGTTGCGGTGGGACGACTGGCAGCTGATGTAACTGCTCACCAGCCTCGCCAACTCAATGACTCCGACTCCAGGCGTTGTTCGATCATGTATTTCCGTCGGCTATCTTGACATGCAAGCTCCTGCAGGCAGCCGCGGGTCGTTGAAGAGTGGGCGCAAAATCAGGGCTGAGTCACCAATCACAGGACGGGATCCTTTACGAGCACGCCTTGCCGGGCTCGACTTAGTGTACCAAACACCGTTCGCATCCATGTCCATTGCAGGACATTGAATGACAACAGGCGCATGTTCTTTACTGCTATTGTCATTGTGACATTCAGTTGGAGTTCGGCATCGAGACTGAATTACTTGACGGTTATCAGCATTATTAGAAGCAGTATCACTTCGAGGGTTAGATTCGATGTAGGTAACTGGAGCAGAAACGCGGTTGAGCAACATGCACTTGGACGTCATGGCAGTCATGAATTGGCTTGATCAGTACGAGCATCATTGTGCTTAGGCTGAATGTGTCCTGCCGGGTTGTCGCATCCTTTGCATATGCAAGCACAACCGATCGTAAGTTACGTAGGATGTTGAGCCTGAAATGTCTGACCTGAGGAGGACGCCGCTGACATCGACATCACGTACGACAGACTGCAATTGCTGTACCATGGTTTGATAGACGGGTGAGGACACCCAACTGGACTCCGCGGATTCCGTGAACAATGTGGCCCCCAGCTATCCAGACAAGAGCACGGCAGCCAGTAAGAGAGAAACAGGTTGTAGCTTGTGGATGTATTCGTGATCCTACTCAGCTACCGTCCTGGTGAACGTCGGAGACTGATGCAGAATCGCCTTGATATCGTAAATTTCGACCGAAAGGAGACTGCCCATAATGCACATGAACACCGATAGCCCCAGTTTTGACATGCTAAAGCCCTTGACCCCTCAAACCTCAACCGTTTAACGCTTCTTCTGTTGCGACTCCTTGAGGACCTTCTTGACAACCTTCTGCTCCTCAATCAGGAAAGCGCGGACAATGCGGTCCTGGACGCAATTTGCGCAGCGTGATCCACCGTACGCACGCTGGACGGTCTTCTTGGGGCGGGAGACGGTGGCATATTCGCGGGGTCGGAGAGCAGGGACACCAGCGAGCTTGGTGCCGCAGTCCTAGAAACTGTCAAAAATGTGTCGCAAGTCGCATCGGAGTACAACATACACCGCACTTAGGAGCAGTGCCCTTCTTCTTGATGTGCAGGTAACGGAGCTCACCGCCAGGGGTCTTGATAACGCGGACCTTCTGGCTCTTGGTGTTGTATGGCGCACGTCGCCTCTGCCCAATGTTAGCCCGTGGCCAATTATTCCATCACCTGGTGATATGGGTGGCGGAAGATGCGATGCGACGTACGTAGGTGAGTCTGGTGGAAGGCATTGTGAAGGTTGTCCGGGATTCAGTGGGCGATTATCTGTTGCGCAGCGTGAGCGAATTTCGTGGGTAGAATGACAGTCGTAATTTATCGTACCTGAGTCTGAATAGTGTTAGTATTGATGATGCAGGCAATGATTTGGCAGCAAGGCGTTGGGCTGGACTTACCACGGGTGTGTTGTCGTTGTCGTTCATGAAATTCTGGCAAGTCAAACTTGCGAGTGCGGGCTTAGCGAGAGGCTAGTGGTTCAGGGGTGGTCCGAGCGTTCAGTAGGCCGATGAACGGTCACGTGCTTTCAAGAAAAGCGCGAAACATCGAACATGCGACGCCACTACAACTATTCCATCGCCAAATCGCTCCAACGCGTAGGAGATCGGTCTCCATTCAGTGCGCGCCGACGTTCCTTACTTCTTCGAGTACGGAACACTGTGATCTATTGCGCGCGACGCGACTCCTCATTCGACTGCGGCGCCTTGCCGTCCGCAAAACTTCTGGACTCAAGGACGACCGAGGAGTTCACGAGTATCTCTCCTCCACGCGTAGTCCCAGGCACACGCTGCTGAGAGGTGAGTGAGGCCTTGTCACATTGGACAGATAACTTGTCCACCATCTCGTTGTCTTTCGACCCCTTTGCGGCGCACTTGATGCCTGCTTCTCCTCGTCCTGCGCAAAGTCAAAACTGCCACGAGCGATACCCTAACGCCTTATAGTCGCACTCTCCGCACATCACAATGGCGTTCCCGCCACCTCCGCCGCCTCCCCCTCCACCAGGGCCTCCAGGATCCAGCTATGCTCCACCACCTCCGCCGCCCCCTCCTGGCCCGCCAGGCGCACCGGGTACTGTAGGCCCTCCCGGCATGCGGCCGCCTGTTGATCCACAAGTGGCCAAGTTTGCGCAAAAGAAGAAGGATTGGTTGCGACAGCAGCGCCAGAGGTTTGGTGAGAAGCGCAAAGCGGGTTTTGTTGAGACACAAAAGGCGGATCTGCCACCAGAGCATTTGCGCAAGGTCTTCAGGGATATCGGCGATGTATCTCAGAAGAAGTTCACGAGCGACAAGCGCAGCTACCTAGGTGCGCTCAAGTTCATGCCGCACGCGGTGCTGAAGCTGCTTGAGAATATGCCCATGCCCTGGGAGAGCAGGCGAGATGTTAAAGTGCTATACCATACCAACGGATGCTTGACCCTTGTAAATGAGGTGCCCCGAGTCATCGAGCCGGTTTTTCACGCGCAGTGGGCTGCGATGTGGCTAGCGATGAGGAAGGAGAAGAGCGACCGTCGACACTTCAAGCGCATGCGCTTCCCTCCGTTCGATGACGAAGAACCACCGCTATCGTACTCTGAGAACATCGAAGACGTCGAGCCGCTGGAGCCAATCCAGCTGGAATTGGACGAGGATGAAGATGGTCCAGTTGTCGAGTGGTTCTACGAACATAGAGCACTGCTCGACACGCCTCACATTAATGGTCCGAGCTACGAGACCTGGAACCTGGACCTACCTCAGATGGCGACGCTGTACCGTCTCAGCAGGCAGTTGTTGAGTGATATCGTCGACAAGAATTACTTTCACATGTTCGAAATGGATAGCTTCTTGACCGCGAAAGCGCTCAATGTGGCGATACCTGGGGGTCCACGATTCGAGCCTTTGTACAAGGACATCGACCCGAACGATGAGGACTTTGGCGAGTTCAATGCGATCGATCGCATCATCTTCCGCGCGCCTATTCGAACGGAGTACCGCGTATCGTATCCCTTCTTGTACAACTCACTCCCTCGAAGTGTCAAGATTGCATGGTACTCGCATCCACAAGTTGTCTACGTCCGTGCAGAAGACCCGAGTCTACCAGCTTTTTACTTTGATCCAATCATCAACCCCATCTCATCTCGAGCCGTTGCGCCCAAGAACGTTGCGGTCAGCCACGAGGACGAGGTTTTTGGTTATGGCAATGATGCGGACGACGAGGACGACTTCCAAATGCCGGAAGAGGTGGAGCCATTCATGACTGATGAGGAGCTTTCTACACCGGAGACAGCATCTGCAATCGCTCTTTGGTGGGCGCCACATCCTTTCGACAAGCGCTCAGGACGGATGGTGAGGGCGCAGGATGTTCCTCTCGTCAAGCAATGGTACCTCGAACATGTTCCCGCAGGTCAACCTGTCAAGGTCCGGGTCTCATACCAGAAGCTGCTCAAGACGTTCGTTCTCAATGAGCTGCATAAGAAAAAGCCACAAGCGCAGAACAAGCAGAATCTGATGCGCACGCTCAAGGGCACCAAGTTCTTCCAGCAGACAAAGATCGACTGGGTTGAAGCAGGACTACAAGTTTGCCGACAAGGATACAACATGTTGAACTTGCTCATCCATCGCAAGAATCTGACGTACTTGCATCTCGACTACAACTTCAATCTGAAGCCTGTCAAGACCCTCACAACCAAGGAGCGCAAGAAGTCACGTTTCGGAAACGCTTTCCATCTCATGCGAGAGATTCTTCGCCTCACCAAGCTCATCGTGGACGCCCAGGTTCAGTACCGACTAGGCAACATCGATGCCTTCCAGCTGGCTGATGGTATCCTGTACGCCTTTAACCACGTCGGTCAGTTGACCGGTATGTACCGTTACAAGTACAAGTTGATGCACCAGATCCGTTCTTGCAAGGATTTGAAGCATTTGATTTACTATCGATTTAATTCTGGCCCTGTCGGCAAGGGCCCCGGTTGTGGTTTCTGGGCACCTGCCTGGAGGGTATGGCTTTTCTTCATGCGCGGAATCATTCCTCTACTCGAGCGATGGCTGGGCAACCTCCTCTCCCGCCAATTTGAGGGCAGGCACAGCAAGGGTGTCGCCAAGACAGTCACTAAGCAGCGTGTCGAATCTCATTTCGACCTGGAGCTCCGTGCAGCTGTCATGAGCGATTTGATGGATATGATGCCTGAGGGTATCAAGCAGAATAAGGTCAACACAGTCCTCCAGCATCTTTCGGAAGCATGGCGGTGCTGGAAAAGTAACATCCCATGGAAAGTACCTGGCCTGCCCGCGCCCATCGAGAATATCATCCTGCGGTACGTCAAGAGTAAGGCGGACTGGTGGATCTCGGTGGCACACTACAATCGGGAGCGCATCCGACGAGGCGCTACTGTAGACAAGACTGTGGCGAAGAAGAACTTGGGTCGATTGACTCGTCTGTGGCTCAAGGCTGAGCAGGAACGACAACACAACTACATGAAGGACGGTCCCTACGTCTCGTCCGAGGAGGCTGTGGCTATTTACACTACCATGGTACATTGGCTGGAAGCACGCAAGTTCCAGCCAATTCCATTCCCTAGTGTTTCGTACAAGCACGACACCAAGATTCTGATCCTTGCTCTGGAGCGTCTGCGCGAGGCTTATTCGGTCAAAGGCCGTCTTAATCAGAGTCAGCGTGAGGAGCTTGCTCTCATTGAGCAGGCCTACGATTCTCCTGGAACCACTCTGGCTCGTATCAAGCGCTTCCTGCTCACTCAGCGTGCCTTCAAGGAGGTGGGCATCGACATGAACGACAACTACAGCAACATCAACCCCGTGTACGATATCGAGCCTATGGAGAAGATCACGGACGCATACCTTGATCAGTACCTCTGGTACCAAGCTGATCAGCGACACTTGTTCCCAGCTTGGATCAAGCCGTCTGATTCTGAGGTGCCACCTCTATTGACCTACAAGTGGGCGCAAGGTATCAATAATCTCGACAAGGTCTGGGAGAGTGAGGACGGCGAGTGCAACGTCATGATCGAGACGCAGCTTTCCAAGGTGTACGAAAAGATTGATCTAACAATGCTCAATCGTCTGCTGCGATTGATCATGGATCACAACCTAGCTGATTACATTACGGCGAAGAACAACGTACAGCTGAACTACAAGGACATGAATCACGTCAATGCATACGGTATGATTCGCGGCCTACAATTCTCTGGATTCGTCTTCCAGTTCTACGGCCTTGTTCTCGATATTCTTCTCCTTGGATTGCAACGAGCGAATGAGATCGCTGGCGCTCCCGAGAGTCCGAATGACTTCCTGCAATTCAAGGACAAGGAGACTGAGGTTCGTCACCCGATCCGGTTGTACACGAGGTACATTGATCGCATTTGGGTGTTTTTCCGATTTACCGCCGAGGAGTCTCGGGATCTGATTCAACGATTCTTGACAGAGAACCCTGATCCCAACTTTGAGAATGTCATTGGCTACAAGAACAAGAAGTGCTGGCCTCGCGACTCGAGGATGCGATTGATGAGACACGATGTCAACCTTGGCCGTGCAGTTTTCTGGGATCTCAAGAACCGATTGCCACGTTCGGTGACCACAATTGAGTGGGATGACACATTTGCCAGCGTGTACAGTCGAGATAACCCTAATTTGCTGTTCTCGATGTCTGGGTTTGAGGTCCGCATCCTGCCCAAGATGCGCAATCTCACTGGAGAGTTCCCTGTCAAGGACAGCGTTTGGTCTCTTGTCGACAATGCCACGAAGGAGCGCACAGCCGATGCATTCTTGCAGGTCACGGAAGAGGATGTCCAGAAGTTCAACAACCGCATCCGACAGATTCTGATGTCTTCCGGTTCGACGACCTTCACCAAAATCGCCAACAAGTGGAATACCACCTTGATTGCGCTCTTCACCTACTACCGCGAGGCCGCTGTGTCGACAGTGAACCTCCTCGACACGATTGTGAAGTGCGAAACCAAGATCCAGACGCGTGTAAAAATTGGTCTAAATTCGAAGATGCCTTCGCGTTTCCCTCCAGCCGTGTTCTACACGCCGAAGGAGCTTGGTGGTTTGGGTATGATCTCAGGATCACATATTCTCATTCCTACGAGCGATAAGCGATGGTCGAAGCAGACAGACACTGGTGTTACGCACTACCGTGCAGGTATGTCTCATGACGAAGAGACGCTCATTCCCAACATCTTCCGATACATCATTCCATGGGAGTCAGAATTTATTGACTCTCAACGTGTCTGGATGGAGTACTCACAGAAGCGTCAAGAGGCACAGCAACAGAATCGACGATTGACTCTAGAGGACTTGGAAGATAGCTGGGATCGAGGTCTACCTCGTATCAATACGTTGTTCCAGAAGGACCGCAGCACACTCAGCTTCGACAAGGGTTTCCGAGCCAGGACCGAGTTCAAGATATATCAGCACATGAAGAGCAATCCCTTCTGGTGGACAAGCCAGCGACACGATGGTAAACTTTGGAATCTGAATGCCTACCGCACGGATGTCATACAGGCTCTTGGTGGTGTCGAGACTATTCTCGAGCACACACTCTTCAAGGCGACTGCATTCCCGTCCTGGGAGGGTCTCTTCTGGGAGAAGGCTAGCGGTAAGTAAGATCCGGTCTTTGTGCATGAGAGCCTATGCTAACATTTCAACAGGCTTCGAAGAGTCCATGAAGTTCAAGAAACTCACTAACGCCCAGCGTTCCGGTCTAAACCAGATTCCCAACCGTCGCTTCACTTTGTGGTGGTCACCAACAATCAACCGCGCCAACGTATACGTCGGTTTTCAGGTCCAGCTCGATCTCACGGGTATCTTCTTGCACGGAAAAATCCCGACCCTTAAGATCTCGCTTATTCAAATCTTCCGCGCCCATTTGTGGCAGAAGATTCACGAGTCCGTTGTCATGGATCTGTGCCAAGTGTTCGACCAAGAGCTCGAGGCACTTGGTATCGAGACGGTGCAGAAGGAGACTATCCATCCCCGTAAGTCTTACAAAATGAACAGCTCGTGCGCCGATATTCTGCTATTTGCCAGCCACAAGTGGAGTGTATCACCTCCTTCCATGCTATACGACACCAAGGACACCATGACTGCTACCACCACGAACAAGTTCTGGATCGATGTTCAACTGCGCTATGGTGACTACGACTCGCACGACATTGAGCGTTACACTCGCGCCAAATACCTCGACTATACGCAGGACAGCATGAGTATCTATCCGTCAGCCACGGGTCTGATGATCGGCATTGACCTGGCCTATAACTTGTACTCCGCATTCGGACAGTACTTCCCCGGTCTGAAGCAACTCATTCAACAGGCCATGGCTAAAGTTATGAAGGCCAATCCAGCGCTCTACGTTCTTCGCGAGCGTATTCGCAAGGGTCTCCAGCTATACGCCTCTGAGTCTAGCCAAGAATTCCTCAACTCCCAGAACTACTCGGAGCTCTTCAGCAACCAGATCCAGCTGTTCATCGATGACACCAATGTGTACCGTGTTACTATCCACAAGACCTTCGAAGGCAACTTGACGACGAAGCCCATCAACGGCGCCATCTTCATCTTCAACCCGCGAACTGGCCAGTTGTTCTTGAAGATCATTCACACAAGCGTCTGGGCAGGTCAGAAACGTCTTGGTCAGCTCGCCAAGTGGAAGACTGCCGAAGAAGTCGCCGCCCTCATTCGATCACTGCCCGTGGAAGAGCAGCCCAAGCAGCTCATCGTCACACGCAAGGGTCTTTTGGATCCTCTCGAAGTCCATCTCCTCGACTTCCCCAACATCTCAATCCGCGCGTCCGAGCTGCAGCTGCCATTCCAGGCTGCTATGAAGGTCGAGAAGCTTGGTGACATGATCCTCCGAGCGACTGGACCCCAGATGGTGCTCTTCAACCTGTACGATGAGTGGCTCAAGACGATCTCATCTTACACTGCCTTTTCACGTTTGATCTTGATCTTGCGTGCGCTCCATGTTAATCAAGATAAGACCAAGCTGCTTCTGCGTCCCGACAAGACCGTCATAACGCAGGAGCATCACATCTGGCCTACCTTGTCAGATGAAGACTGGATTAAGGTCGAAGTGCAGCTACGTGATCTCATCCTCAATGACTACGGCAAGAAGAACAACGTCAACACTTCGTCGCTCACGAGCAGCGAGGTGCGTGACATCATCCTGGGTATGGAGATCTCAGCACCCTCGATGCAGCGACAACAGGCCGCGGAGATCGACAAGCAGCAGGAAGAGCAGGCACAGCTGACTGCGGTCACCACGAAGACACAGAACATCCACGGTGAGGAGATGGTCGTCACCACGACATCGCAGTACGAGCAAGCAGCCTTCAGCTCGAAGACTGAATGGCGAACAAGAGCTGTCGCCACGTCAAATCTGCGAACTCGTGCGAACAACATCTACATTAACTCCGAAGACGTCAAGGAGGAAGGTCACTTCACCTACGTCATGCCGAAGAACGTCCTGAAGCGGTTCATCACAATCGCCGATCTTCGCGTCCAAGTGGCAGGCTACCTGTACGGCAAGTCACCACCAGACAACGACCAGGTCAAGGAGATCTGCACAATTGTCATGATTCCACAGGTTGGCAACACGCGCGACATGCAGCTACCCAAGCAGCTACCGCAGCACGAGTACCTCGACAGCCTGGAGCCTCTCGGCATTATCCACACCGTCAGCGGCAACGAGCCACCGTACATGCAGGCTAGCGATGTCACTCAACACGCACGTCTCATGAACGCACACGCTAGCTGGGACAAGAAGACCGTCTCCATGACCGTCTCCTTCACACCCGGCTCCGTCTCGCTAGCAGCCTGGGCCCTCACCCCCAACGGCTACAAGTGGGGCGCGGACAACAAAGACACCATGTCTGACAACCCCGCTGGCTTCAGCACCTCCTTCGGCGAGAAGTGCCAACTCCTGCTGTCCGACAAGATCAGGGGTTACTTCTTGGTGCCAGACAATGGTTTATGGAATTACAGCTTCATGGGCAGCACGTTTGGTGTCGTGGAGAAGAAGCCGGTGCATGTCAGGCTGGATACGCCTGTGAGGTTTTATGATAGCTTGCATCGACCTGTACATTTCCATACTTTTGCTGAGTTGGAAGATGTCTGGGTTGATCGGGAGAATCAGTTTGAGTAGAGGTAGAATTTTGGGGTGGATGTATCATATATGGCGTTATGGGTTTGGTGTGCAGCACACGGAATATCATGCATTGGGCGTCAAGTCTGGGTTCAAAATATGTGTAGTATAGTAATTTGTTCGACGAATGCGTTTGAAACATCGTAAAATCTTCTCCTAATTCTTTCGGTGACGACTTTCCTGTACTCGTCATGACTTGGACGTTTTTCGCCTTTGCTCCAGTACTTTCGGATCCAGTAATGGCGATGGAGTAAGTAATGGATTGAACGTCACGACTGAACTGACGATTAGTATAATTCCGTCCTTGCGCATATCCCATCTGAGGCTTACCTTTGCTTTTCTCCTGCGTAAGACTGAAGGACAAGTCTCCTCGAGAAGCCGAAGATTGCGAAGAAGAGGTTGACGTCATTGGTCTTGTGGGGAGTCTGAGCGGCTTCTTACGCGTCAAGTCGCTCGCCATTGCAGTCTTTAGCAGTCCTGTAGGCCCAGATACCTCCTGAAATCTGGTCCTTGAATGGTCGACAGTGCGGTTGGAGAGACATGCAAGTGTCCTGCACCTCGTGCCCCGCATCTCCCTCATCTGGCAATTGCGCGGGGTCGCCTCTCTGTGCAGCAACCACTTCTATAGCGATTAGGCAGTTTCCCTTATCAGGATATGATTGGTGACAGATCACCTTTGTCAGACGGATTGTAGCACGATGCATATGATGCTAACGTCTTCTCTTCGCCTTTTCTTCGTCTGTTTCATCGATCGTGGTTGCTCGCAATGATCAAGACTTACTTACCACCCGACCCGGTCACGGTGGCGGCAAAATATGCAATAGTTGGAAGCTTCTTATATGTATGTTCGAAGTCCTTCCGAAGGGTGTCGCTCATCGTGGTCAAGGTTATTGCTCTGTGTATCTATCGCATCTACTTCCATCCTCTTGCAAAATACCCAGGTCCATTGAGCTACAAGCTCAGCGGCTGGCCACTACTATGGCAAGCTTACACAGGCGATCGACATATCTGGCATCTCAAGGATCACGAGAAATACGGTAAGAGCTTGAACCGCATTTGAACTTGATTTCAGCGAAAACGTTCTTACCGCACTAAGGTCCGATTGTTCGCATCGCGCCAAACACTCTTTCTTTCAACACAGCATCTGCACTGAGCACAATCTATGGCCCGAGATCTGCTAATGTTGAGAAAGGCGACTGGTACAATACATTTGACGTCGCAGCCGGCACTTACAGTAGCTTCACCGAAACTGATCGCGAGAAGCATGCCGTCAGAAGAAGATGGATGAGTCCCGCTTTCTCGGCCGAATCGATGAAAGTCAACGAATCGCGCGTCGTTGATGTCATTGAGCGTTTCTGCGAGACTATGAAGCCGAAAGGTGCGGGCTGGGGCGAGAGGTGGAATGCGAGCGAGATGAGTACGTACCTGGGTTTTGATATCATGGGAGCGTTGGTGTTTGGATGTGATTTCCGGACTGTGCAGGAGGAGGGGAATAGGAATTTGGCGGATTCGGTGTTGCCGGCGAGTATGCTGATGTATTGGGTATGGTACATTTTCGTACTTCAAATCAAGCTTCGGGGAATGCTAATGGTCTTCAAGGTGTCTTATCTTCCCTTGGCTTTTCTGGTCCGACCACTTCTACGTACAAGCTTCTTTGAGATTATAGGTGGCAAGTCAGTGCAAGATAACAATCGTTTGATCGACTACGCGCACAGTCAAGCTCAGACTCGAGTCGCCGAGCTGAAGTCAGAGAAACGAGCAGAGAGTGGAAGGATCGATTTCTTGTCCCACATAGTTGACGCCGAGGACAAGAAGACCGGTCTTCGGCCAACACTCGCAGATCTCGGCACCGAAGGACTAAACATGATCAATGCTGGCGCAGATCCGTTCAGCAGCGTGCTTGCAAGCGCAATATTCTACCTCGTACATAATCCCACAGCTCTACAAAAGGCCACCGAAGAAGTTCGGCAAGTCTACTCCTTAGAACTTAATACTCTTCTACTAACACCTCCACAGCACGACATTCTCCTGCCCATCCGAAATTATCAGCGGCCCTGAGCTGAACTCCTGTACTTATCTCTACGCCTGTATCGAAGAAACCCTCCGCCGCACCGCCCCCGTACCTAGCCATCTCCCGCGCATCATCCTCCCAGGTGGCATGACAATCGACAACCAGCACTTCCCCACTGGCACCGTCGTCGGCGTGCCAATGTACGCCATCCACCACTCGCCCGACTACTTTCCCTCGCCATTCACTTTCCAGCCCGAGCGCTGGCTTGACTCCGCCTCGAACCCAGCTGAGCAGATCGCACTTGCGCGCAAGGCGTTTAATCCGTTTAGCATTGGAATGAGGCAGTGCAGTGGACGGAATTTGGCGTATTTGCAGCTGAAGTTGACACTGGCGCATCTTTTGTGGAGATTTGATGTGCAGGAGGCGGAGGACGAGAAGGGGAGGGGTGGTGGTGGTGAGAGATTGGGAGTGGGGAGGGAGAGGGGGGATGAGTTTCAGATGTGGGATGCGTTGGGGTTTGGCAGAGATGGGCCGATGGTGGAGGTTAGGTCGAGAGAGGGGATACATCCGGGTGGTATGTGAGGGTGAGTGGAAAGTGTTGTCCTTACTTCAGCAGTCGAAGAAATTTCTGTCTCTCTGTCTGTGAGAGTAATTCTGAAAGGTGATACGTTATGATTCGTCGCGCTGACAGACCGTGCGTTCTCAAACGGTCCAGCATCGGGGTATATCAAGCATACATTCACTCTTCGCTGCAGAAGGCCTCCGATCCTAACTTTGTGCCACTACGAAGCTTCTTCTACATCTTGCTCATTCCATCTCAGAAATTCAAGCATAGCTCTGACAACACTCAGCCCCGCGCCCTGCGTCTCCACCGTCCTGCCCCTTCCCCTATCATTCAAGTCTCCAAACACAACCGTCTGATCGTCCACATGACCATGCTCCTCGATATACTTCTCGCCTTCGGGCACAATATCCAACTGCGCAAGCAATCTCGGAACATTGCGATAATCGATCGAGCCAGGTATAACCTTTATCTGGATCAACTCAGACCTGAACAGCGCACCCCACCACCCCCCGAACATGCCCCTTTCGTCCCTCGTGCGCAACGCTGCCTGTGCGTTATGAACCACCCACTCCGCGTACCCAGCACATTTCTCCATATGCATATTCCCGACCTCTTTACTCGCCGCATACGTAGCTCCCTCCTTCACAGCCTTGCGCGGCAACGGCTCGCAGAACGCTGTAAGGTGATGAAAGAATATCCCCTTGAAGCTCTGTCCATCTTGATTACACGATCCAGAAGGATCACATCTTTCCATTAATATACCACCGTACCCTAGACCCCTCCACTGCCCTTTCTCCTCCTTCTTCCAGCCCGTAGCCCGCACAACGTTCCCTACCAATTCGTGCCCGTGTGCTAGGTATGTCGTATTACCTGTGGCTTCCCACAATGCCCGAAGTCCGCTTAAAATCACGCCTTGGTTGTACGTATACACCATTTCATTTCGCTCATTGCATTCCGTTGCGCTGCGATTCGTGCGGTAGTCTCGGATGTGAAAGCCGTCGGTATACAAGCCTTGATCGTTCAATATGCCACTGTTGTACAGCCAGTTGTATCCATTCACTGCGGCGGCTCGGAAGAGAGGATTGTATGGACCTCTATCATTTCCCTCTCGCTCATCTTGGGCACAACCTGGAACGGTCGGAGTGGAAGGATTGGTCTCCGTGAGGCATGTTTTGGAGATGTCCTGCGCGGAGACAAACGGGCTTTCATTCTCATCCCCCGGGAAATGCAGATACATGCCAATACTAGCCGAGATGAATAGTTGATTCGTGATAGCATTCTTGTACGGCAAGAGTCGGGGGTTCCAAGTCATGCCGCCGCCGCAGAGACGCCAGTCCCAGCCTTGTTCGGCGAGTTCGTAGAATACGCGTGCGCGGTGTGCGAAGGCGGGGATGAATTGCTGCGCATGCCACCCTACGTTTCCGGAATTTCGTGATCTATGATGTAGGGACGAATGCGATTTGATGAAGTTGATGCTTCCCAGCCAGCCCAGGACGACCCACAACATGTCGTCGAAGGCTTGCAGACGGATAGCGAAGGCTTCTTCGCCATAGTAGAATGCGGTGGTTTGGGCGAAGTATTTGTTGATTTCGTTTTCGATGCCTTGTGTGTTGGTATTGGTTTCGAAGTTATAGTCGTGTGCTCTAGTTATGTTGTAATTATACGAGCGTGATATGGATGAAAGTGAGGCTGATATGTATGTGCCTGTGACGGCTGCTGTCCAGTCTATTGCAGTTGTCCATTTGCCGAGCCAGAGCGAGAAGTATCCATCTTGCATGAGGGACAAGGCATGACGAAGATCGTGGAGCGTATCCTCGGTGGTTAAGTGTTGTCTACCGCTTGGATGTAGTTGGGACGACCCAGGATCCGCTATGGTAGGATTGTCTGGCTGCACCCGGTGCAGCGCGTTTTGATTTCCGACCTCATAAGCCAATATGATGTCTAGGCGCTATCAGTATATGCTGGAAAGGCAGTGCGGAGTGCTAGAGTACCATCCAAATCATGCTGTTCATGGGTACCAAGTAAAGATGAAGCGAGCGTGCCAAACAGCAGAAGGACTGCCAAAACCGTGTACCTCGAGGACACCATCTTGTGGTTAAGACTGATTCTCAATACCAGATCCTCTCATTCCCCACGTAGACGACAAGCAAGTGCGGTACCGATGAGAGCTTTAACGCATGGATTCCGCCAAACGGTAGCTCGGGATTCCAACGGCACAAAGGCCCTGACGAGGCGACAAAGGAGAAGTGCTAAAAATGAGGGAAGTTCGCAGCAAAGACGGAAGCATAGCTCGAATGATGAGCCGCAGCTGGATTAACGGAGCGCGTCCAAGAGCTGGCCAAGCTCATGATCGGTGTTGATTTTACTCCTCCAATGGGCACGCATTTGCAAAACCAGGGATCCGTCCCTCTTAGCAGGTAAGCGCACCGCGTGTAACAGAGAGTAACGATGGTGCCTCAAAGTCGCACTTCCCTCCCCTCGAGCTCGCGCACAGACCCAACCTTATCTCCGTCCCCGCCCCGCGCTCGCGTGGCTCGCACGTTGCCCCGCCACGCACAACCGTGTAGCCAAAAAAAAAAGACACAACCACGCCAAACACCACACCCTAATACGGATCATTCAAGAGCAAAAACATAATGAATGGAGTGGGATTCGAACCCACGCTACTTTCGTAACTAGCAATATCCACCTGAAGCTAGCGCCTTAGACCGCTCGGCCATCCATCCCCGAATGATGTATCCAATTTCTTATATTGAATTGTTATATATAGTACAAAATTCAACAAGGAGATGCAAAGCGTAAGCTCGCCGCGGTTCTGATTCTCAGCCAATGTGAATGTCGCAGGACCAGTCATCAGTACGAGTCCAATGGACTTCACTGCCAGGATTGGGCTACACTAAGTGGGGTCACACGCCGACGAGAAGAGATTGCTGCTTCCCGCACGGTAGCAGGCTTGGCTCGCAACTTTGAATGTCATGCATCCAACGTATATCAGATGCTGAGTGATCTTGTCGAACTGTGACAGAATTAGCTCTATATACACCACATCTTGTCGTCTCTGGTGGGGCTCAGCTGAAGGCTCTCGCGGATACTATTAGGGTTAGCGACAACTTTACAAGGTAGTGAAGGCCTCATAGCACCTGCATTCAGTCCATAGTCATTACTCTAGAATTTCGCGCATACTTTCACGAAGTCCCTATCGATATATCTAGGAAACGACGCTAAGGTGTCCCACCAGAGCTACGATGTGCAGTACGGCCGGCATTTCGATATGTGTAGCTGTAAAGAGGTTCGGCTTGATAAATTTTGCTCTCGAGCCGATACACGTCTGCAGTAAACGAATGAGCATGATAATATCCACAATGGCGGTTGATGCTTTGATTCTGCTTATATTATGGGGTGCCGCCAGGATTAATTCTGAAGGCTTCGTGAAGTTTCGATCGTAGGCCGACATCAAGTCTGCGTCTTCATTCATCCACTCATGAAGAACAACCCTACAGCCAGGCCCATTGCTCTGTAGCCCTCCATATTCCTCTCTCACTCGACTACATGATCCCCAACTCCCCAAACCCCTTGACAACGTCCTTATCTACCCTCTCCAGCCACTCCTCCTGAAACCTCTGCTCCCCACCACACTTCTGCACCGCCTGCTGCAAATGCTCACGTATGAACGCCACAAGATTGATCTGATGCACCGGATCGCTGTACATGAGTTCGCGTTTGCGCACGTCCTCCGGAGACTCGGGCTCGGTCTGGTGGTAGGGCTCTGGAGGCCAGAAGAGAGAGCTACGCAACGTCAGTCATACCTCGATGAAAAATATGTGGGGAAGGGACGGGATAGGAGGATACATACTCCACTCTCCGATCATCCATGCCATCTAGAAGTTCGCCGAGGACGTCTGTCCACACACCCATCAAGCTCTGCAATTTACCCAGCATCCACTCGCCCTCCTCCAAGAAGCGCGTCAGGACGAGACACATGAGTTTCTTGTTCGGTGCATCGCCAATGTTCTCAATATGTGAGAACCACTCTTCCAACAGCCAATCCGTCGTCTTTACCAGCGGCTCGTTGGTAACGTTGGGTAGCGCGGATAGCAGTGTTGATGGCGACGCCAGGCCAATGCGCGCGAGGACGGTGAAGTAGTCTGTTTCTACGACGCCATCAACGGCACGGGAAGGGAGTTCGCGGTAGGGGCCGTGGGATTGGTGGTGTGTGTATGCGCCGTGCAAGCCTTCGAGGACTTTTGCCAGGAAGCCGGTGGAGATCAGGTCCTGGGTCAGGACTTTGACGGCTTGTTCGCCACCGACGCCTTCTGCGCCGCGGATGATGCACTGCACGAGATGTGTCATTATGCCGTTTGCTTCGGGTTTGAGCGATCCTTGAAGCTCAGCGAGTGCTTGCAGGATCGCGGGGCGGAAGTTGTCTGCTAGCACTGCAGCTGGTGCGAGCAAAAGGTAAGCTTCAGTGATCTCGATTGCTTTTCTGAGTGTATCGTTGTCCATTGTAAAGAGTGGTAGCAAGTACTGGAGGAGGTTGAGCAGTTCCGGAGGGGTGGGTTCTGGAGATGATGGTGTTTGCGCTATGATGGAAGACCATAGATCGAGGGCATCTTCGAGAAGGTAGACTTGCGTTTCGGACCCTGGTTCGATGGCGGACTGGATGATGGGCAGGAAGGAGACGTGGAAGGAGCGCGAATCTGCCTTCATGGCGTTTGTCAATCGAGACAGCATTGTGAGGATAGCCTGCTTCATGAGATGCTCGTCGCCGGACTGTTCCCATAGGGGTGGTAGGAGGGATATGATGGAGTTGGCGTACGGTGTGATCTGTGTTGGTCAGTGCCGAGCAGAGAAGAACAGTCAGTACTACTTACATTATGCTCGAGTCTCTCGACAACAATGCTGATGGTGTTCAGCAATGCCATCTTAGTCTCCGCAAGCTCAACCTCTTGTATCAGCGCCATCAGCCGGTCCAGCGTGACCGGCGCATATGGTAAGAAGTTATCGGCATGAAACTCCCACTCGTCTGCGACGTCCTTGAATTTCCGCCCAGCAGTCACTCGGACGACTTGATCATTGAGCGGATCATTCTTGTCCATCAAATGCTGAAAGATCTGGTAGACGATGGGTTTCTTCTCTTTTGCAATCTTGATTGCTATCCATTGCGAGATGATGATTGCAATGCGCCGGCGGATGATGTTGTAGCCCGGCTTTTGCTTGCTCACTTCAGCAACTAGGGTGTTTTCGAGGAAAGAGTCAAAGTCGACCTGATCGTGGAGTATGTCGGCAGCCAGACCGATGGCGGTGTACACAGAGTCCTTGAAAAGAACGTCTTCATTATCGGGTGCTGTGACATGTCAGCGAAGCGCATCGTGAGCGATGCTGGTACTCACTCGCAACTGTGTAGAAGACTTGGAGAAGAGGCTGGACGATCAAATCTTTGTAATTCTTTGCGAGATCTAAGAACAGCTTCTCGGCGCAAGGACGGATGGCGAACTCCCAGTCCTCGGCGCCCTCTTCCATTTTCTCCCATTCGTCGGGTTCCTCTTCCCACATGCGGAGATCGCTGGGCCGGAAGACAAAGAAGCGCGTTACAAGAGCTGACATCATTTCGCGAACAAGGTCATCAGTAAGAAGCTGTGTTTTGATCATCTGAGTTGCGTCGTTCTTCTCGTCCTTTTCCTGCTGTTGCTTGTATCGGAAAGTCTGTGTAGGGTAGAAGACCATTTTGACACATGCTCGTATTATCAGAAGGCCCTTCAATCCGAGTCGCTCTATTATGGGAGTCTCATCGTCAGCATCACCATCGGTACCTATTCTGGCGCCGTCGATCGACTTGGATCCCCAGGTCTCTCCTAACTTGGAGATCAGGCTCCAATAGTCGCGCACGAGGTCTAGCGTGTTCGGCAGGTGCACAAAGTCTGCTGGATGGGTAACGGCCATATTTAGATGGAGCTTAGATAGCTGCATCAAGTGCTTCTCGATCAGCCTTTGCACGCTGGATGCGAGTGGCGTATCCTCTGAGGCGACATATTGGAAAAAGTCTCCAAAGTGGCGGCGAGTCAGGGTCCAGAATTGCTGGACGTCCTTGTCCCTACCTGGGAAGTCATAGCCTGCGATCAAAAGCCGTCGAAGGATCTTTATGGCAAGCAAGCTGGTCTCGATACTGTCGATTGCACCGCCTTCGTCTTCGCCGCCATCGCGGAAGAAGGCTTGCCAGGTCTTTACTTTGTTCACATATATGGTGCCCAACACGTTGAGTATCTCCGGCGTGACGGTTTGTAGGTTCTGGCGTGTACGAAGCAAGCGGCCCGTCGAGAGCTCCTTGACGATGTAGAGTAGAACGAGGAGGGCTCGAGGGAGTTGGAGACGGTAGGCATTGGGGTCGGTCGAGGCGCGGAGGATCTGGAGCAGCTGCTGGAAGAGATCTGGCCTACACAGAGTCAGTCGCTATCAATACACATCATCATCAGACTTGCCAGTCGTTGGGAAACTCGAAGCGAACAATCTTCGCAACAACCAATGCGTTCTGCAGTGCCAGCCGCTGGTCTGCCTCATTGACCGCGCTCTCAAGGAGCCGGGATCTTATAGCACGTTTGTCTTCTTTGCTCACAGCGCTGTCATGGAGTCAGTGTAAAGTCATACAATTCCGCTTGTGGCTTTACTTCGTCGCAGTTTTGCGCCAATACTTCTCGATGCCGTTCTTGAGTTGGATGATGGCGAGGTAGCGTACTTCGATCGGAAGGGACTTGTCTAGGAAGACGGACTATACAAACATTAGCACCTCCGCTGACTGAGTGGCACCCTGCATACCTGAAGCAGTGGGTAGAAGCCTGATGCCTTTTCCCACTCCTGTAACTGCTTCGTCCCGGTTTGAATCTGCGTGGGGTTTGTCGACGATGCTGAGCGCAGGACATGGTATAGGATGCCCTCGGTCAGAGGATTGGCCTCACCAGGCACTTCTATGGCACTGAACTCCACGTTCATGTTGCGCGCTGTAGTGTGCCAGTGCGGCGGTGGTGGGGTATGTCTTGCCAAATTCAAAAGTTGCTCAGGGAAATCTTCAAAGTGTGCGCGCTCCTCAACTGGCAGCGCAGACAATGGTGAGCGTGAGAGGTCCTGCTCACCCAGGCCAAAGGTAAAATGAAGAAGCAGCGTGCATGAGACGCGTTCCAAAAAGTTCCCACGTGCGTCACACCGCGGGACCCTGGCGATCGCTGCTTCCCGTTTGGGTCAAGAGAAGGGTAGCCTGTGGCACGCGCATATTGCACTGCGCCGGTTACTCAGAAAATGCAAAAGACGTATCAGCACGTAGTTGTCTTATTAAGAATGTTGCATACAAAGGTATTCGATACCATGTCAGGTCCCAGAACGTATTCACATGCTCACCATGTTCAATGTTCTCTCCGCAAGCTCGCCTAAACCTGCCGCTCCTCCTCAATGCATAGCGACGTCGAACCTCGGCCCATCTATTCACGCAAACATCAGCCCATCGCTCTCGAGACACCCAATCGTCGCAATATAACACCATCGCCAGACCCGGACAATATCCTTTGATGTAGTCGTCGACGACCAATGCCCTCCGATGCCTGCAGCCGACTTCGCAGCCGCTCAAGAGCGCATCGCAGCCCGTCGCGCCCAACGCGCCGCCTCGCAACGCGCACACCATGATGCCTCCAAGCCCTCACGCACACGATCGCTCCTCCCATTCCCATTCCGCTCAGCATGGGACGCCATAAGCGGGCGCGAAGGCACGAGACCCGAGTTCCGTGTTGGACAAGTCGACGCCGAGCTCCTGGACGAAGAACTCCTCGAACTGCTCAAGGGCCAAGTAGGCGAGGGACTGAAGTACTTTGGCTCGCACATCACCGACAACTGGAGTCCCGAGATTCTCCTGTCGCTGCGCCTGATACTATTCAAGCTGAGTATCTGGGACCAAAATGCCAGCTACGGCGCACATCTCCAAGGCCTGCGATATACAGACGCACGCTCGAACGCGCCAAACCGCCCGCCGCCAAAACCATGGCAGAAGGCCGCGTACGGCTTCATCACAATTGGCGGCAGATACGCGTGGACAAAGTGGGAAGAATACCTCCTCTCCGCGTCAGAAGACTACACAAGGCCCGAAAGTCCGCAACTTAAACTGCTCTCTGCGCTCACGGAACGCCTCAACTCCGCGCATGACGTCGCCTCCCTCGCCTCCTTCCTCGTGTTCCTAGTCAACGGGCGCTACAGAACGATAACAGATCGTTTGGTAAGACTGCGTCTAACGCCAACATCACACTCCACATCCCGCGAAGTCAGCTTCGAATACCTCAACCGCCAACTCGTCTGGCACGCCTTCACCGAATTTCTACTCTTCCTCCTTCCTCTCGTCGGCATATCGCGCTGGCGCAGAATCCTCTCCCGTACATGGCGCAAGCTACGCGCCTCTATATACAGCCTCTTCGGTCGCGCGAAACCCTCTTCTTCAGATGATGACGAAGAAGACGCGAAAACCGGAGAGCTAGGGTTTCTACCAGAACGCACCTGCGCAATCTGCTACCGCGACCAAAACCCCACCACCCAATCCGAAGCAGACATCCTCGCCTCGAGCGCAGGCGGCGGCGGCGTCGTCGGCTCCGCAGCAACAGACATAACGAACCCGTACGCCGCAATCCCCTGTGGGTGTGTATACTGCTTCGCATGCCTGGCGCAACGCATCGCAAACGAAGAAGGCGAGGGCTGGACGTGTCTGCGGTGCGGCGCGCTTGTGAAGGAATGCGAGCCGTGGAGTGGGGACATCATTGAGGAGAAATCACGACATGGCGGGGGTGAGAGGCCGGAGAGTCGTGATGCAGCTGGGAATATCAAATCTGTTGGCTTCGCTAGTTTGACCAGCGACGATGCAACAAGCGAAGAAAAAGCGACGCTACGAGAAATTGAGCCCATGCCAGAAGACGAGCATGCGAATGTCGAGGAAAGCGAGGACAGTCGATTAGAAAAGACGCGTGGATTAGATCTGGGTGAGAGTCTGGCGTTTACGGAGAGTTCGGAGTGGGCAAGGGCGAGCGAGGAGCGGAGTAGTAGTGGAAGTGAGGAGGATGAGCAGAGTGAGGAGTATGATGAGGATGAGGAAGAGGAGGGGGAGGAGTTGGGTGGGTTTGAGTATGATCAATGATAGCTGGCAGCATTTATAGCGAGTTTGACCGCGTGGTGAAGCGGTGAAAATGATTTGGATACCCTTTTCTACTAGGTCATGCCTTTCATGGATGCTGTTGACTCCGTTCGAGGTTGCGCTTGAGACGTGCTGCTTCGAGCGCATGCGGCCTGGCGATACTGCATATGAGCTTTGCTCGCTCGCGCTGCCCGTCGCGCCAACATGAATCTGGTCTAGTATGCTATCAACGCCTGCTCTTACGCAGCTGTGCTGCAGTCCTACCAAACCATACATCTCACATCGACTCCTACGTCCTCATAAACTCCGCAAACCTCGGCAGCGCCGCCATCTTCTCCTCTGGACTGATACTATCGTCATTATAAATCAGCCGCATGTTCTTGTCCTTCTTGCTCTTCTTGTCCTCCTTCTTCTCCGGTACTTCCTTCTGCACGCCCGCAATGAGGTCGTCAATAGACGATTGTATTGCATCGGGAGGCGCAGCGAATCCAGGTCGCGGTGGCAATGCACCAACCTGGCCTGGCACGCTGCCTGGTCGGGGCGGTGCGGCGCCGTTTGTAGGTGAGAAGGGAGGAGGTTGGCCTGGGAAGCCTTGAGGTGGATACGATGGGGCGGGGAGGGCAGCTGGAGGAGCGCCGTAGGACGGTTGGACGGCTGGCGGTGTCTGGTTCAAATGTTAGCTTTCTAGTTATCTCCAAATTGATACGAATCCACGTACTGGATTCGTCACCACCTCTGCAACAGCAGGAGGCAGTGGTAGAACGCCATTCTTCCTATCTGTCCTGTACTTGTCTGCCCTCTGCTCAATCTCCTCCAATGTCTCCGTGACCTTTGCGCGCTTGTTTGGTGGCGCAGTGCCGTTGGTGTACAGCCCTCGAATAGGATTGCCCGTTATTCGCGCGCGCTCCTGCTCCTCTGCGAAATGTGCTTGTGTAACCTGCTGGTTGTGCTGGTCGATAATCTCGGCAGGGACACCTTCCATGCCGAAGATTTCAATCTCGAGGCCTTGTCGGCCTGGGTTCGCGTTCTCGACATGTGTAAGGTTCTCCTTGTGGACTTGGTTCATGTGCACAGAGAGACCTGCGTGTGAATGTCAGTGCGTTTTCTTCTTGAGCGCTTCCTTGAGCTCGATCGCGCCATGCTGCATCATCTCCGGGGACTTGTGTACCTCCGGCGGTGTTTAATCTTCTCCCGCAGCGATCGCATTTGAAGTGTTTAGCTTTCTGGTGAGAGATGAGAATCTTCAGGTCGTCAAAGTCGCGCTCGCAATAGTAACACCATGGGCGCTCCAATTTCTGGTTCAGGTCTGGGTATCTCTTGCGCTTCTTCGTCATCTTCGCGGTCGGTTGGGGTGTGGTCTTGGGATGGGGTGTTGTCGAGTCGGCTGTGGCTTCCTCGAGCTCTAGGAGGTGAGGTCCGCTAGCGCGTGGCGGCCTTGGCGTACATTCGCAGTTTTCTGCGCGTGAATCTCGACTGAACCTTCACCTCCATATCAGCATGTCCATCATGGGTGACTGTCAGCTCCAATATGAGCAGACTGCCTTGAACCCTCTGCTGAGTCATATCTAGCTACAGCAACTCGCACACCAGCCACTCGAGTCTTCGACAAAATCACGAGTCCTTTTGAGGAGCATCCCGTATCCTCGCGTCTTGCGTCGAAGCGGTGTATGCGGCTGCACTCCTGTGCGTGCTTCTTTCGTTGCCAGAACAAACAAAGGTCCTTCATAGTTCAGACTTCTTCACTCTTCGGAGAAATCATCCACGAAGAGTTTGACTCCTTGGTTACCTACATTTACTTGGCCAATCCGATACCTTCCTTCACTAAGACATGTTGGAGCATAACTTGCCACAGCATCTTAAGTCTCGGTTGGCACCAGGGCCATCAAACTGAAGTTCAAGTTGCCGTCCTCCAGCCCAATCATGCCACGGACCACGTCCAGACATTGCTTTGACAAAACGTCTTCATTTGCTGGCATCAGGCCAAAGTCGATGGGCTGCTCACGATCGCCATCGAGCTGATACAAGTGATCGTTATTGTGTGACCGGACAAAGCAGACGTAATGATAATCCACTTCATCATCAGCATTTTCCGGTGCTTCAGTGTCGCCCTTCCGCGCCACTCGAGCGTACGCTTCTTCAAGCTCTGCGTCGCCCTCCAGCTGAAGAGCCAGATTATGAGGGTTGAGAGACAGGGCTTCAGACTGGAGCCTGGCAATGATCGAGGTCGAAGCTGAGGCACATCAGCACATCACCGTCCACGATGCACACCCTTCTCGCACCTCTCATATTCCGTGCTTCACCATTACAAATTGCATGAAGGATAGCATACAATCCACAAGCATTGTTGATGGTTTGCTTGAAGAAGCTCACATCGCTGTCACTATGCGTGGTTTCATACGGCTCGCGTTTGGCATCTTCGTCGCGAACTTTATCCTTGTATGCCGGCGTCGTGGGAAATACCAATATCAGAGCATAGGCAGGCCGCGGGAGGAACGCCAGCAGCTCTGGGTCGTCTAGGGATAGAACGTCTTGAAACTCTAGCGTAGTTGAGACTCCAAGCTGGTGTATGAGCTCGGTGAAGACTTCGGGATTTGATTCGAGTGGGATGAAGTGCTTGCGGTAAGCATGCGAGGGCTTTGAAAGTGTGCTCATTGTCCCTCGTTATCGCTCTTAAGAGCACGCGCGTGTCGAGGTTGTGTTGCTTGCACGCATTGGTGTGGGTGAGAGACAGTGGTGCCCAGGTGCTATCCCCAATCAAGTCGGAGGATCGCGCCTCACTGCCCCCGCCTTTTGCTGCTTGCTCACCACGGCTCGTATCTACAAGCAACAGCTTCAAAACCCATATACTCTGTCACTCCAATGTTGTGTTTTACTTGGTGCAAAAACGTACGTCATACTTCGCACATATCGACCTCCACCACTTGATTCCTTCGCAAGTCAGAACTAGGGTGTAACCATGCATCCTGCGCCTGGACATGTATTGTTTGTGTCCTGATCTCCAGCGTGGAGAAGTTCGGGTCCTGACACTCTACGATGACAGAGGAGACCCTGAGTCCCCACTGGACTGCACTTTTAGCAGAGTGTCCAACAATCAAGCTTGCTTGAATGGCTTGATTGGCGGGCTTGCAGTTTGGCAATTCAAGCAATTCAATCTCCAGTATAGTAATTTGTTAGTCAAGTCAATCTTAGAGAGAAGGCTTGATTGGCTTGATTGATTGGCTTGCACTTTACCTTGCTGGCTAGTGGGACTTAGGCGAATTTTAAGGAGGCTTGAGGTGCCATAGCCTAAAAAGTTCGTGATAGTTTTTTGGTGTTGAGTTTTGCTTACTCAGCTATATACTCAATCTCATTGGCCAAGCTATCATATTCGGGAAGGACAAAGACACGAGAGAGGAGCTGGCAGAGGAGGAGGCATTCATGGCGGACTGGCGCCGCGAAGGCCCCTTGGGTGTGCTGATGGACCTTATCAACTATATCAAAACGCCGCAACAGCACGAGCTTTCTGCGGACTTTCAACGAGCTGCTACCGGTAACCGAGTGCTGCCTTCCTACGAACGACTCGAAATCCTTGAGCCGGTAAAGCCAGTCGTCACGCGCTGGAACTCCTTCTACTGCGCCTTTGAGCGCGCCACCCACCTCCACGGCGCGTACGATTTGTATGCAAATCACCATATAAGAGCAACAGCAGCTGCAGATGCGCACGCAGCGTCAAAGGGCAACAAGCAGCCTGACGCTCCTTCGTGGATGAGATCGACCGGGCTTGAGGCTGGCGATTGGGTAGTCATCACGCAGTATATAGAGACGCTGAAGCCGCTCAAATCTGCAACAGAGCGCCTCGAAGGCCGCGGCGAGGCAGGCAAAATTGGTGGTATTTACGAGATTATACCAGTCTTTGAGTAACTACTCACTAACCTTGAAGCGCTTGCTGCGCCGTACGAGCACGTCAACTATAACGCTCACTCTGAAGCTCTAGAGGACCACCTCGCAATCAACCTTAGAGCCGCCTGGAAAAAAGCCAACGACTACTACGAGAAGCTTGACGCGTCGACTGCTTACTACGCTGCTGTCTGCCTCGATCCATACTACAAGTACTACTGCAATAACGCCTGGCGAGATAGAGTCGGTTGGTTAGAGAGGAATAGCGCTGGCCTTCAGCGACTTTGGGCAGAGTATAAGCCACTGCGGCAGCCTCCACCTGGCCTGAGGTTGACGGCAACGAGCAGTATAGATGAGGCAATTGGTGCGTTTGTTAACGCCAGCAGCGAAGACGACGATGTCAGCCTTGATGAGCTTGAACGCTGGAAGAAATACGAGCCAAAATGGACGACAGAGCAGTACAACAAGGAGGGCAATCCAGTCAAATACTGGATGAATTTGCGACCAAAATACCCCTGTCTTGCCAGCTTCGCAATCGATGTTATGACTACCCCTGCCTCAAGCTGTGACTGTGAGCGTATGTTCAGCGAGCTTGGCGATCTATTAGAGCCCAGGAGACGAGCGATTGGAGCGCAGCTATTGGCTGCTATACAGCTGGCGAGATCATGGGTAAGAGCAGGCGTTCAGCTGCCTCCAGATGGACCAGAGGAGGACGTTACTGACGAGCAGCTTACGGCAGAGTATCGTCTATGCGAGTGGGAGGATTTAGCTAAGTAATTTGTGTACAAAACGAACGTCTGAGCATCAATCTATTCAATCTGCAAGCAACCTGCAATCAAGCCAATCCTAAACGTTCACCAAATCAAGCAAGCCAATCAGAGCTCTCGAAATACACCAATCACGCCAATCTTGGGCCTCCAGATTGCTTGGCTTGATTATTGGAGACTCTGACTTTTAGGGTGTACAATATTGATCCGTACTCCCAAGACGAAGGACTCGTCTTATCATCTCAACCTAGCGACAGGGGTTGTACTATCAAGTACGATGCACTCTCATTCACCTGAGGAAGCAACGACAAGCCAAAAAGCCTTATATGTGCTGACGTACGCGTCCCGATTGGGCAAACCTTTTCGATGCCTTACGAGCACTCCGTTCGTCCAAGTTGGGATTCCAATATCTCTTGGTTGATTCAATATACATCAACCAGGAGATTCCCGATGAGATCAGTCACCAGCTGGAGATCATGTTTCACATCTACAAAAAAGCCACTAACGTGATTGTCTGGTTTGACACTGGCGCTGAGCTTGAGGGAGAAGACATCGACCACCTCTCTCGCTTGGTGGCCACTCCATTTTTAGATCTTGAGGGCCAGCAAATTTTCTAGCGGTTGCATAATTGCATGTTATACACATATAAGAGGCCATGATTTCGGCGGAAGTGGGTGCAGCAAGAAGTCTTCGTAGCTCGCAGAGTGATAATTCACGGTGGTACGCAATCGTTCCTGCATTCTGCAACCTTATTCACCCACACTTTTCTACGGCGCATACCGCATGTCCAGTCTCGCACTAAAGTTCATTCAGCGTTGCTAAGAAGAGCAATTACTAGGGAGGAGACCGAAGCAATCAACCATCTAGGGATCTTACGTGACATGTACATGACCAGCTTTGATTGGTTTGCTATCAAGCAGACCAGCATGGACTTCACCGAAGCACTCCTACATACAAGCTCGCTTGGCGCTCAACAACCCTAAAGATTATTTTTATGGGGTTCTTGGAATAGCTGGCGCCCCTGCTCAAGCTATGAGTGTCGAAGAATGGGTGCAGGCACATTCACAATCACACGACGCATTCATATCAATTGACTACTCTGCGTCAATGGAGCCTATACTACAGCTGTCACATGGGTCCCAATTACGCGAGGAGGCCTCTCGATCGTTGCCAGATTCAAGGCGTTTGGATTGTGCGAGAATATTCCGGAACTATCACTGCTGTCAAGGCTCATCGACTGGCGTTTGGCTACAAGAAGATTCCACAAGCGCTTCCCAGACAATAGGAAGACCAGAAGCATTTACCATCTTACCACACATTATCTCGAACGACAAAAAGTCTCTCTACCCAGATCTTCTAAATTGTTACGTCAATTCCGCGCAGAAAACTGGGGCGAGACGTTGCCATATACAAGACTCGTCCTGCGCGGTGTTGTCGAGGACAATTTCTACCTGAAGCACAATCGGGTCTACAGGAAGACATTTCCTCTTGACAATGCCGTGTACGAGCTCGACATTGGAGTCCATCGACAAGATCTCATTGTATGGTTCACCGCTTTCGACGGTCATGTGGCCTATAAGAGAGATTGGCCATCACACAACACGGGCCTATGGATCATAAGACCGGTCGAAAGTGACATGGACGGCGAGTTCAGGCTCTTAGTGTGTTTGCCGTGGACGTCCGAGGAGCTCATGCCGCTCTATAGTCACTGGCGGCACTACCCGTATGACCCCGCTGCTTCAGATGTGAAAGTTGAACAGCAAAGGCCGTATCGTCGACTTGTTGTCTACCACAAGGGCGAAAGTTGGAGGATATCGCAGCTTCCCAGCCCTGTCAAGTTAGAAACGCCACCGCACGAGCCGTCCAAAGCGCGCCAATTCATTATCGTTTGCTGCACGATGCTAGATATGGACGAGGACATCGGCTAGATCCTCTCCGAGACCAATATGAGCCTGTTTGCATTGGTATGGGTACGTGAACGCCCTTTCAAGACGTCTGCAAACAAGTTGATCACGAGCACGCTGTCAGTGTAAAAACTGTTTTGATCCCCGAAGCGGTCATGGCACCGCTAATCTTGAAACCGTTTCCTCTGTTCTGGCATATCTCGTACTAAAGCTCAACAATCATGAAAAGGTAGTGGAGTTTGTCGATGCTGGCGAGAACCATCCTACACAAACTCCTATCCTTCACCACGGCTCCTACACCTGTACATGGATGCTCTTGTACGACCTCTCTCTGATAATTGGCGGTATCGTGCCCGTGTTTTTCTACAACCATATTCCAAGGTTGTTTCGACTTTCTCAATACTGCCGTTTGAGCTGCTTGCACTACTCCATGAGTTTCGCGGCTTTCGATAGTCTTGCTGTGTACTGGATATAATGGTTGTCGGCACAGACTTTATGTTCAGGTAATATGCGACTAGGACAATCTCAACCAGTTGAAGCCCTTGATCTGCTTGCCGTACATGCCCAACTCCAGACTACTTCGTAGGAGCTAGCGGCACCTTCCGCACGACCTCGCTTGTCGAAATATGCCGCTGCTACGGCGAAAGCAAATCCCGAGACTTGCTATTCACTATAGTCTAGCACGCAGTTTCTCAAGTCTAACGTTAGCTTACCGGTCTTTGGACTCAGGATCACCGTCACGAAATGTGACGGTATAAATACCTTGTATACGGAACGGTACATAAGGTCGGCCTTTTTGTACCGTTACACGAAAGCTGTGACGAGCGGGACATTTCATCAGCACATGACGTTGAGACTGTCATCTTCACAAGCTATTCAACTTGTAGCGAGAAATGTGAACGGCAAAGCCCACCTGCAGGTCGACATGGAGATGTCTAGATTGTGACGAGCAAACGTTAAAGACTTCAATACGTCAACGGAACCGTTGATCATGAGCACGTTGTAGGTGGGGAAGTTGTGCAGATTTTCGAACACGTTCATAATGTCGCTGATCTCACGAACGTCTTCCTCGTTCTGGTGAATTTGACATCGCTGCTCGCCGGAATGGTAGTGGTGGTTTCCGATGCTGTCCAATTTGGTACTAGCATGACTTCACCTGCAGGGTCGGAGTACTTGCCGAGCTCGCACCTGCAGCTCGAAACATTCCCAGCGCGTTCATTCCGCGGTGAGTTCATCGCTCTCATTGCTCTTTTCGGGCTCCCGATGTCACTGTAGGGCACCGGAGCAACTACCGTGCAGTAGTGAAAAGCTGTAAGTTTCGTAACGAACACGATGATCATTTCCCCAGATGCTGACTCGACAGAGCCAAGTGCTTGAGTTCGCGTCTTTTCAAGCCTCCACCGGAGGTGAACCTAGACATGGGATTTTGAAACGACAGCAGTTCCACCTAGCGCTTCTTTGCTCCAAAGCGAGCGGTACCGCCAATTGTTCGAGAGCATTCCGAGACGGTTCTTCTGCCACACGCAGATGGACCACGACGGTCTGGTTCGTACGCCACAATGTCACTCCCACTACTCGGCGACGAGAAGAAAGTCGCTGGTTTACCTCACCCCAGACTCAACAATTTGCAATCGTTTACGGTTAAGCAAAAGGGTGGAGCTCTGCATAACATGTGTAGCATCTGGGACAACGTTGCTACATGAGTTTCAGGATGTGATTATCCTTCCAGTCGAGACGCGTCGACCACAATCTCGCAACTTTAATCCAGAGTCGATCCTGGAGGTCAGCAGCGTCAGCAGTACTGCCATCAATGCAAACCGCCTCAATTGATCATCGCGATCACTTGGTCGAAGAGGAACTTGCCAGACTGGACTTCTCAGTAACTTTCCGGCACGTGTGCTAAATGTAGTCGACTTGCGCAAGAGCAAGGTGCGCACTTGCATGAACCCACGTGTTTGCTGGTGATCAGCCTTATCACCTGCGCCATTACTCGCAACACCACGCCAGCAAACTCGCTACCGACGGTGTTCTTCACGAGCATTGCGCCAGTCCCTGTCCCGTAAACTAGCGAAAGGATAGTATCGGGCGCTAACCTCTTGAAGGGATGATGCCGGCACTTACTGTGTATGCTACGCATTGGCCGAGAAAGGTCGCCCCTATTAGTGGGATGTCATGCTCCGGAGTCTCATTTCGAGCAATTAAGTTTGAAACTATCCGTACGTCGTTGGGACAGCTCGGTGGGCGGGAGTCGAAGGTCATGGTATAACATGAAGACATGCCGTGCCCTAGATCTTGAGCGTTCCTTTTCGACCACCCCGTATCAATTCTGAGCATTTTGCTTTTTCGAGAGAACTGATCGCGCCGAGTAGATCTAAGTGATTTGTTGCAGGGCACGGAGCTGGTCCCCGGACACGATCAACAAAATGGTCCCACGCATGCGCCTGCTAGTGGTCCTGGGTATCTTCGCCTTCTCGTGTATCTCATTAGCACAAGAGTCAAGTACTACGGCAAAGGTCCCTGCGTGTGCTGTAAGTATCATCGCCCCTATCCGCTTGCCATGTTGTGTACTGATGGTGTGAAAGCAAAAATGTCTTCTTAAAGAGTTCGCGACAAAGACCTGCGGTCCCATAGATCAGACTTGCATCTGCACAAATGAGCAGTTCCAAACCGGCGTCACACTATGCTTGAGCACGAATTGCACAATACCCGAGAGCCTGGCGATGAAGAACATCAGTTCTACAAACTGCGGAGCACCTGTTCGCGACCGAGGATCTAGCTACACCGTGCTGTCATACGTTCTGATCATCCTCGCTGCCATCTTCGTCATTATGCGCATGGCGTTTAAACTCTTTGACGGCCACGAACTCGGATTGGATGACTGGAGCATGATCCTTACAGTGGCAGTAGGTCTGGCCAATACCGTGGTTATCGTGTCTAGTACCATCCCGAATGGATTGGGGAAAGATCTTTGGACCTTGACGCCCAAACAAATCACTACGATGCTGAAGTCCTTTTACATCCAGGCCTTCTTGTATTTTGCGGAACTCGCGCTATTGAAGATGTCGCTGCTCTTCTTCTACATCAGAGTGTTTCCTGGCAAAGGCGTTCAGCGCGTCCTATGGGGCACTGTAGCATTCACAGCCGCCTGGGGTATCTGCTTCATTATTGTCGCAATCTTCCAGTGCCAACCCATCAACTACTTCTGGAACAAATGGGATGGACTCCACAAGGGCACATGCTTGGATATTAACTCCGTCACATCGTCGAACGCCGCAATCAGCATCGCACTCGACTTCTGGAGTCTCGGAATACCACTCTTTATGCTCTGGGGGCTGAAGATGCACTGGAAGAAGAAGATTGGCGTTGCAATGATGTTCTGCGTGGGCACCTTCATCACAATCGTCAGTATCCTGCGCCTACAAGCCCTCGTCCACTTCGCCGCCTCGAGCAACGTTTCCTGGGAATTCTACGACGTGTCCATGTGGAGCACTATCGAAGTTGGCGTCGGAATCATGTGCGCCTGCCTCCCCACCCTACGCCTCCTCCTCGTCAAACTCTTCCCCATCCTCGGCGGCTCCTCCGCCCGCAGCGGCCAGCAATATCGCAACTACGGAAGCGGGAATGAATTGGGACACATTAGCAAAAAGAGCCAGCGCTCGCGACACGATGCGAGCCGACACACTGCATCAGGACTGCATTCAGGCTCTACAACGCCGGGCAAAGGCGACGGCATGATTGTTGTGGAGACGAGTTACACGGTTAAGCGGAGTAATAGCGACGACGAGAGGAGTTTGGTGAGCCATGAGGATCGGGAGTTTGGGCGTGGCGCGCAGATTACGACACCTACTAGGACGCACAATTACTAGCTAATTAGTAGCGGAAATTCATGAATTTCTTTGTTCAAGATGACGATGCGCTATGGAAGTGTACCCCACAGTATGGCGTGTGTAAATCATCGTGTGTCGATCCGGCGAGTTGCATGCCACCTCCACCTCGCATCACATGGCTGCCGACCGAACTTCAAACTTCCTCGGCATTCGAAAAGATCTGCCTTGTCCTCAAGAACGAGTTTGAGTTTGCGAAAATTCTTCTCACCGATGAATGCGACGTAGATATGTCATTTGTGTGCACTGTGCGCAGCGCAGTATTGGTGTTAAGTAATGATTGCGACGCGGGTCCACTTTGTATTTCGCTGAATGTCGGAGCGCGGCGTGGGCGTCGTGGCTCGCCTATGGTGTGTTGCGCCATCCCGCTTTGAAGGAAGAGGGTCCGATGGGGGGTTATTTTGGGATCTGCAGGGTTCCGCTGGGAGTTGGATGCTGGATGGGAAGAGGAGGGAAGGGGCATGTGAAGTCTGCAGTAGAGAGGGTACTAAGAGATTTGGTGGTTCTCCGCGCGCATGTGGAGAATATGCGGTACGTGTACGTGGAGGTCATCTTTCGACAATCTTTTCGTTTCGAGTACGATGTATAGATTTCGTCCGAGCCTCACTATCGACAAGGAGATATCTATCCATCATTGTTCTGGTGGAAAGGTGTGATGAACTTCGGCAGGAGTTTTGCGACGCGTCCGCGTCACGCTTGGTGCCCCACTCGTAACCTGCCCTTCCATTTGTCTTCCTCCTTCTATCGCCATTCTGCCCACCTCAACCATCAAGATGACTTACCGCGCTCTTGCCGGCCCATGTAAGATTACCAGCAGACGTCCTTTGCATGCGCGACAAGATCGCAACAACCTCGCATCTCAAACCTCGACATCACTCCGATTCTCTCTGGTTTCGAAGCAATGGAGAAGTGCTTTATCAAGGTCGGCGCCGGCCATCACAGACACCGATCTTATTCTAGTTCAAACAGTCTCTGAGCTAGAGCATTCGACACATCCGAAGCCACTGAAAGGCACTGTATGGAAGTGGAATGAATTATGCTCGAGTTTGCACAGTGTCTTAGATATTCAGGATACTCCTAATAAGTAAGACATATGCGAGCTGTGCTGATGCGATTTGTACCTATAGCGTGTTGCAAAGTCTCAATTTGAAAATCTGCAATAATCTGCAAGTGTAAAGAGACCTTTGCACAGTGTCTTAGCTATCGTCGCCCCATATATCGCCTCCTAAAGCTCTAGTTGAGACGTCTTAGGCACCTAATTTTGAGTTGCGATTGCGTGAGTTGCCGGCTAAAGAAGCTATTGTGCTGCACACTAAGAGCAGCGAAAAGGCGACAACAGCCTCGTCAATAGCAGCTGGTGAGGCTAACGATTAGAGCTTCAACGAGAACCTTGAGGATGCCTTTGAAGGCATTAACTGGAGTCGTTTGCTAAAGTATACAAAGCTGTTAGCATCTCAACGCGCGAAGAAGAGCTGGATATACTACTATAGCTCTTGTGTTGCGCTATTGAAGGATATAAGCCGCGTCTTTTTCGTATACCGTTACTGCCATCAACACAAGAAAATAGACGCTGGTCTTGGTGGGATATATGAGACGACGCGCTCAACTTCAACGTCCCAACGACACTGCGAGGAGCAGAAGCACGGCCATGGCCACCAGGCGCCGAACAGGTCAGCTGCTGTCACAAAGGATAGCTCCCTTCGTCGTGTGCTTGCAGTCGGCAAGATTGGCCAGGCAGTCGCCAACGAGCTCTCCGGCTTCAATACCCAGCGCTTCAGGCTCGCGGCGGTAGGCTGGCTCGTCGAGAACAACCACCCTCTTTCTGAGTTTGAATCGCCAGCGTTTCGACAGCTCATTGCGATGGCTAACCCTGAGGCAGAAGCAGCGCTTGGGCGTCTCATCACAGCGTCTCACGCTACGTTGTGCGCCTATACGACTACCTAAAGCCGCGCATTGTCAACGAGCTGTCGCAGGCGCTGAGCAAGATCCACCTTAGCTTTGACGACTGGACGACAAAGGGCGGTAAGCGTGGCTTCTTGAGCGTCGTTGCGCACTACGTTGACAGCCAGGGCGTCCTCAAGGACCTGCCTATCGCGCTTCCGCAGCTAACGGGCGCCCACAGCGGTGAGATGATGGCTGAGGTAGTCAGCAAAACGTTACAGCAGTTCAGGAATAGCTTAGCGACTGTTGGCTACTTTGTGCTTGACAACGCGAGCAACAACGACAGCGCAGTGCAGGCGATCACGCAAAAGATGAGCTTCAACGCTATCCATCGTCGCCTCCGTTGCGGCCCTCACACGCTCAACCTCGTCGGCCAGATGCTCCTCTGGGGCAAGGACGCTGACGCCTACGATAACGACGCCAGCGAGCTTGCTAACGAGAGTCAGTTCATGCGCAAGTGGAGGCGCGATGGCCCTTTAGGCGTACTTCTAGGTATCATCAACTATATCAAAATACCACAACAGTATGCGCTATTTGCTGACTTTCAGCGCCTCGCCCATCGTGAGTTACCCGCCGACGCGCCTGCGGAAGATCGCAAAGTCCTCGAGCCCGTCAACCCTGTTGTTACGCGCTGGAATTCCCATTACTCATGCTTTGAGCGCGCTGTACAGCTGCAATCAGCAGTCAATACGTACGCCAATCACCATATAAAACGCGTGCGAGACGAGACTACGTACGCTGAGACTCGCGGCAACGAGCTACCTGACGCGCAGCCATAGATGCGATCCAACGGTCTCACGGCTGCTGACTGGGCGGTTGTTACGGAGTATATAGACGTGTTGAAGCCGTTGAAAGCGGATACAAGCGCCTTAAAGGATGCGGTAAGAGCGGCAGGTTTAGTGCTATTGCTGAGATAATACCAGTGTTCGAGTATATCCTCAACTAGTACGAATAGCGCGTCGAGGCGTACGAGGTAGTCAACTATAACGCGCACGACGAGGCGCCTGAGGACCACCTCGCCATCAACTTGCGCGCGGCGTGGGCGAAAGCCAGCGAGTACTACGCCAAACTAGACCTCTCACCAGCCTATTACGCCACTACAATACTCCATCCTTACTACAAAACGAACTGCGAGGCGTCGTGGAGCGAGAAGCCTGAGTAGCTCAACGCTAACAACCGCAGCTTCCGCGCCTTGTGGGCTGAATACAACACCTCCCCGGGCGTGAGACGGCGCCCAAAGGTGCTCTCAAGCGACATGGACGACGCGATCGACAGCCTTGTTGGCCCTACAACTGGCGACGACGACGAAGCAGCAGACGACGAGTACGAGAGGTGGAGGAGGAGCGAGCCGCGTGCGGAGAAGGGCACTGATCACGCAAACAACTCTATACAATATTAGGTAACACTGCGCGATCGCTAACCCAGCCTTAGCAGGCTTGCACTTGACGTACTCTCCATCCTAGCCTCAAGCTGTGAGTGTGAGCGCATGTTCAGCGAGCTTGGGGACCTATTAGAGCCTCGCCGACGGGCTATACAACCTCAGCTTTTGGCGGCAATACAGTGCGTACGACAGTGGCGAAAAGCTGGCCTAGGCGACGACAAGGTGGCCTCGAAATTTGCTACAACTAATAGTAAGATCGATGCCTTGTACGGTGTGAGCAATTGGGACGACTCCAACGACGAAACTCAACACCAAAAATAGTTACGATATAGGCTATCAAGCCTAACAATCAAGCCAAACTTGCTCCCATACAGCCAACAATCAAACCTCAAGCTGAAGGCTTGATTGACTTGATTGTTGCCAACTGTGACCAGTAATGGAGACAGCTCAAGATGATCTACAAAGAGTACGTGCGGAAGCTGCTGGAGACCGACCTTATGGACGATGTGAACAATGTAAGTCGCGTTAGAACCAAGCCTACGTAGTAGGTTCCTTGTTAACTGTACTCGGTATTACATCAATGTTCTCAAGGACCAGTATCGGCTCGATACACCCGTGCGGGCCAAACCAGTGTTCACAGTGGATGACCTACTTCTGCTACACCACCACCACTGGGTGCTGTGTACCGTAGTCTATTCAAACGAAGAACAGCCGGTACAGTTGCCTCTACTCTTTTAGTTCGCCGCCTATACAGGCTGTCGGTCAGTCTCACTGGTGGACGCGAGCATCAAGAAGCCGGATGGGAGTAAGAAAGTTGCCAGCAAGGGTCAGGCGATGAGGTTCTGCATCTCTGACGAAGATGACGAAACGGACAGCGACTACGAGGAAGAGCCAGACTTTGATGAGGATGACGTGCCTGATATAGAGGAGCTCAAGTCGGTGCTCTATGAGCACGTCACAATCATGGCAGTGAGAGTGCAGGACCGCATGGTACCATTCATGTTTGTTACGATCATACACACAAAGGGAGAGGATAGGAAGCCACAACCGTCTGTAACAGGAATCTTCCCTTGCTTCACGAGCTGATAAGCGACCAGGAAAACGTACAGAATGTACCAGCACAGCAATCCTTTCCTTTGCGCTATTGCCCATATGATTACCGTAGGCCTCCACAGCGACGCATTTGCCGCTTCTAACATCTGCGACCCCGAGGATATCTTACGTGTGCGAGTCCCCAAGTGGAAGAAATGCCGAATTTTTCGTTGGAAGAGTGATAAATTGAAGGAACCTATATTTCGAGAACCTAGACGCACGAAAGACCCAGCATCGTTGGCGAAACCGGCCGTGCCTCTGCGCGCTCGCACGGCAGCGCATTAAATGAAGCGCCTGGGGCGGGACGTTGGTATGGAGCGACCATTGTCGCACACATGTATCCGTCGTGGTACTGGGATCTTACAGCTGCTAGCCTGTGATACAGGATCATGATACAGACCAATCCCAGCGTGCGCAGAATCGTCATCATCCCTCATAAGTGCCGTGGCTTCCATGCCATTACATACCAAATTCCACTCTTTCTCATGAGCTGTGGCGACTACGAGAAGAAAATCAAGGGCTAGGGGCGGGTCATCATTGGATATATATTATGAGACCGTGGAAGCAATATGTGGATGATTAAAGTTAGACAGACATCGAAGTGAATGTATCTAGTGTAGAAGCGCTCTGCTGTATTGTTGATAAGAGTCTTCTCAATGATTGAAAGATACGTTCAGAGTTTCTATCAGTCAGTCAGTCAGTTGTCAGTCTCAATATATAGCCAAACTGACAGTTTGAGAGTCATAAACTGAACTGACTGACTGATAAGTGTTTTTAGGAGTCGTAAACTGACAACTGAACTGACTGACTGCTATCTGATCTCATTAAAAGCTCTTGTGATTGCTTAGATAAGCTTGTATAGCGCTATCTCATCTGCTGTATGTGTAAGTAGTTGGGAGCGGGTATGATAATATGATGTGAGTTGTGTTGTTCTGTGTCAGACTGAGGTGTCCGTTTATATACATGAAGTAGTGGGCTGATTGGTTGGTGGATAATCCATATGACCATGCGTGCCCTAGGCTTACACACCTCTCTCAGGTTCGAACGTATGTAGAAGCTGATATGATCATATGCCACCCCCTACCCTGTATAGGGGTAGAATTGCTTGCTTAAGTGCAGTAGGTAGCCGCTTGGTTAGAGTAGTGCCAGGTGGGGATCGTCTGCTGTTGCGGTGTTAGTTAATCTCGCTAATGAGCGTCCTCAAAAGCATGTAAGATCTAATTGCTTCTCATTCTGTGTAGAGGTTAGTAGTATCCCTAGAATGTATGAAAGTATAGAGCGTTGTAGGGTGTACAGCCTCATTAAACCTGTTAAAAACCATGTAGAAGAAACTAGAAGAGTACTGTACTTTAGGCTTATTGTTTAGGAAACAAGTTGAAATATAAAAGTGATACCTTATTTTTGTATCTCTAACAAGGCAACAGTTTTATTGAACTATTAGCTGGCTGGCTTTTAGTCTGTATGTACAAGAGATTAATATTATGCTCTTGCGCTTCTTAGCGTAGCTAGTGATAATGTATGTTAACATGTTGTAGTAAAGTTTTAAGACGTGGCGTAGCTGTAGTGACTAGACGAACTATCTGCTAGTTATCACAGAATAGTATTTGCTCATTGCCTAGATCAAATTCGATGTCCTCAAAGAGTCTCCACCACCATAGTAGCTCTGTGCCTGCTGATGATGCGGCGATGAGTTCAGCTTCAGTAGTAGATTTAGTGACACATTGTTGAAGTGTTACTTTCTAGTCAATTAGACTGCTAAACAGAAAGAAGATGTAGCCTTGTAAGCTCTTTTGTGTTGCTTTGTAGTCAGTGTATAAGGCGTTAGTAGCACTAAAGAAGTCTGGTTCCTCGTGATCAATAATATAAGCAGTATTAGTAGATATCGAAGCGTTGTAGTAGAGCGCTCAATCCCTTGTATAGTGTAGATATGCTATCGTCTGATAGGCAGCGTCAATATAGTGTTAAGTTAGATTAATAAGAAACTCTGCTAATTTCAAGTGAGCTTTAGAGACATCAGGTCGCGTAGCAGTAGCGACATAGCTGATAGATCTGACTAGCTGTGCGTATCTGCTCAAGTTGGCTTCGTTCTTTAGCGCGTCTAAGGAAGCAGCTCTTTAAGTAGAAGTAGAGTAGGTAGAGGTTAATTAAATAGCTTTAGTGATAGATATTTCATATTAAGCTTGTCTAGATATGCTGCTTGCGATAGCTAGATTAATCTAGTAGACCTGTTACAGTGTGTTTGTATACTGCAGAAGGTAGAAAGTTCTCCTAGCGATTAGATCTCGTATCAATAAAGTAGCTTACGTTCGAAGTTATCAAGAGCAGCTGTATAAGCTAGCTTGGCAAGAACAACGATATCGTTAACGTAGAAGAATACTAACAGTTTCTCGTTTTTCTACAGGCACAGTGTAGCCTTAACTTCCTTAAGTCTAAACTCTGCAAGGGTCTTTGTGAACTCTTTATACTATAGCAGTAGTGACGTTTTAAGGCTGTATAACGCACGGCGTAGTTCCTATAGATAGTTAGAATTAGAGAAACCTTCTGGCAGATGACAGTATACGGGTGTGGCAAGCCAGGCATTTGTAAAGGCATTGACAGCATCGTACTATTGAACTTCCATGTTAAAGTAGGCAGCAATAGCAATTAGTGCACGAAAGATACGTGTAGCTAGTGTGGCAGCATACGTGTCTTCAGCTGTCGTTTGAAGATCGCTACATACACACACTCAGGCTTTGTATTTAATAAGATATCCTCCACTGTCAAACTTGTACTTAAACACCTAAAGCAGTGGCAGGACCTCGTTGTCGTAAGCGTTGAAGTCCTTCCACGTAATCGTCCTATAGGCGTCCTTTTGCTTAACGTTAGATAGCTCGCGCTGCATAGCTGCAATAAAGCCTTGTTTGTGTAGAGCTGGTAGCTTCATTGCATCTTGGTAAAATCGAGGTTTAGGAGGTAGATTTAGGTGATAGAATTGTGTTTTTAGAGCTGTAGTAGATGCAGCTACAAAGGTTAACTAGTACTTGCTGATAAAGAAGCTGCTGCTCTTGCGAGAGGGTTTTCGCGTTCGTGTTGATCCTTCAGGAAGGATCTGCGTTGCGCATAGGTTGCTATTGATCAGTTTGCAGCTTTAAGCAGCGTTTAAGTTGCGTAAGTTATGTCACTTCTGCTTTCTTGATGCTTAAGTAGACTAGAAGCCTAGTGTAGGGCTGCAACTGAGTGTAGTTGAGGAGGCTTGATCTGAGCGGCCTGATTAAGTGTCTAGATAGGGAGAGGTTGTAGCAGCAGGAGTTGGCAGGAGAGGATCACTGTTGTACAAATCGTGAGGCTTTAAGCGAGTGTCTAAAGGCAGGCTAGATACCACCTGATCAAGTTCTAGTATAGTGCTATACTTATCTTCTAAAGAATCCTCTAGATCCTGCAAAGTTAGCATATAAAGTGTGTGCGTGATTATTTTAAGCTCTTCTCTTTGTAGAAGCAGATCAGATTTATCTCTGTGCTAGTAGAGGAGATTCTCCTTAAAGGTAACATCTTAGATATAAATAACCTTTTCTTAATATGCTCTGCTTCTCGCATTTGGTAGCTATGCTTAGTAGATGTTTGATAAGTCGTATCTAACCAGATATCTAATAAGCGCTCATAGAGTTAATTTGTCGCTGTGTGGTATCTGTTAACGAAGTGCGTATGCTCAGCAGCTGTATACTCGTAGGTGAGCGATAGAAGGCTGCTTAGAGTAGGCCATTTCAAATAAAGTCTTCCAACCGATTGTTCGTGTAGGTGTACAGTTGAGTAGATAAGCTGCAGCGATGTATATCTCAGGAGCAAGCGGCAGAGGCAGATTTGAAGTGACACTTATCGATCGACCTCAGGTAATTAAATTCTTGCCTAAGCACTCAGCAGAACCATTCTGCTCCTTAGTGTGCGGCGCTTAGATCTAGAGTCTTATACCTTCTTAATAGCAGTATACTTGTGCTAAGTTGTCTGTAAGACTGTAGCCTTTCTTATTGTTAGTAATTAAAAATATAACAGTAGTGCTAAATTCGCGCTTGATTGATCAGTCTAGGCGAGTAAGAACTTTAAGTAATGTTGCTTTATCGCGCTTTACAATTGTATAGACAAAATTGAGCTTTGCGTACAGGTTAAATCTGTAGAAGATATATTGATGTCTGTAACTGCGTGAGCAGTGTCAGGTGGAGGCTGTGATCAACGATTGTATTGCTATCTGTTGTCGTGTTGTGATGTTGGTGTACAGGAGCTCTCAGCTCAGAGGTAAGTGCACTTGCCCACCGGGCAGTGCCTGCTACGATAGGATATCATGTGACCCAACCCACGTAGTTACAGCAGGTGCTGCCTAGACAATCAGACGCAGCAGTCGCGAGGACCTCAGTTATGGGAGGAGCAAGTGGCTGGTAAACAGAGTACTTAGCCTCTCATCTCACCTGAGACCAATGTTGAACTCTTACATAAAAATTTCTACTTCAATACGATCTACGTTCCGCTCTCCTTTCCGATTTGAAGAGAACGAGTGATTCACGAATGAATCCTATTCGGGCATCGTCTTCTGTCGTCGCGGCTCCTCAAACCATCAATTCCTTGCACACGTGTCTCAAAGGAAGTATGCCGCATTGTCACTCTATGGTGTCTCGCACCAATGTGGCGCTCGAATGACATTCGTCTAGTCCGAACCGCACGAATAAGGCAAACGCTGTTGAGAATCGTCAAGACACGCATAGTGCTAACGCACACTGCTTGTCTCACGCTATTCTCCTCAAGTGCAAGAACCGATTTTGTGAGCGCAACTCTGAATTAGATGTATAACATGTCACATTTGGTCACGTCATTATATTTCCCGCTTTGCAGCATGAAAGTGAAAAGTACAAATAATGTACGATGAATGAATGTATTGTAGTGAGTACGGACGTGTTGTTTATTACTGCATCATTTATGAATCATAGTTCCATCCATTCGACATTCCCATCCTATTCTTTAGCAACAGATGTTGAGGCACTCAGGGATGCTACCAATTTCGCCACCGGCTGGCAGGCAACTGAATGATCTTAGCAAACGCCCTACTAATGTGTCGACTCTGCCTCTGGATTGTATACTTACTTAGCACATGTACAGTCGCACCCAGGATAACTCTTGTAGCAGTAACCAGCGGCTCGCTTGTCGAGTTTGTCAACAAAGTAGACTCTGTCTGCAGCGACATCGACTGCTTTAGTAAGTGGATTGTATCGAAAGATGGTATCTTGCAGTACTCACATGGCTGCAGGACATCAGATTCTGCTGGTAGGGCAAGTGCGCCGCCGATGCAGAATGCTGCCGCTAGGATCGAGGTAGTAAAACGCATGGTGAGCTTCGGAAGCAACCTTTGCAGTGGAGGAACTTGATTGACAATTGGAGTTGATGGTGGGTTATCATGCCTGGAATGCTTGGCTTATTTATACATCTGTGGGTACATGGGTCTCGATTGGCTTTACCTCAACGGGCTCTTCGTTGTGCCAACACTGGGCTCACCGGTTTTCTGATGTCTTGTTTACCAAGCAGTTTCTGCCACCCTGTCATATTTCCGCTTCGGTTGTAGAGTACTTCTAGTTTCTCTTTTAGCCGAGCATTATTGTTACAATGATTTGTCTGTAATGCGCAATTTCGCATCTGGCATGCGATGTTCCTTAGGAAGCAAATTGGGTTTCGTATGCCGTCAGTCGCTGACGCCAGCCGGGTAAAGCATTGTAAGACGGCCCTTTAAACTGACCGCGGAGGCCCTAGGTCCTAAGATGTACACTGGAGCTAATATTGGGAAGTAGGACCGAAAAACTGTACCACAGGATTTAGGCTGTCTCAGTCTCACTTTTTGCTAGATGGAGATGAACACATTGGGACGCTTCCATAACACTAGTCATTGGAATGCACCTTTGCGAGATCATTTTCAAGTAATAGTCCTTCGAAGTCTACTGCAAATATCATTGTGCTAGTCAACCAACCAAGGCTTGTATTTCTACCTTTTCTATATGCATATCCTCACATCCAAACCGACCGGCCCTGTACTGGCGGTCAGCACCGAGACGCGAATTGTGAGGTGATGGCTCCTTCTGCTCATGCTTTACTAACGATGAGCTACCCACTGGCCTTTCGCATGACTCGGCCCAGCTAGTGTCAGCGTCGCTTCTGCTTTAGTAACTATGTACATCTGCTTAGTCCGCGTCTATAGATAACATGGTTCTCGTACTAGTTCACCCCTTCATCTTAGCTTCGTAGACGTTCGCGCCTCGTGTCGGGCTATTGTGTCTGCATTGTGCTTCCATCTCTTTTGTCAGATGGACAAAAGGAATGCTTCAGTTATACTTGCTTCACTAAGCTGGCCACTCTGGTTCTCGGCCACCCGGGGTTCTCTGGAACCGTTCAGCATCCATCGAAGCAGCTCGCTCACCTCTCTTCATAGCTGAGGGACTTTGCTGCGGTCTGGGTCCGATTTGTCAGCACTCTCGGTTGCAGGACGCATCGGCCGGCCGAGCTGCAACGACCTTCTACTGGGGATCACTAAAGCGTGCTCACATGCGAGACTTAGCCACCTCGAGTGGTTTCAAAGGGGAGACCACGTGGCGTCGTGGACGATGAGCAACCCGCACGGCAGCTGTGAGCCATTTGACTTCCAAGCCCAGCTACAGAAGATACGTTGAGTCTGCATCGCAAAGCCGCTCTTCCCGGTGGAAATTTAACAAACGGATTGAATCGTCTCGTCAAAGTTCTGGAACGACGCATCGACCGTCAGGTGCTTGCTGCGCAGATTCGGGCATATGAGCATCCATCTGAAGGTCCCACCAAGCTAGATCAATGGTAGGGCGTGTCCACGGGTGTCTTCTCACGCCAGGGACAATAACGGTACCACAATGTAAATAATTCAGAACCCCATCGAACTCAATGGCAGGAATGACGCTCAACAACCACGTTCTGACCCATACACATCGACATGCGTCTACACACGTCTACTATCCCGTCAGGAAATGCCTACAAAGTCCAGCTTCTTTTGTCTCATCTCGATATCGCTTATGAGATGTATGCCCTTGACATCTTATCTACGCCTTCTGAAACCCGTACATCCTCTTCCCTCGCTCTCAATCCGAATGGTCGCATTCCCGTCTTGTTCTCGACGGAGGTACCACCCTTGCTGAATCGAATGCCATACTTTTCTGTCTGGCCGAAGACACAGGATATCTGCCCAGGGATAATTTGCAACGCGCCAAAGTACTCCAATGGATGTTCTTCGAACAATATAGCCTTAAACCGTACGTCACGATGTGGAAGTTCCGAAAGTATTGGGCCCTGGATGGAGTCAATGATCTTAGTCAATCAGAGATGAAGTACCTCGAAGAGCGTGGAAAAGCTGCGATCGACGTCATGGAGGCACATCTGGCTGGAAGCAGGTGGTTCGTTGACGAGGCATATAGCGTGGCAGACATACCCCCTTTTGCGTACACGAGTGCAGCGGAGGCAGTTGGGTTTGAGATTGGAGCCAATGTCAAGGCATGGTTGGGAAGGGTGTGGGGACAGGAGGGATGGGTTGGAATTAGTAGAGATCCTATAGGGAAATGTCCTCTGTAGTAGCTGTCTTAAAAATCACCCGAGCGTAGTGAAATTCGTTATGGGCAATGCTACCCTTTCGAACACTTCAATGGATAATCTCGAGGCGCATTTGATGTATACTAGCCTCTGGGCGATGCTTGAAGATGAAGTTGGACTCTAGATTTTGGACAAGGGGTCAATGAAAAATCTGCTTCTGCACTAAGTATACCCCACCCCCCTAACGATTGGAGACACCGCCTACACAGTTCGGAACTCTTGCCAATACAGTGGTCACTGAAAATAGTGCTGGACATTGGTAGGAATATAGTAGCTACAATTTTTTCTATTGCTATCAATTGGTCATCAGATCAATCGAATCATCGCATCGGTGGTTTAGTGGTAAAATTAGCCGTTGCCATTGATTACATCAACGTCGGCTAGCCCCGGGTTCGATTCCCGGCCGATGCAAGCTTTTTTTGTATTTCTGGAAGCGTGGAAGGTTGCGTTGTGGTGTAATTAATAGTGGTGTTGTGGGCATATGACGGAAGCGAAGCGATGCTAGATTTGGTGCTGAGTAATGTTCAATATGGCGGTTGCCACCTCGCAGAAATGTCGAAACGTCTACATGATGGGAATACAATTGAAAGAGATGTCCTGGAAACTTTATTTTATTTTGTTGCGCAGTGCTGCTCTTACCTTTAGGTCGTGCGAAGACACGGGAATGCTAAGCCTGCAACAAATGGCTCAAGGTAGTAAGTGCACAAGCTACTGGGTGATTTCATAGCGATACATACAGAGAGAAGGACGGCGTGTACGTGAGGGTAGTAGACTGCATACCTATCTTGAACGCACACTGCTTCGTGAGTTGGGGCGCGATAGAGGTGGAGAAAGACTGCGGTTCCATCATCACGCCAAGGCGCTAGTACTTCGCTTAGCCGTCGAGCAATTTTGACACTCGCACGCCCCGACGACGACAACGAACTCCAACGCAGCAAACCCATCAAGAACACGCGCCCTTCCACCCACACATCAATCACCATGGAGAACGAACGCGGAGAGCTCGTTGACCGTAAGAAGAAGCCCCGTTTCGCACAGGAGCGAGCTCTGTAACCTGGAGGCTAACATTTGCGTAGTTTATGTCCCTCGCAAATGCGTGAGTTGCTACGAACACCAAGATCGAACCTACATGTCGTACTAAATTCTTGCAGTCGGCCACCGGACGCATCATCAAAGCCAAGGACCACGCTTCCGTCCAAATCAGCGTCGGCAAGGTCGATGAGAATGGCCGTTACACCGGCGACAACCAGGTCTATGCTCTCAGCGGCTTCGTACGCGCCATGGGCGAGAGCGACGACTCCCTGAACAGGCTCACACAAAAGGACGGCTTCCTCAAGAGCGTCTGGAGCGCGTCTCGGTAAACGGTTGGGAACAGGGAGTTGCGGCAAGGCATGGCACACGGCACAGATAATCTGGATGAAGCAGGAGGCGGAAGCTGATAGACCCAGGGTTGCCAAATCTGCGCAGACTTACGGGGACATGGGCATGCATTTCATGGCCAGATAGGCTTTGATGTCCTTCACGAGGATCACTACGGTGTTATGAGCAATGGCATCTGGCTGAGCTTCCGCTACGGTCAATTTACAAAAGTAAAAAACTCTACTATTCCTCGGACACTGCGCGACGATTTGAAGACGATGCAATAGTACCACTTCGCCCCAACAAGGGCCCACGGGCAGTTGCACCCTGGCTGTTATCGTGGTGACAACCTGCTGTAGCTCCAGGTGAGATACATGCTTTTCACAGCAATCCCTGGTCCGGAATTTTCGCCTTGTTCGTAGACCCTTATGAAGTGGCCATTCGTAAACACAGCAAAGGATCGAGACATACCCCCATTACTGTTCATTTTTGTTTTACAGCCACAGTACTCCCGCTGCTTCCCGTTGTACCCGGGTCATTGCAGTATAGCCTTTTTTTCCCTTCCGCGACTACACGATCGTTGTCCGCTATGCACAATTGCTAGAAGGCATTCACTTCACAGCGTTGTCCTGAGGCATGTGGCAACACTCATTAGAGCCTATTTGCCAAGACTCACCGATCGGTCATATTGGAGTGCCCCGGTAGACCTACTCACACTTCGCCAAGTCACAATGCCGAACAGCTTTCAAGACCCCGGACGCTGATCCTGTTGTGTAACGATGGACAATGATCAATAATGAGGCAACACAGTACGCGCGTCAGTGAGGGGGCTTGTGCCCGGGCACCCACCTGGCGCTATGGCGTTTCTGCCTCTTTGACGCGACCTCGAGTAAGACAACTTGATAAGTAGGTTTTGCGGAATGATTGACATTGACCAAGGTGCTGGGACGTCTATATCTCCAGCACGGTTCATGTGGTATCTCACTCTGGTCCGAGCTTGTTGTACAGACATATATTAGATCCGGAAAACTTACATGTGGGGAATACTGGTATACCTCATCGTGTATCAATGTTCAAGCCTTCCATTAGTGATGACCACTTCATCACCACAACACGATCTCCAATATGCCCCCAGTAATTCGATCAGCGCGCAGATGCGTCCAGAATGCTTACATCACAAAAGATGTGGGAATCACGAGGATCGAAGGCGAGCGCTACGGTCCGCGAAGGGAATGCACATGTTGCACACCGATCACCCTAGTGATTGGTAGAATCGTGCGGGGTCAGACCTGGGCACTCGTATCACATTGTGCCGCACATGTTGTGAGTATCATCGAGTCAGAAGACAATATGCAAACGTGCCACGACGAGTGTAGACACCTAATCTGTGCAGTACTACGCCAGCGGCCCTACTGTTGAAACCCACGGCGAGGCTAGAAACAAAGGCAGGCGATGCAATCCCCTCCTCAGTGCCCAAGCCGGCGTGAGATATTCCCACTGCTGTAACCACTCACGACGCTAATGCTCACGACGACGATAGGCTTCAAATCCGGCAAGACCCCGGCGCGACCCAACACATCATCTATCCTAAGTGCCGCCGCACTCAGCGTTATGCGCCTACGTACCCATTACAACGTGGCCGACCCACAAAGTTTCAAGTCAGCATCCCGCATCCGGGGAAGCGGGTCATCTTGGCATGCGTGCGAGCGGTGTGATTATGCACGATGCGGGCAGGTCCGCAACGCGAATCAGTGGAAGTTTTCCAGGTCAATGGTGATGTAAAGCCCAAGGCTGTATGTCGGTTGGCCACGTCAAATATCCGACCCTTCGGCACATTCATTGTTGTCGTCAGGGACGGGCCGGCCTAAGCGTCTGCCCGCACACGTTTCGCGTAGTCTTTGGGCAGAAGCTGGAACTCGTCAATTGCACCTCGCACCGCTGACACCGCTTTGCTCTCATTGACTTTCCAATCATCGCCTTTGCGGACTGGTTTTGCTCGGTCCTTTTCAGCCTTTTGACGGCCAATCTCGTCCAGCTTCTCGGTACGCCGGTTCCCCCTCACGCAGTCGCAAAGACAACCTTCGGTCGCACAAGCCCCTTCTGACAATATTGGCTCCGCAAACCAGGCTGATAGGCAATTTGTATGACCACCATGACCACAGAGCGAGCACCATGTCCAGAGCATGGCCTTGTGCGGGGTCCATTTCGCCGGCATGTCTGGTGAAGTGCCATCGTCGTCTAGAAATAACTCGATGGTATGATCTGACCCATGGGAAAATCTCTTCTTTCGGTAATCCTGATTCCGGAAGCTTGATCGAAGCTTGTGTTTAGCTTTCTTCCTAGCGGTGATGGGCTCGAAAGCCGGATACTTGCCCCAACAAATCGGACAGGGTGCTTGAGCTCGCTTACATGATTCGCAGCGCATCTTATCTTTCGGATTATTGATGGGTGATTTGCAGCTGAGGCATACTAGCCCTAGCTGGGTATCTTTCATGGCTTGTTCGTAGACGGCGGGATAGGCAGGGTACGCAAGTCGGCGCAGTGAAGCTGCCGAGTTGAACAGAGATAAGCTGTGCAGCTGCGCATGATACGTGTGAAGAATCGACTCGGCTTGATATGGATTGACACCTGTTGCGATCAATTGGCTCAACTGTGTCGAAAGAATAGCCTTTGCCTGTGTAGGTGTTAAGCCAAGCGATATGAAGTTGTCTGAAAATACAGCAAGAACCTCTCCGACGTCAATGTGCGTCGCCTGATCTAGGCCGTGTGTTTGTGGTAGCAGGGGCGCCAGGAGCAAGAGAAGCAGGGAAGAGAATTGCGCATCGGGTTGGTTGTTCGTATGCCACGTGAGTAGACTATTGAGGAAGCCGATAACGGAGTACGCGGTGTTGGCTTCAACGTCGATATGCATGGCCTGATAGTCTTCGAGGACAAGAGCGTCCTCATTTGCCAAATGCATCACTGGCGGCGGCTCCTCCGTCATGTGCAGCTGCGATGCATGTGGCTTCAAGCCCTGGGGTGAAGTCACATTGTCCAAAAGATCGGGGACAATCGTCCCACTTGCTTCCATCTCTGCACTGTACTCCAAGGAGGAAGTGCTGTCGGCCCGGCTGCTAGTATATGCTTCTGACTCCGAACTGTCATGACGAAGCAATTGATTGTTGCGTCGCAGATATTCCATTTCCTGTACAGCTCTTTCACCACTACTGAATTCGACCAGGTGGCCCGTGCCGTTGCGGTCCGAGCCTCGCTGGTCGCCTTGATCTGTAGGTATTTTGCCGATAGGCACAGTGGTTGGCGATATCTGCGCACTCTTGCCTAGTTCATCCTGCCAAGGCTCAGTAGTATCGAGCCCTGCATTGCCGAAACTCGCTTTATCCGTTCCGATTTGCCATCTGTTCGCGGTGGATTCGACACTACGCGGCCGTGAATTTCCACTAGCAAATGAACTTGGCATAGAATTGCCCTTCTGCGAGTCCGTAGACGCCGAAAACATCGTAAAACTTTCTCCTGAGTCATGTCGTTCCAGTGTAGGAGGGGCTGTGATACTACTGTCGGCCGCGTTGCCAAGTCCAAGTTTCAATGGCACACGTGGCGAGGCGCGCCAGCTGCCCGCGAGAGCGCGATGCTCATCGAAGCCCTCGGCAGATTGATACCATTTGGGGCCATTGAATGCAGATTGTGGAGGAGCCAGCGTTTTGTTTGCTTCATGGGGCCCAGGGAGGGGTCCGTTTGCAGCCGGAGGCAGAGTAATGCAATCCTCGTGCTCGAGATCAAGAAGGTCAGGTACTCTGAGGTCGTTCGATACAAGGCCAGACGAGCTAACTGGACGAGCAAGGGGAGTCGCAAGGTTGGAAGAGCTTTCCGTGACTGTTGGCGACTGAGTACTACCTGATTTTTCAAGAGTCCCGAGTATGGCACGTACTGCAGGATTCGGAAGCGCTGATCGGTGTTTGTCATTGGGCTTTGGGGAGCCCAATGACACCTGTGCCGATGCAGATGCTTTTGCATCTGTTGCGATCGGTCTACGTCGACGGTCCCTGTGAGCTTCTGCTCGCCGTTTGGTTGCTGTTGCAATGGACGCACCGACGAGCCTCCATGTATCCGCCAGGCGACACAAGGAAGCGCGCTGTGCATAAACTGCATTCTGATCAAATACCTGATGAAGCCCCTGGAAAGCATGCAAGTCTACAGGATCGGGAAGAGGAATGGCCTTGTACTTCTGGGCTAGATAAGCGAAGACCTGCACGTTATCCGCACCGGGTAAAGGCCCTCGAAAAGCCCGCTGGTTGGGTCTTGCAGTCTCAGCCCGCGCTGTCATGGAGTCAGTGAGAAACATGACCTTCGGAGCTGTGTCAGACGGTGGTGTGCTGCCAAAGGATCTCGTCGATCGATTGCTCGCTGTGCGACCATGATGGCGCTTGTATGATGAGGCGAGGAAGCTGTCGTCCAGACTGTCATCCGCGGAGCTGCGCATGCCGACCTTATCAGGACTGCTGCGGCGATCACGTGGATCTTCTCCAGCGTACGCCTCGTCGGTATACGCTAGACTTGCAGAGCGGCGGAGGCGGGGCCTTCTCTGCACGATGCCAGCCACCTCGCCACTTGGCGATACTGCAAGCGCTTGCAGACTACGACGATCCAGTGTTTTGGGCGCGTGATGGACATCGTTTTGTTGGAAAACTCCTTCTTTACCAACAGTCCATAGCGTATCCCGTGAATGCCAAAGCATGTCGGATGGTGCGCTGGGAAATTTGTTGATTTCCCTGAAGGGTAGGTGAGGTCTGCGAAAGTCCCATACATGGATCACGGAGTGTTCGCGGTCGTAATATGTTGCCAGCTGTGTGCATTGGTAGGCGCCGCGTTCTTGATGATCATCGGACCAGTAAGGTGGTCTCCAGCGTGCCTTGTAGACAGGATATGGCGTGGTCATAACCCAAGCAGCCTTTTGTCGGCGACCATCGACAGAGAAGTCCCACACCTTGACGGTCCGATCGACGCCAGAACTAAGCAGATGCTTACCGTCCGGGTGCCAGTCAATCGAAGTGCAGATGCGCTGATCATGAGCGGTGATCTTCTGCTTGGGGCCTTTGTTGTATCTGAAGTCCCATCGTTGAATGTTGCCATTGTCGGTCCCAAACGCAAACTCTACGGCATCAGTGGGCGACCACTGCACATCGCGTATGCCGCCATTGATGCCAGCATACTGGTCTCGACTACGGCAGGTAGTGACATCTCTGCGCATGTCTCTCAGGTCCCATAAACGAACGGTGGCATCTTGGCTTGCGGACAGCAGTAGATAGCCCTGATGGGGATTGAAGGCGAGCTTGTGCACCTGGCGATTGTGCTCGTGCAGTCTGGTGAGTTCCACACTCGCACGATTGATGTCGTACAAGATGACCTTGCCGTTTGCTGCGGCAGTAGCAATGTGGGACTTGAATTGGCCATGCGACCACTTGACGTCGTGGATACCGAGCCCCTCACGCTGCCTGGCATGTGAGTCTGCGTAATTGAGCACTGCTGCTCGCAGGTTGGTCTCGTCGACAATCTTGGCATCCTGCACGCGTACTGTCTTGAGTATCTCCTTGCCAGCGAGGACGGCGTGCGTGCGCTCGCGATTGATGTCCAGGGCAGAGATGTCAAGGCCGGTCTTGTGGCTACAATCCTGCGAGTAGCCAGTGCGAATGCTGAGACGGGGACTTAGCACTGCTGAAGGAGAATAGCACGGGGGTGGAAGGCAGGTACGACACGACGTGGAGCACTTTGAGACTGGCAGGTGGGGAAGGGCAGGGGAGGCAAGCACGACGCAGGTACCAGCAAAAATGCCGCACGCGCGGGGCCTGCAATTAAGCACACGAAATAGCTGCCATGGAGCGAGTGCATTCAGTGCAACAAGTGCAGATGCATGCAAAGGGCCAGGCGACGTGCGATGGGAAGAGCAGAAGACGAAGATACATGTACATACCCGGGGAGCTTCGGCACTAGTGGGTTCGGAGGCCCGCCATCGGGACGACTCGTCTGCACGCTGGGGGGACGCGAGCCATATGCAGTCGTCAACGGCTGCGCGACGAAGCGCTCAAAAAAGTACGAGCGCTGCTTCTGCTTGGGCGGCGGAGGAGGAGGTGCGGGTGGAATTTTGGGCAAAGGGGCCGCCGACGTCCGTCTATCAGTCATTTGATCTTGAAAAAGACTAGCCAGCCCGCGCTCATGATGGCGAAGACGATACCACGGGAATGCAGATGAATGGAAGCCAATGGCAGCCGGTGCGCTGGCGGAATTGCGGTGAGACGAGCTGCTTCGGCCAGGGAAGAGAGTCTACGGCGCGGCGGTGACCATGCCGCGGCGGATGCGACGCGATGCGATGCGCTGGTGGTGATGATGATTGCGCGGGTGCAGGTCGGGCAAGACGTGCACGTTAGACGCGCTGCACGAAGCTGGAGGCTGCAGAACGCGAGGCTAGACCAATGCATCTGCTGATCGAAGGCCCGCCTAGCGTGCCACAGCGAGCTCCACTCTCCAGGGCTCCACGCACTGCTTGCTGCGACTGCTTGCTGGTGACGGGTACGCTACTGCCATGTCGTCGCGGTAGCACCTTCTGTCTGCCACCCCTCTCGTCTCCTCCATCCCGCCACTCTCGTTGTCTCTGCCACGACCGCACCCAACGTGGACGAGAAACAAAATCATGGCCGGCACCCTCTCGCAGGCCGCGCTGGACCTGGAGCTGGACCTCTCCGCCGTCGATCCCTCACGCTGGAGCTATGCCGCGGACCTGAGGAAAACGACAGTCTTCCTCCAGTATGCCTACCCGATCGTTATGCTGGTGTTCTTCCTCGTCGCCTTTACCGTCCGCAGCATCGCCGCAACTAATTCTAATGCTAATATCGCGAAACCCACCACCACCGGCCCCGGAGGCAAGCTGCTGCCCGCAACCGACCCCACGCGCAACTTCGTCAAGCAGACCGTCCATGATGACGTGACCCAGACGCAGAAGAGGGTCTTTGAATGGGTGTCACTGGCCACAGCCCTCACGTTCGTGGGCAATTCCGTTCTGGTCATTGTCCACTCACTTGTCATGAAGAAGGAGCACTGGTGGGCCGGCAAGTCGGTCGTGGTATGTACAGCCATGGCCATCACACATGCGACGAGTACACGCTGACACGCCACCAGATCTATCTCGTCGGCTCCTTCTTCGTCTACTGCCTGTTTCTCATCTCCCTGCTCGACTCCAAGCCCTCGCCAACCGTGGCCCACCTGGCCACATGGCTTGCAGCTACCGCCCTCGAAGTCGTCCTGATTGCGCTTTCCTTTGAAATCTACACGCACGCGCACAAAGAGCCCACTGCCGGCCGCCCGAGCACGAGACTGCGTTTCCACATGACAGACTGGGAGGCGGCCGAGGTGGCCATGGACCTGCTCCGCATCGTGCTTCTCTTGGCCCTGATAGGGTTTTATCTCGTCTTTGTCATCTTGCCCCGGCGGCGACGTCGGTCAGAAGAGGCGAGCAGCTCGAGCGAGACGACTTCTCTGTTGGGTGGTGGCGCCGATCGAAATGGCCACGCGGAAAATGGTCACGCGAACGGGTCGTATGGCTCGACTCGTCCTGTTGGTGGCAAACACCAACACACCGAAGGTGCACCGCCCGCCTGGAGCAGACCCACGGGCGCACCTGCCCGCAGCTGGTGGGAGTACATCAAGGGTTACCATGTCTTCTTTCCGTATCTGTGGCCGTCAAAGGACCGCAAGCTGCAGATCGTCGTAGTCCTCTGTTTCCTGCTCGTCCTGGCTCAGCGCGTCATCAATCTGCTAGTTCCTGACCAGCTTGGACACATCGTGGACCGCCTCGCTCATAAAGAGAACGGGAGCCCATGGACCGCCATCATCATCTTCATATCCTTCCGCTTCTTGCAGGGCAGCAATGGGGTGCTCGGCGCTCTGCGCTCTGCTCTGTGGATTCCAGTATCACAGTACTCGTACCGCGAGCTGTCGGTTGCTGCATTCGAGCACGTGCACAGCCTCAGTCTTGACTTCCATCTCGGCAAGAAGACTGGTGAAGTGCTGTCAGCACTTGGAAAGGGCAGCTCTATCAACACTTTCTTGGAGCAAGTGACCTTCCAAGTCGTCCCTATGCTGATCGATTTGGCGGTCGCTATTGGCTACTTCCTCATCAGATTCGATGCTTACTACGCCCTCGTGATCGCAATCGTCACGTTCTGGTACATCTATCTCACCATACGTATGGCGCAGTGGCGTGCTGAGATCCGCCGCGAAATGGTCAATGCAGACCGAGAGGAAGACGCAGTCAAGTAAGTGTCAACGATGCAGCACTTCACACGGCAAAATCACTAACATGGGCAGGAACGACTCCATGGTCTCGTACGAGACAGTAAAGTATTTTAACGCCGAAGCTTACGAGTTCAACCGCTACCGTGATGCTGTCAGAAAGTACCAGAGCGCCGAATACAAAGTCATGTTCTCGTTGAATGTCATGAACATTTCTCAGAACATGGTTTTCATGCTTGGTCTGCTTGTGACCTGCTTCATCGCAGCTTGGCAGGTCGCAAACGGCGAGCAGGAGGTCGGCAAATTTGTCGTTCTCATCACGTACATGGGCCAGCTCCAGAGTCCTCTCAACTTTTTCGGTACCTTCTACCGCATGATCCAATCTGCAATGATCAACTCCGAGCGCATGCTCGAGTTGTTCAAGGAGCAACCCACCGTGGTTGACAAAGAGGACGCTATTGATCTACCTTCTTGCCAAGGCCAGCTCCGGTTCCAGGACGTTCACTTCTCGTACGACCAGCGTAAGCCAGCTCTCACAGGCCTTGATTTCTACTGTACGCCGGGCACGACAACGGCGTTTGTGGGTGAGTCTGGCGGTGGAAAGTCAACCGTATTCCGCCTGCTATACCGATTTTACAATACGCTCTCCGGTAGCATTCAGGTCGACGGCCATGACGTCGAAGACCTTACGATAAACTCCGTACGAAGCCACATTGGTGTCGTTCCCCAGGACACAGTGCTTTTCAACGAGACTCTAATGTACAATCTGAGGTACGCGAATCCTGAGGCAACAGATGAACAGGTGTATGATGCGTGCCGAGCTGCCAGCATTCACGATAAGATTATGACCTTTCCGGACAAGTACGAGACCAAGGTTGGTGAACGTGGTCTCCGCCTATCGGGAGGTGAGAAGCAGCGTGTTGCTATTGCTCGCACAATTCTTAAAAATCCGCGTATCATCATGCTTGACGAAGCCACAGCCGCCTTAGACACCGAGACCGAACAGCACATCCAGGAAGCCTTCACAAAACTGGCGCAAGGGCGTACAATGCTCATCATTGCCCATCGTCTCAGCACCATCACGCATGCTGATCAGATTCTGGTACTGCACAAAGGAAAAGTGCAAGAGCGAGGAACACATGAAGAGCTGATCGAGCGCAATGGTCATTATGCGGCCATGTGGAAGAAGCAGATACGCGCCCAACGCGCGGCTGAACAGGCCAAGGTACTCAAGGACAAGGCAGACCGTCTTCGTCGCGAGTCTAAGGACGGAAATATTGGCCTCGACGACGGAAGCAGTAGCCACTCTAACTCATCGTCTGATGATGAGAGAAACAAGAAGAGATCCGGACCCGTATCAAGCTCTTTCAGAGAGGAGGCCTCAGGAAAGCCTCATGGTCATCCATAACTCTATCCAGCTTCGGCCGCTTATGCAAGCTTCTGGACGCGTAATTGGCAGTTGTAACGATGATCTCCCAGATCCATCTGCACTTGCTCTGGACAACTTGTCTCAGGCCTTGCTAGCTGATGGTACGAAATCGCGTTCATAGACGAGTCGAACTGGGAGTCGCAGTCGGGCTTCGGCATTCGAGCTCACTACAGATGTCGAATCTACATGTCACAGATTACGTTCATGCTGTCCAAACATAATTCTCGACACTCGACGCAGCAATCAAGCTGCAGTATTCAATCTATGGCGTAAGTGGGGGCATCGAATCTTCGTTGTACATGCCAACTTGACTGCAACTCTATCGCTTCTTACGCCATGGCACTTCATCGCCGGTTTGTACAGTTTCTGGGCGGTTTAAATTGTTGTATGAGTTTTAGCTCTGGCCAACCCTGGGAGGTGTATTGAATCTTTCCTGCATGTGTGGATACCACATTCGGTTCACCGTACGAGAGTCTAGAAGTTCGGGACGCACAGGTCGTGAAGATGTCCAGAAATGGGCGTGTTGCGGTGCACGAGACATGATTTGAACGTAGCGTGGGTGGTACATTACTCAAAAGATTATGCCAGATTTGGCGCCTTACATCAAATAGAAAGGTACTTCGCTACTTCGCCTTGGCTCGAGATACAAGATACCTCGTGAGATTAGCTTGACGGATAATTATTTTCTGTATCCCTTGGCCTTTGGTTCCAGTACGCACGCAGTGACACCCATGAGTGCCTTCATTCGTTAGATGCCGCACAAAACTGGCATTCGATTGGCCTCGTTAGTGATGCGCGAGCATCCTACGCAATCGGAAGCTTCGGCAGCGGCGCATGATGCACGTACGTGCGGCACAGCAGTGCACTGGAAAGCCAACAGCCACGCCCGTCTTTCGCCCCTCCCGACACTACGGCAAAGCACACAAATCGTAGATCTGAGTTCCAGCACGCTGGTACGCTACCCGCAGCGTCCCTGAATTTCATTGTTCGCGTAGAAAATCAACATCACTCCCTCCACGATCGCTGAGGAATAATGCCGCACGCAGTCTGCGTCGGCAGAGGACCGTTTGAGTCTTCCATGTTACGCTGGTGTATATTGTGCTTGTGCATTGCGCAAGGGTTCGGCAAGTACCGCGGCTAAGAGCGTCGGCCAATTGTTCTTGTTGCCTTCGCCGAAGATGCGGGTGCCGCGACAAGCTCTTCTTGCTATAATGCCCAGGTTGGTGAGCCCTCGCTGCCACTCTTTATACCCCGCGGACGACACCTGCTCCAATCCACCTCAGGACGAGCCACGATTTGGGCCAGGAGGCGCAGAGGGAGGGATAGAAAGACGCCCACTCTTCTGCCTTGCTGTACCGATTACCTACTGGGTTCGTACGTACGCACTCTTACTGCTCTTTCAATCTCTGCCCACGACTACAAGCAACTCAACGGACGACCGCACAAGACCGGCCCTGTTTCATCACCTCGATTGGGACTATCTGATCATAGTCATTGGTTTTTTGCACATAATCAGGTGATGGTATCACGTTCGTCGTAGTTATCTTTCGGACGTTCTTCCACAAAATCATTTCTTCTATAGAAGTCGAATCCGAATATCATCCTGTCGTAATGTTCACCGGAGGTCCATTCCGGAGAGAGAAGATGGAGGACCCTGCTCCTTCCACTACCCAAACAGCGGACATTGACGTGGTAAGTGATTTTCTAAAGTCACTGATCCTACGTTGAGTGGGTATGCATCACTGTATGGAAATCAGTGGATGGTTTGGTCGACAGTAGTCTGATTGCATATTGCTCATCACCCACTTGTCACAATCAAACTCTTGTTCTGGGATCACATAGTCAACGACCTCTTCAAACCTTCATTTTCGGCCTGGCTCTCGAGAGAATCTACTAAATAGCATCGAGGACACCGATTACGGTTCCTACCAGGAAGACGCCGACTTGGACTGGGACCGCCAGTCCTACGCATCTACCGGCGGCGGCTCTCTTGCTTCCAACATAACACGATACCGTTACGAGAATGGCCGGCGCTATCACGCTTACCGTGATGGCACCTATTACGCACCTAATGACGAGAAGAACCAGTCGTACGAAACTGTCGTTCATCACCTCTGGCTGCTCACCCTGCACGACAAACTCTTCCTCGCGCCTGTCAAGAGTCCGAAAAGGATACTCGACGTAGGCTCTGGCACGGGACTGTGGGCCGTCGACATTGCAGACTACTTTCCCGACGCAGAGATCACGGCCACAGATCTGTCCCCTATTCTTTACACGGCTGCACCCCCCAATTTGACGTTCGAAATCGACGATGCGTGCTCGCAATGGACGTATCCACCAGATCACTTCGACTTGATCCACATTCGCGGGCTGACTGGCTGCATCCGCGACTGGCCGTATACATATAGCCAAGTGTACGAACACCTCGCTCCTGGTGCATGGCTCGAACATCTCGAGTTCAGCATACAGACCAACGCGGATCCCAATTCGACGAAGCATGCAGACCATATCATGACTGGCTTTAGTAGAAGTATTATTGGCGTTGGGGATGAGAAGACTGGCATGACATTTCGGATCGTGGAACAGATGAAAACTTTGATGGAAGCAGCCGGCTTTGTGGATGTGGTGGAAGAGAAGTTCATCTGGCCTATTGGTGCGTGGCCCAAGGATCCGCACCTCAAAGATCTAGGGCGATGGGGAGAGAGGAACTGGGCAGACGGGATTGAAGGCTGGGTAATGGCTTTGTACACGCGGCTCTTAAGAGTAAGTGCCGCCTCTTTGACCACGCTGTCGAGTGACTGGGCTGTAGTGAGCCATTACTGATGCATGATAGTGGACCTACGCTGAAGTCCAGGCTTTTGTCAAAGACATCCGTGACGTGATCAAGAATCGCAAGAACCACTTCTATCACGAGGTCCGTTGTGTGTACGGACGGAAGCCATTTCCAGCTGAAGTTGCAGAGAGGGCAGCGAAAGAGGATACACAAGGCGCACAAGCTCAACGGTGAATGGACGTGGATCAGGCGTTAGAAGTGACATTGTTCAGACCTATGGTTAGGCGTTTCCGACGCGATGATAGGATTTGCGTGCAAGCTGCACTTAGATACCCACCCTCATGATTTTTATTGTTTTTGGATATGCACGACTGACATGTCATATCGTCGGTTCAATTCTCATTATCTCATGCTTGCTACGTTACTCTGGGGTATGCTTCCTGGCCGATGCGCCGAGCGCCAAGGTTAGTGTCGCCCAATATGCTACAGTAGGGTGCCTTATCCCTTGATCCTCAAGTGGATGGTGAGATTGGCCTCTGGAGAAATCTACTCTTCCATTTCATCATCGTCGTTGCCGTTGGCGTGTCCAGTTTGCCGCGAGTTTGACTTTGGCACCGAAGCTTCCTTGTCGATCATCTGCCTCGAGACGGAAACGATGTTGTCTTCGATGAGCTGCTGGCCGACGTCCTCAATGTCTACAGTAAAGTTAGCCTTCGCCGGCAAGGTATGTTTAGCGCAGTGTACATACGCTTCTTGGGGTCGACCTTTCCGACGTATCGTGTCTTCAGCTGATCCTTTGTGAGCTCCGTCTCCTCCTTGACACGCTTCTCGTAGCCCTCGGCAAGTGAAACCAGCTTCTGCAGCCTGTCATTGTTCCGCTCGCCTTCGCCCTTGAAGTCGTCCATCAGCAGAGCCTCGGTCCAAACGTGCTTGTGCAGATTCATCAGCATATTCTCCTCCAGGGCCGTCTTCCGATAATTGATGCCTATTGAGTAGTAGTGGCGGTTCAGACCGTGGATGAGGGCCTGTATCGAGGGCTTGTTCAGATGACCGACGTTGGAGGTGGTTTGGCGAGGCTCGTGACCCATCATGAGTGTCTGTGGGTTGATGAGGCGGAAGGCATCGATGACGACTTTGCCCTTGACGGACTGGATGGGGTCTACGACGACGGCGACGGCGCGGGGAGTGAGCTGCTCAAACGACTGCTGGGTGTTGATGTCGACGGATGAGAGCCAGCAGCCGAAGCCTGGATGTGAGTGGTACCAGCCAACGACCGTCTCTTGCCTGTGTTTGTCAGCGACTGTTCTTGCTTGAGTGGGGAGTATCGCAGTGTTCGAGTCGTACCTTCCTGTTTGCCGCAGCATGTCCATCATCTTGGTCTGGAAGACAGGGTCTACCGCCTCGACGGAGACGCCGGTACCTGACTGTGGCATGGCAAAGACATCCACGACGCGCACTGTGTAGTCATCGACGAACTCGCCCAGCATCAGTCCCATGACCTCCATGGGTACGCCTGCCCGTCCGTGCCGCAGCATCTTGAGCAGCGCCAGCGACGAGATGTAGACCGTCTCTGAGTTGTCGATGAGGTTCGTGTCTGGTGCGGGCCCGCCGCCCATGCCTCCCATGCCCTGGGCAGCCGCGAGCATTCTGCTTAACCGGTCCATGGTGCGTGTCCCTGTTGAGATGTGGTGAACCGGTCTGCAAGTCGTGCCGGGAAGTCGAATATATGTATGGATGGAGGGTGTGCAGCGGTGTTGGTGGGTGACTTGTTGGACTCGCTGAGGCGGCGGCGGTGGTGAGCTCCGAGCTGTCGCGATGGCATAGCATGCACTAGCAGACTACCGCGGCGGCGCCAGGGTTTCTCCGACACCGCGCGCTAGACAAGGATGCTCGCCGCCCGCAGTTCGAAGCTCCAAGCTCGGGTCCTTTGTTCCCACCATCGCTCAGGCTGTGCGCATTCTTTCATGCCTCGCGCCACTATAACACCACTTGAGTACAGCCCATTGTTACTGCAGTCGCTCCTGCTCCTGCTCCTGCCCCTGCTCCTTCCTTCGCACACCAACCCCCAAGCATCCATACAACCTCTTTTGCGTTCCCGTTGACGGGCGAGACACTGCGAACATGGTCGAGGATGGCATGGCCCCCGCCACTGCTTCCAGTGCAACAAACAACGGAGTCGCGTCGCGGGCCAAGAAGGTCGCCTACTTCTACGACTCGGACGTGGGCAACTATGCCTATGTGGCTGGTCATCCCATGAAGCCCCATCGCATACGCATGGCGCACGCCCTCATCATGAACTATGGTCTCTACACCAAGATGGAAATATACCGCGCGAAACCCGCCTCCAAGTACGAGATGACGCAGTTCCACACGGACGAGTACATCGAGTTCCTGCACAAGGTCACGCCCGACAACATGGACGGCTTTACTAAGGAGCAGAGCAAGTACAACGTCGGAGACGACTGCCCCGTGTTTGATGGTCTTTTTGAATTCTGTGGAATCAGCGCTGGCGGTACCATGGAGGGCGCCGCGCGTCTGAACCGCGGCAAGTGCGATGTCGCCGTCAACTGGGCCGGTGGTTTGCATCACGCAAAGAAAAGCGAAGCCAGCGGCTTCTGCTATGTCAACGACATCGTCCTCGGAATTATCGAGCTTCTGCGATACAAGCAACGCGTCCTCTATATCGACATTGACGTGCACCATGGCGATGGTGTGGAGGAGGCCTTCTATACCACCGATCGCGTCATGACCGTATCCTTCCACAAGTACGGCGAGTACTTCCCTGGCACCGGCGAGCTGCGAGACATTGGAGTGGGTTCCGGCAAGAACTACTCGGTCAACTTTCCCCTGCGCGATGGAATCACCGATGAGACCTACCGCAACATCTTCGAGCCAGTCATTGAGGCTGTCATGACATACTACGGCCCAGAAGCCATCGTGCTGCAGTGTGGCGGCGACAGTCTTTCTGGCGATCGCCTTGGCTGCTTCAACCTGAGCATGGACGGTCATGCCAACTGCGTCCGCTATGTCAAGAGCTTTGGCGTGCCCGTCATTATCCTGGGAGGCGGCGGCTACACTATGCGTAACGTCGCGCGAACCTGGGCGTATGAGACTGGGCAGCTCGTCGACGAGAAGATGTCGAAGCAGCTTCCCTATAATGATTATTACGAGGTTTGCATTCTCTACCAAACCCAACTCGATTCACAACTAACAGATGTGTAGTACTTCGCACCAGACTATGAACTCGATGTTCGGCCGTCCAACATGGAGAACGCCAATTCGCACGATTATCTCCACAAGATAAAAGCCACAGTCATCGAAAACATCCGAAGAACAGGCAAGCCGTCCGTGGAAGCATTCACAAACATCCCTGGCCAACCTTTGACCCGCATGGCGGACTCAGACGCCGAGGATGAGGATGACGATCTTGATGCCGACGAGAACCCAGATGTGCGCATGACGCAGCGACAGCGAGATAAGCACATTGAGAACGAAGCAGAGCTCTATGACGAAAGCGATGACGAGGACTACAAGAACAGCCTTGGCGTACGCGCTCAGCCCGGCGTCAAAAGGAGGAGGAACATTACCGACTTTCCTAACCCCAATGCTGCGCCTGCTGATGGTTTAGACACAGGCGAAGACGTTTTGGAGGGCATGGACGAAACGAATGGCGAGAGTGCAATCTCCACCCGGCAGCACTCTGCAGCGGTCAGATCGCGTACACAAACGCCCGCCGCTGCGGACCAAGCTGCGGATGAAGATGGTGATGTCGATATGGATGAGCCGACAGCTACGGCCACTTCAACACGGTCGCAGTCGCCTGCTGGAGTAGTCACTCCGCCTGAGTCGCCTCCCGCGGCCGCTGCAGCTTCAGCACAAGCTCCGACATCAGCACCGACTGCAGATGTTGCAATGGAGGGCGCTGATGACGAGACAAAGGAGGCCGTGTCAGAGGCTAAGGAAGAAGGTCAAGCGGAACGCGATTCAGAAAATGTGAAAGGCGAGGTACGTGCCGAAGTCGCAAAAGATTGACAGGTTTCTTCCATCGTTTCTTGCGCTTGATCAAGTGCTTACTTGCATTTCGGTGGCGTTTTCAACTTATCGTTTGCGTAGCGGATGGAGTTGTGGTGTCATGGTGCATGGACTGGAATAGTCCTGGATACCTTTGTCTGTCGTCTTGATTTCGCCATTATATCAATCTATGCTCATGTGCGAACGGACCATCCTGCCTTGTGAGGTACACCTTTGCAGATGAATGCCAACTTCAGTGCTTCCCGCAAAGATCGTCCTTGGTGATGCTGTGCTGCATGATGTCGGATGCTCTTGATACTAAACACGGGAGGCAACTTGCATACGCTCAGTGTGCGTACCCGTTCTCCTGCAGCACAATAGCTTGGGAGAGCTTTGCGAATGTACAGCAAACGGAATGGGTGGTACTTCAGCTTGCGGTCCTAGTCTTTGCCCTCGTGTACTCAAGGGCACGATTCAACACCCTCAGCTATCCGGCAATGACTAACCCAACCGATCGATCCCTTACGTATGCGCATCTTCTCAGGACTCAACATCCACCTCGGATATCATGGTATCGATAAGGAGGCAATGCATGTCGCAGCTAGTACGTCTTTCTTTTCTCTTCTGCTTTCACTTTCTCACGTCAAGGGAAATGCTGACACACTCGCATAGCACTGTGCATACCTCATCCGTTTCTACGCGGGGGTGCATGTCGAACCTCTTGCCGTGAGCGTGCCCATCGTCGACATTGCACTCTTCGACTCGGAAGATTGCCGCAACGATGTAATGGCACACAAGATCTGCCTCGTCGTGCACTCCGATGTGCCATCCTATACTCCGCCCATCGCTGGATCGGAGAAAACAAACCAGTCAGACACACCGATCAGGCCTGCTTCATCATGAGCCACCAAGAGCACAAAGACGACAACAGCGGCCGTCCCTGTGGGGAATATCAAGGTACTCATCGACCACCAGGGTACGATAGGCCATGGGAAATGCTTGATTGGTTGGTTCTCGAAGATTGCTGAGAGGATTGTTGCGAGAGTTGTTAGTGGTGAAGAGAGTGTCCTGAGGGCGAAGACGGCCATGCTTGCAAGGGGCCAGTCTGGGACGTGAGTCCCTGGGAAGACTTCTATTGATGAAGCACATGCAGACTGGCAAGAAGCAAATGCAGACGAATAATATCGTGTTTGCGTCAATTCTTCATCTAGGTCTATCAAATGACAAGCGACATGTTGTCGAGATCGATGTCCATACCACTGCTCAGTTGTGGAATCTGAGTGTAGCTGGATCGGTCCAGTAGTTGTCGTGTAGCTTGGAGAGTCTAATTGATATTAGCAACTGTAAGGTACGTGCTAATGGAACTGATGCACCTCTGCATATGATGGATTCTGTGTCTGTCTCATCGTTTCAAGGAATGCCCAAGTCATCGCACCTGTAGATTCGCCTTTGATACGCGCGTCCGCACTCGTCTACTCGCATCAGTATATCCCCAACTGACATTTCGAATCAACATACCTGGTCATCACGACAGCCCGAGAACATGGTTACCATCTTTTGCTCACTGCCATACTGGCCTGCAAATTCACCTTCGCCGAGCCCTTCCTCTTCCTGCTCGCCCATATGTCTCAAGCCCTTGAAGAAACTACTTGCACCAGCAAGCAGGTGTTGCGCCTCGCCAACCTTGCTATAACTAAAGCCACCGTCGATGAGGCGTTGCGCCTCAGTCACAAGGGTCGCACCAGCTTTCAGATTGTCAAGCAGCGAGATCTGTCCGTCACTGTCCGAGCGATACACGAATGGCAATTCCACCGCAGAGCCGGAGTGGCAGCAATCCATGACGATGAACAGGGTGCAGCCTGGAGCCATCCGTGTAACCAGATGTTCGTGCAGCAACGTGCTACTGATTTGGCCTCGGGTTTCGAAGTCAACTGGGACAATGGTATCATCGACGCCAGTAGTGCGATTGCCATCCACATCTGCGATTTGACCGCCATGGCCCGAGTAATGCAAAAACAATGTGCAGCCTGGTTCTGAGACCAGCCAGTCCATGGCAGCAAGAATGTTGTGGCCGGTGGGAAAGTACGGGCTACCCGGATTGACTTCCGGGCGGTCTGTCAGGATGACTCGATTCTTGTGTGAGTTGTCGTAGCCACGGTAAGAGAGAAACTCAGCCATGTTGTCGACGTCCGAGTGGCAGCCGCGGAGCTCATGTTGACTGCCCTCATAATTAATGCCGATCAAGAGGGATTTCTTTCTGCGATAAGACATCTTGGAGTCAAACTGACTTGTTCAAAAAATATGGAATCTGAACGAAGGAACGTGGTGATACTTGGCAAGGGGTTTAAGGGTCCACAGCTGCGTTGAAGGGGTGGAGGGGTATGTGTAAATGCAGGCGCGCGACTAACCCTAATGGATGCAAGTGGAGCGTCTCCGGCCCGTGGAAAGATCTCATCGTGCATATCAGCCACGCGTTCGTGCCGAGCAGCACCACCTGCGTGCGAACTCCATCGTACGAAACGGTGCTCACCTAGCGAGTGGCATACTGTATTTGAAGGACTTCAAGTATTGGTTGCTTCCTGAAGATGCGGTGCGCTTTGTCCACCGTTAACATATGACGTCATCACCTGTAGTAAGCTCACTGTTCAGCAAGATCAGACGTGCAGCGACATCGGTTGATCATCCACTTTTGTCGTTACTGCACGAGATGAGTCGCGATATCAGTCCGCCACCTGCGAAGCGGCGTCAGACTGCTGCACGAGCCTCGCAGCCTGTTGCCGTGCAGACGCTGACGGTTCCAGAGCCGTTACCACTTCTTGAAACGAACAGTGTCCGCGTCTTTTCATGGAATATCAATGGCATCACTCCGTTTCTGCAAAAGTCTATCACATCATTCTTCTCAGCATCAAAGCCACCTAACACACAATCAATTGCACATCCAGCATCGCTTCGAGGCTTCCTGCAACGACATCGATGGCCTTCCATACTCTTTCTGCAAGAAGTTAAGATTGCGCTCAAAGACATGAAAACCCAAAATGCTGTCCAAGCTGCTATCAACTCATATCTGCCTTCAGAGCGGGACTCAGGCACCAAAGGACCAAGGTACGAAGCTCACTTTGTCCTGCCGAATGATCCATACAACGCACGTGGCCTACGGGGAAGCGGAAAAGTGTACGGTGTCTGCAGCATCTTGCGCACCGATCTTCGTGAAAGATTCAAAGTCTGCATGAGGTCGGTGGGTTGGGACAAAGAGGGTCGCATCTCAGTCGTCGAGCTTCATAGTTCTTCCTCTAAGCTGGCTATCTTCAACATGTACGCCGTGAACGGAACAGACAACCCGTATCGCGATCCGAAAACTGGTACTGTTAGCGGGACGCGCCATGACCGGAAGCTGGAAATGCATCACAAGCTCATGCAAGAATGTCTGGAGCTGCAACATGATGGATGGGACGTACTTCTTGGAGGCGACATGAACGTTGCGCCTGATCATCGAGATGGTCATCCGAACCTTCGAACATTTCCGAATCAGCATGTTCTCAACCGCGCAGACTTCCACAAAAAGCTGTTAACTAAGAAGAAATGTACATTCGAAGGGCTAGGTGGGGTGGATGTGTGGCGAAAAATGCACGGCGAAGAGAGACGATATACTTACTACTCAAGAAGCAGAGAATGGGGTACGAGTTGCGATCGCGTGGACTACTTCATTGCATGCAAGGGTCTGTGGGAGAGGGGAATGATCAAAGCATACGGGATCATGGACAGTGAAGCAGAACGAGGCCCGAGTGATCATTGTCCCATTTGGGTGGATGTGAGTCACGACCCCGCGGAAGGGACGATTGTTGACGATTGAATATTCTCGGACAGATTGTTTGTGCGATTGTAGAACGTGTGCATCGGGCATATTGCCAGCCCTCAACTCAAAAGGCGTAACGGCAAGCTCTTCGAAGATACGCACGCTACAGTACGACCAGATTTCGATATGAAGTGTAGTCTTTGATAACAAACCTACACACACTAGTAGTCCACACCTACCGCCCTTCTGGCTACAAGTAAGGCTACTTGTGCGCGAGAACGACCTAGGCTATGCTACCACCGGACTCCGTGCTGCCCCTCGCCCAAAATGCACACATCCTTACGCCGCCTTTCAATGCTCGCCTAGCTTATTTCCACCTCTCGCAATCTCAAATTGCGTCAGATCTCCATGCTTTCCTTGCCACTCGTGCCGATGCAGCGCAAAGCTCTCGCATTCCGGCTGCGGAATGCGCGGGAAGATGCCCATCTTGAGAATTACCATTGTGGGATATACCTCAGCAATGCTCATGATTGGGCTATGAACTGTTAGCTCTGAACTCGTTCAGCCCGTCAAAGGAGAAGAATACGTACTTTCCACACTCGCTGCAAAAGCAACGCTCAACACACTTGCCGCTTGCAGTCGCGTAATCTTTGTATTTCTTCAACTTTCCGCCCTTGTCTTCGACTTCGACCTTCTCCTTCTCGATGGCCAAGTTGCTTGCAACATAAGACCCCGCGACTTTGCGGCAGTTGGCGCAGTGGCATAAGTGGCCGCGAGGCTTGGTGAATAGTTCAGAGTCGTTGATGGTCACTTTGATAGCGCCGCATAGACAAGTAGCACTCATACCTGGAATCATCAATTAAAGCGAGCATGAAGGAGGATGTGGCACTCGCCATTAGCGAATTTTGATGCCTCATGCGAGTTTGGATCGCCAGTGAATTTGGGACCAGACGACATGATGTTATTTTGATAGCTTGTTGAGAGGTGTGTCGGTGTCGATAAGTAAGACGTGTCATTACATGGAGAAATAAGATTACTGGGTTGATGATGTAGTTCGGCTGCGGATATAAGCGCGATGTAGCCGACATCGTCTGACCCCTCCTGCATCATCGGAACGTGGAGATCTGAGGTAAGATTAGCGCACGTATGTCATTGTGCTTCTTGAACCCCAATGTCTAGACTCAAATGTTCCGTTCGCGTCAAATGGCTACCGATCATCGAGAACACTACACCAAAGACTCAGAATCTTGTCTGTACTTCACCCCATCCACGAGAAGACATATCCTACTCTTCATGCTACAGACGTATGCATCAATTCCACGAACAACACGCGCTCTGTATTGACAACCTCCTCAATTCTATTTCACCGCCAGCATCTCCAAAAACTTGTCACCGATAGCCGCAGCACTCATAGGACTGTCACCAGTCACCAGTTCCCTGTCAATGGTAATGTTACCCAAACTCTTCGCTACGCCTTCTTGCATGTTTGCTCCCTCTTCTTTTAGCGTGCTCTTAACCTTGTCGATCTCTCCACGAAACCAAACTTCCATCATCTTCTCCTCGGCATCACTCCAAGCCGTCATGTTGTATCCTTTGTATGCAAACTCCTTCTGCGGTCCAGCCTTGGTAGATAGGAAAGCCCATGGCCCATGACACAATGCGGCAGTGGGTTTGGCATTGGAGTGGAAGTGCGAGAGGATGCGACCTAGGTCTGGATTATCGCCCAGATCTGTCAATGGAGCATGGCCACCGGGAATGAACACCCCGCCGAAGCCCTGTAATTCTTCGTCGCTAATTGAGCTGAACTTTCGCGGGCTCGAGAAACCGTTCTCTTTCTTCATGCGCTCGATCAAGTCTACTTCGCGTTGACGTTCGTACCAGTTCCCTGCGAAGGCGAGGAGGGACAAGCTATTTGGGTCGGGCGTGGATTCCTTGCCTTCTGGCGAGGCGAATGTGACTTCGCATCCCACGTCTAGGAACTTTTGCAGAGGTTTCGCGAGTTCCATTGAGGAAGTAGCCAGAATCTTGAGGGACAGTCTTTCCATCTGCGCCTGTGTTCCTCAAACGAAAGGAAGATGCATCAGAGACGACGGTGAGGATTCTCTTAGGTGACATGCTGGGTTAAAGTGTATTTGAATCGAGAAAGAAGATGTGTAGCGGTGTGCAACTGTCGACCGCAATGTATTCAAAGATAGCCGTAAGTGTGTTTTGCGCGTTGACATCGGGTCGAGATGTCACCAATAGTCAGTATGACGTAGCAATATTTCCACATGCTTATCGATACGCTCAATTTTTCATACTTATTCATTGAGTATTCTCGTTGGACCTCGGCTTATCCACGCTTGTGTAATCATTGGGTGATTGCTGTGCCACCAGGTCGTGCTCGTTCAATAATTCGTACGCGGCGCTCACCAGCTACCCCGGCGAAGACAAACGTCTTAGAAGCCTCTGTTTAGCTTCACATACTTTTGTCTCTAAACTTTGCCAACCACAAAATACTCTGGAGACAGTCAGGCCTCCTTGTAAATAAAACTTAATTCATGACAATGCGGAGACATGCAGCCGTAAGCGCACGAATCGTTGCACCACCTGCTGGTACAAAGGCCTCCCATTCTTCGAAGGCCACAAAAGCTCTCAGTCGACACCACTTTGTGAAAGGCGCGTGCGATTCGTCTCCAATGTCGAGTTACCTAGCACTGGAAGAATGGAGCATACTTTGAGCCTCAGTCTGCCGACGGTTATTGTCTTCGAGCTGCTGACGTCAGTGAAGGAGTGCGATGCAGCGGAAGACGAATGCCTACTGCTTGCAGTGCTGTATTTCGATGTTCAACCAATTCTTTGTCATCACTGTTGCTAAAACTGCTGCCAGTGACGCGCGCGACAGCGATCATGTACTGGTGGCTCTTCTCTCCCTTGGACATTAGCAAGAGGTTTGAAGCGATGCTCAGGTCTGGAGTGAGTGATGCACATACGTTCTCATATGTGGCCAGCGACGGGCGCACTGCTGTATCACGATGGGTCTCCGTAGCCTGAAAGAAGTCAGTAAACGACGACCAAAAGCATGCGCGCAGTAGCACCTGCCTTCGCAAGCTGTTGGTGGAACATGGGGAAATATAGGTTCGTGCGCTCGCAACCGTCGCCATGTTGTGGCCGCGCCATGCTTCGCTCAGACTGATTGAGCGACAGGATCTTCGAGCGAGGATACAGTAGTCAGCGCCAGATGAGAAGAGACGAGATGCAAGGCGGAGGTGTGCGTGTCCTTAAGATGCAGGTCTTAGGACTCTTCTGTGCACACGAGCCGCAAGGACAAGAGAGCGTGCAATCTCTCAAGGTTCAATCGAAGCCCAGAAGGCACGCCAATCAGCGCCTCGACTATGCGCGTATTCTTTAGCTTATAAGCCTGAGCACAGAATTTCTGTCTTGACAGCATGTCAGGCGCGAGAGTATTCACAGAGTCCGTACAATTCTAGTGGTTCGCGGCTCCTATACCAAGCATACTGTTCTCTTTTCTTCCAAACTACTCTTTCCCGGCCACGAAGGCATCTCCAGACACTCAACGAAGCCCATGAAAAACATATCGCGGAATTCTGTGCACGTTCTAGGGGAACAGAACGCACATCAGCCGTCGTGGTAGTCATTGAGATTCAATCGGGTAAGACCTGACAGAACCCATTTTTCTGGCCCCGTCTTCGTCCATGACCAGTGCGCGAACCCCTGCAATATGCGCTCTTGCACTCGCCCACGAATCCATCGTTCTCTCCTGCTCGTTCATCACCATCGCTTCCTTGGAGCAGCAAATTCGCCGTACGTTGTCTACCACACCGGCCTGGGCTCGGGCATGATCAGCCAGCCCTGACTGTCGTGGGGGAACGAGCAGGGCGCCCGATTGCACTCTCCGAGCCTATGCTTCAAGGAACATCTCCAGCGAGAGCATGCCGTGTTACTGTCGATGCAAGGGCGGCATATGGCTCCACCATCGCATGTGACATTCTTGGCGTAGCATTCAGAGCAAGCAGCAACAGTCTTTGGTAGCTTACCTAGAGCAAGGCGGGTTAGTTCGTGTCTTATCCGTCCGAAATACTGGCTTCACATACCTTTCGGGTCAGGGATGACAAGGTGCACTGCCCCTCGAAGGATATCACCACCATTTGCAGCTGCTGAGAGGCGAGATTGGCTAACCTTTAGCTGGTGTTCGGTAGCCTTGAGCTGGGTTCTGAGGCGATCCTGTGGCTTGGTGTCAGTATGTTTCGCACACAGATGGTGCGCTGGGTCTGCTTACGCATTGACTGCTCTTCTCGCGCAACTTTTCTTTCAGCTCATCTATGCTGCCTTGATCCTGCGAGTATGGCTCGTCAGTTCCTGTCTCACAATCGCGATTCAGTTCACATACCACTTGTTCTCTTAAGCGCTCCACTTCATCTTCTAGGTTGCTCACTCGCATCTGTTCTTCCACATTTTTCTGTCGCAGCTCCGCGATGAGCTTCTCCCGCTTGCTTAAAGTGTCTGCCAGGTTCTGCGCTCGCTTCGCATGGTCTCCACTGTTGACTTGAGCCCGCATGGCATCGTCACGCTCTTTCTTGAGCTGGCCAACTAAATCTTCAAGCTTCTGCACGGCGCTACTCTTCTCCTCAAGAGCGCAAGCGGTGTCCTTCATGGCGATCCGGAGCCATTGGGCCTCACCAAGCCCTTTCCTTTGAAAGTCTACCTGGCTCCGCAAGTTCGCAACCATGTTGTTTAGATTCTCGAGATCTACTTGCTGCTTTTTGATTTCAACCTCCTTCTGAGCAAGAAAGCGACCCATCGCCGCCTTCTGCTCACGGTTCGCCTCATTCTGGTAGCGCAACTTGCCAACTTGGGCGCCAGCTTCGTGATCAACATCCAACAAAGCCTGGTATTTGCAAGTCAGGCTAGACAGCTGGTGTTTGAGGTCTTGAATTTGGTGCGTCATGGATCGCAGATCCTCGTTTAATGAGTCCCAGATGGCTTTGGTCACTCGGACGGCAGGCTCGTGTGCCCGATCGTAGGCCGGCTGTGGGAGATGTACGACTGATTCAGCAGGCGTTGGTGGATCAATAGGGCCAGGTCGTAGTGGCGACCAGCCTGCAAGACTCGAGCTCTCGTCATGGGATGGCGGGGCCGCTAGCCTTCGAGGGCGACGCTCGGTCTCATCTTCTATCTGGTAGTTATTGATCTGATTGGTGAGGGCATCGAGGTGATCCAGCTTCTGCTGATAGCCAGACACAGCAGGCGTTTTCGAGTTCGGATCGAGAGATGGATATTGATTCTGGTCTTCGTTCTGGGTACGTAGAAATGAGGCGACAGTCTCGTAAGACTCGGATGGAGGAGAGAGGGAGAGCAAGGGCCGGGAACTTGCGGCTGCGCGTGGGGCGTATACCTTTTTGGCCTTCATAAGGACTGCGAGATCTGAAAAGCTGTCACTCTGGAAACCGCTACGATGCTTCGTAGACAATGGCATTGCGGCGCCTGATCTGGTCCTCTCTGATAAGTCGGTATCGTCAGTGAGACTGATGAGGTCGGTCCCAGCGTCCACATGGGACCCAGGCATTGTGGTAGCGAGCGAGTGCGGGACGAGGCGGAGGAAAAGACGACGTAGAAGTGCAGCGAGTAAGAGAAAGGTTGAAGCGGGGTGAAAGGGAAGCTGAGAGGTCGCGGTGAGTTGGGAAGGTGCGCCAAGCCCACAGCTAACGACGTGAAGCAGGAGCGAGTTGATGTTGAGTCCGATGTCGAGAAAACTACAATTATGTTTTCCCAATGAATCAGCGAGCAAAGACCCATGATTGAAACACGACACAAAACATGGGATGCTTTTAGACACGGCGCAAACTCTAACCAAGAAAGCTGGAAAACACACTGACGCTCACCTTCAAGCTGTCTGGGATGCAACGACAGGATCACGGCACATCGCAAACTTCAACCTGACCGCTCACCTTCACCGTCCAAATCGCTTGAGTTCCCACAATCTGAGAGGCGGGTAGACGAGAGCAGCCCAGGCGAACCCGACGTAGTTGCCCATATCAGCACCATATGTCCCCACCAGCTTTGCGATAGGGCCAAGATACCAAACTTGGGCCATCGAGAGGATTGCACCGACCCATCCAACCACGAATGCAACGAAAGCAGCGATGCCCAAAGGAAGCTTCTTTTTCTGGTTCCAGACCTCCCAGTTGAAGCTGGTCGTGCGACGAAAGATCAGATGCTCTTCCAAGATGATAGCAATCCAGACAGAGACCCAATAGCCCATGAGCGCGAGGAAATTAGTGAAGATCTCCGCAAGATGTGCCCGGCCAGCAAGAGCGCACACGGTGTAAATGATGACACCGACCGTGTTCCAGATGACGCGCGGAACAGCTCCAGCCCAGCGACCAAGAATTTGCGCATCGATTCCGGAAGAGTACGTCGGCACGATGAGATTTGCAACAAGGCCCAATGCGACTACAACACCACAAAAAGACCCAAACGAGCCGAGCGGCCGATAGGCTTCGACGATCAGTGCGCCCTGCGAGACGCCATATGCAGCTTCCCAGCTGGTGTTGAGTAGAGTGCCGCAAGCAAGGCCAATTCCCAAGATGAAGGCGAATGTGAAGCTACACATCAGGCCGGTCAAGGTCATGGCGAAGATTCTCCAGGATGACGCATGTTCCGGGTAGTACACAAAGTAGTCAGCCGCGCCGCCACCGTATGTGATGGCCGCAGCGAGCGTCAGTCCGAAGAAGCTGATCCTGTTTCCGATGATCGTACTTGGGTTCTCATCGCCATGCGACTGTGACGCTCTGTTAAATTGCGGCCCAGCGACACCTGCCAGGATGCACAACACAATCAATTGCGGTAGCCAGGCCCAGCGCTCGTAATAGTGAAAGATCTGATATCCAAATGTCGTAATCAGCCAAGCTATGATGGCGACAATAATTATGCCAACGACGAGCGACATAGAGCCGTCAGCGACAGCAGAAAGGATTTGGCCAGCTACCACGCAGTCGATCATGCCATAGCCGAGAAGGACAATGATGTTCAGGATGACGACGATCTTGGATGGATACCAGCCCAAGATGTACCTGTTGCGTGTCAATGAGGCAAGTGACCTGGAAGGGTATAGCTAACCTCGAAAAGATCATCGTCCTGTTTCCGCTCTTGGGGCCAAAGGTCGCAATGTACGCGACAACCAAGGACCCGACCAGTGCACCAAAGACGCTCAGCAGGCACGAGTCTAGGAAACCAAGAGCGAAGACAGCGGGTCCCAGCATGCCCAACGTTATATTGTTCGCTGCCAGGTTGACAGAAAACCACATTATGGCGACCTGAGAGTATCCTAGCAGGCGCAAGTCTTGTCGCTCCTCCGGCTCCACACGTTGAATTCCACGCGATTCGAGGTTGTATGCGACAAGTTGTCTCTCGAAGCTCTGCCAAGCTCTGCGCATTTTCCCGACAGGTTTGTTATCGTTGTTGGATGCTGAGCCTTCGTGAGTAGGCATTTCGTGTCCGAGGTTCGTGTTCGGTGCAAATATGGTCTTCTCATCGTTCCCAACGGAAGGTTGGCGTGGAGTCGGGTCCATGGTGATGGCCTACACATATCAGAAGCAGGTTCTAGATGGGGAAGCAAGCATGAAGTCCTTTCGCAGGTTTGAACCTGATCAAGTTCTACCGTATCTCTCAGATCGCTGCCGTCTCCCTGCCTGTCTTCAAGATACTGCGAAGATGGACAGAGCAACGGCAGCGAACACCGGTCTCATGCAATTGCTATGTGAAGATACCTTGATCGGGCGGGGTTCTGCTACTCAGCTGCATCTTGGCTGTACTGGCCGTACAATTGGCGCGTTCGAGTGGGAAGATGTCGCGAAGCTGGCGAACGATCAATTGATATTCAGGCGCACCCGGTGACTGCGAAAAGACTGAAAGAGAGAGGTGATGGCAGCGCGACAGATGATTCTGACATTTGCGCGAGCCCCGCCGACGTGCCGGACCGAGGACCCTGCCAATCTGCGCCATCCCACGTTGCCGCTCAACGCTTCTCATCTCCGAGCACATCCACTCCATGTTATCAAAAGACATATTCAACGGCGCCGCTTGCGATTGCGGCCGCATCGCACACGTCATGTCGTGCAACTCTGCATATCAAGTTGCAAGGCCATAGCTCCTTGGCCCCGCGGGTCCGGCTCCATCTTCGGTGTAACCCAAATCCAGAATGCTGGGGTCAATCACGCGTGTATCTACATAGGACATCGATCCCAGCGTCAGGACGAACGGAACAGCGTCACAACCACCAGTTGTGTGGGACGACAGGAGTTAGCTCGACTTCACGAACTGACCGCCATGGACTGAAGCTTCCGCACGAAGTGCCCCACCACGAACTACGAGCCATTTACAAGCATCTACTACAAAAGCAACGTTCGGCTTGCGCGAGCTAATTCCCCACACAACCTAATCCAGCAAGTCCACGCGGAATTCTTATCACCGACGTGCATCTCAAGCTGGAAGCCGCGTCGTTGACCTAGACTTCTTAGAGGTACCTGCACAAGGAACTACTCTATACCGCCTAGCTCCCCCGCAGGACTGTACCTGATTTGACCAAAGCTTCCCACCCATGAACACGTACCTTACAATCGACGGTACACCATGGCGATCTTGTCATCTATCACGGTGACACTACCGGGCATGTGCGTTGCTCATATGCAGCACAACGCGGCTACTGGGATCGTTGCAACAGCCTGGCATGGCAATGACCCAGAGACATGACATTGGATCATCTTGTTAAATACTCGCGTCTCACCTCTCACACTCCCAGCTTGTCAATCCATTCTCAAGATTCTGGTAAACATGAGGATTAGGAAGATTTTATCATTTGCACTTGGTCTGCCTTCATTGAGCACTGCTGCCCCGGCCTACAACAGCAGACACTATGGGAACAGCACGTGTCGACAAACCAAAGTTGCGATAATGTCAGTATGTGTGGACACGTGATGGTTCTGTACTGATTGTATGTGCTTAGAGGAGGCGGTATTGCGGGCGTCACGGCAGCTGTAAGCTACCTCCACCTATGTTAGCACGTTGCAGAAGCAACGAGTTACCGGCTTGAGCATTGGTCTCTCTTCAAGTCTTCATCGAGTAATCATGCATGATGGCTTGTACTGACAAGCACGCAGCAAGCGCTCGCAAATCAATCGGTTACAAATTTCCTAATCCTGGAATATAACGATGATATTGGCGGACGGGTGCACAACACCAAACTTGGTTCTGACGAGAATGGCAAGCCGTACACTGTCGAGCTCGGAGCGAATTGGATACAAGGTCTCGGCGTCGAAGATGGGCCAGAAAATCCTGTCTGGACCTTCTCGAAACAGGTCAACTTGACAAGCCCGTATTCCGACTTTAGCTCTATCCTCACTTATGATTCGACTGGGTACAACAACTACAGCGACATCATCGACGAGTTCGAGGAGTACTGGGCTATCTTCGAGCAAGATGCTGGTACTATTCTGTCCGAAAATCTGCAGGACAGAAGCTTCCGCGCAGGACTTTGGCAGAGCGGATGGCGTCCTAAGCAAGATGCGCAAAAGAAAGCAGTAGAATGGTGGATGTGGGACTGGGAAACTTCACAGACACCAGAAGAGTCCAGCTTCGTGTTTGGTATTACTGGCTACAATTTGACGTACTACCGTTTCTCCGAGGACAACGATTTCTCTGTCGACCAGCGCGGCTTCAATGCCTGGCTGAAAGGTCAGGCCGCTCAGTTTCTCAAAGCGAACGACACGCGAGTACTCTTCAATACCGTCGTTACTGGAATTCAGTATTCGGACACTGGCGTCACCATCACCAATGAAGATGGCTCGTGTGTCGAAGCCGATTATGCAATCAATACTGTATCACTCGGCGTCCTTCAGAACGATGTCATCCAATTCACACCCGAGCTACCAGACTGGAAGCAGGATGGTATCGCAACGTTTACCATGGGCACTTACACAAAGATCTTCTACCAATTCAACGAGACCTTCTGGCCTGAGGATTCACAGTTCTTCTTGTACGCGCACCCTACAACGCGCGGCTATTATCCTGTTTGGCAATCTCTATCGACTCCAGGCTTCCTTGAGGGGTCTAACATCATCTTCGCAACAGTCGTCGACGAGCAGAGCTACCGCGTCGAAGCGCAGGATGATGAGATCACCAAAGCGGAAGGATTGGAGGTGTTGCGACAAATGTTCCCAGACGTTGATATCCCAGAGCCCATTGCATTCAAGTATCCTCGTTGGACTCAAACACCATGGGCATATGGATCCTACAGCAATTGGCCAACAGGCACAACACTAGAAATGCACCAGAATCTTCGCGCAAATGTCGGTCGCCTGTACTTTGCGGGTGAAGCGACGAGTGCAGAATACTTTGGGTTCATGCATGGTGCATGGTTTGAAGGAAGGGAAGCAGGAGAGAAAATTGCCGGGATGATTACCGCGGAATGTAGGAATCCGGAGAGCGGATGCGATGGATACCTGTCTTATGAGGTATTGCACGGGACTACCGAGTTTTCAGAGTACAATGCGGACAATGGGATGGGTGACAGTCCGTTCTTCGTCGCCGGCGGTGTGAAGCCTGAGGGCCAAGCTTGAGATATATCATGCGCAAGAACATTCAGGACACAGGTGCGAAGAACCTCGTCCCCCGTGAGGCATTCCCGAAAGTTCCCGCACGGAAACAGCATAAGCATACATGGATCTATCCACAAAATTATTCATCGGTTCGAACAGCACTTGGCATTTCAGTTACTTGCAAACCCTCTGGTCGGCACATATTGCCCCACCTCGCCGAACACATCCTCCATGCATCACCATGAACGGCGAGTCTCTGCCCGCACTCTACTCCACACCACAAGCAAGCACTCGCGTGACACCGACCCAGCGTTTCCACTGCTGCATCCCTGAGAGAAACGTGCCATGACGTATCGCGACCCTTTCACCTGGGACCCAGCGGAGCATGTTCTATATGAAATCCAATAAACAACCTGCCCATTCGGACTCGCCTAATCCCCATGAAGAAGAGCGGGATACGAGGCTGATGAACAGGGTGCTGATGCTGATGCGTAGAGCGGCTTAATGACCGCTAATTAACAGACATTTTCTACATCCCCGAACAGGATGTTGATACTCGGTGTCCGAAACACCAATGTTCGACTGCGAACTGCCATGCAAGTGGTCTGCTCGCATATCTTCCAGAAGGCGACTAGAAGAAAGGCGCGTTGGCGTTTCAGAGGCCATGCAGATGCAGGTAAGATGGTGTGCTTGCATAGTTTCCATCCACGCGGACTTTGAGGGTGTGCTTGTAGCGTGACGGACATGGTATGTTTTGCGTGATGAACTCGAGTATTGCACACACAGAGCCAGTGCACCTTATGATTGGCCAAATTAGACCTAAAGTTTGTCAGGATGGCTCAGCGTAGTATTATACTAGATAGTATAGTGGAGCACACTTGATCACCATGGCGAACGTTGTGCAGGAAGCGATGATGCACGTCTTCTCATCCCGCGACCCGCGGTCTTCCAGCCGCCTTCTAGAAGGTAGATGCAGTCAGCAGGCTCGGACAGCATGCAGTAAGCGTCGCATGGGATGCTGCCTGGATATATATGACAGGTCAACTCCGTATGCATAGTCTTGTTATCCTAGTCCATGCATAATCGTATGCTACCAATGAGATCTTCAGGACGCCTGATGGACGAGCCCTACCGGTGAGACAACCGCTTTACCGTGGAAACAAGTATTTGGGCTGCGCGTGATGTATTTAGGTTTGTTTCGAACCGATGTCATCCATGGACACTGCGTGTTGAAGCAAGACACGGCTAACGTCGTAACATGTTGCGTGCATGGGTGTTGGCGAACATGTGGACCCTAGTATAAAGCGTGAGCAACGACTTTTCGCAACACACGAGGATTGGACGTTAGGATTTCTCATGTACCTCAAGCTGATTCGCAGGACGAGCGGAGGTGCATGGTACTTCTGTAGCATGATCACAAACAAATCATGTAGTAGGCCAGATTTGTTAATACCATACATAATCCTAAATTATCAACAATCGCTAATGTCGAATCAAACAAGCACGGCGCAGAATCATTTGGCTGACCCATCATGTGACTTTGCATCTTCATCCACATCATCGTCCCATTCGTCCCTTCTGACACCACTGTCGTGGGTCGTGGTAGCTGTGCTTGCGGCGGCTGGCGGCGGCGCGTCATCGTCACTCTCGTCTTCAAAGGCTGCTGGGTCGGCCAAAGGTTGGCCCTCGGGATCCGCGTTCGCGCTAGCTGGGACCTTCCTCCTTGGTACCCCTTCCACACCCTCGTCAGCGGACACCGAAATGCCACGGCGGCCCCACTTGTTCGTTGCGCCCGCGTCCGGAGCACGAGGCGCGGCCTCCTCGTCGTAGTCGAAGTCCAGGCTCTTGCGGCCGGCCAAGCGTCCTACAAGCCATCCACGTCCCATGTCTTCCGAATCGACGACGCCGCCTCTTCGAAGCTTCACGCGCTGACGTGTCCAGTACACCCACGCGAAGTCGATCATGAGCGCAGTTTGAACAGAACCCCAGACCCAGCTCGTAGGATCGGCATAGCCAGACTCGTTGGCTCCGCGCACGATCCAATTCAGGACATACATAAAGCGATAGGTGCCAAGCGTAACCAAATAGAACGAATCGATAACCGTCGGCACGGTGGTCTGGCGCAGGAGCAGGAGTTGCGGGATGACGCAGACTGATTCAAGAATCTCGGAGAAGACCCATAGCAACTACAGCCACAGTCAGTATGGAAGAAGATATGTCCCAAAGGGGAATACGTGCCCGCAGAAAGGTATTGTAGCCAATGACCCACTTCTTGAAGATCAGGTACCAGAACGGTGCAACTACAATGGCTCCGGCGAGACAGTAGAGGCCAAACTTCCAGGCCTTCTCCCGCTCACGTGTGCGAGCATAGACGCTGGTCATGAGGAAGATGATGTAAAGGGATGACAGGGTGTAGAAGATCTTCAGAGTGAAGTTCCATGTGTGCCAGCCGTCAGCCGTTGCCGAGGAGGTGAAGATGTCGAGATAGCGCGTGCAGAAGACGAGAGCGTAGAGAGCCTGCGTGATGAGAGAAACACCTGGCATACGCGTCAGCCACACTGAAGGAGAAGCACTGCAACGGGCGAAGGGACTCACCCTCGGCGCTGCTGTTCGAATGTATTGCCCATATCAGGATGAGCTTCGACGACGTGTGCGAGACGTCGCCCAGGATGTGGAATACATTAAACTTCATGGCGGGCTGCTACACAGAACCGCAAGGCGACACAGCGCGTAGCCAGTCGCCTGGAACCGGAGTTTCAGTCACGAAACCCGCTTTCGGGAAGGACCGCAGCTACGGGCGGAAGGGGCTACCGAGAGATCGGAGAGGAAGGTACGATGCAGATGCGGGCTGCAGAAGGGTGGGTGGTAGGATTGGTGAGGGCTGGAGTTGTTGGTGGTGATGTGGTGATGCCTTGAGGTACGCGGCACCTCCGCAAAGCTCCAGCTATCGGGTTCGCGCTTGGCAGAGACCCTGAACCGTTGCGTAGGCTGCGCTAGCCGTTTACGGCGCCAGGCATGAGCTCAACTCTCGATTCTTGACCATGTTTCCTTCTCACTCTCACAAGTCTTGTGACAACCCGTCAAAGCCTTCCGTCTTGTACATCAAAACATCATCCCTTCAAGACCGCTCTTTCGTCGCTTTGGCTCGTGTTGTGGCCTTCACCCTGCCTTGCCCGCTCATTGCATTCAGAAAGGAACCTCGAAAGATGTAGCTCCTATCTCACATTTCGAGCAAAAGACATCTTCATAGTGCACGCGGTACGGCAGGTTAATGGAATGAATGCAACATAATGGCTTGTCCACGAAAGCACCTTCCAGACTTGATACACTACCTCTGTAAGGCGCCCCATACCAGCCAATGAACTAGCTCAGTAGGATTTGGAGAAATGCTCATGACTTAGCATGCACAGATACACAGCAGCGAATGAGTGCATGATAAGAGTCTCTTTGACGCAGCCGGTGCGCTGTGCAAGAGCAAAACGCAACAAGGAAGCTCGTACTGAGGGCGCCGTACTTGTCAACCCTGCAGCTACCCACATCGTTCAAAGTGGCTAGCTATCTAGGTTGTAGGCATCTGTGCAGACTACGGGAAAGTCATTTCGCCAAAACTTTCCAGCGGGAAGCAGGTACCCGCACAGCGGACTGGGCCTTCCAGACGCTCGGATTGGCGCCGCCTTACCTACATTCGGCTTCAAAAGGGAGATGAATTGTCGATCATTCTTGTCCATCGGACTCAGAAGGGCAGTCAAGGTCCAAGAACCACATGGCACGAGGTGTCGCCGATCGCAGGAAGAGGCTGGCCACGCGACGGCGCGATTTAGTCGTCGAGACCATACACACTAAACGAGCATCGTAGCAGTCGGTGAAGGTGGACTCTGATAGTCCTCGGAGACGAGCAGAGAAGAGTGATGGTGTCCTGCACAACGACGGATGCAGCTGCCGCAATGTCTCACGGATGTGAGGATTTCAATTTGCCCCGCATGTGGGACTGCGAGCGATGAGACTGAACGAGCTCGTCACTCGACTGACATGAAGGGAGGACGTGACGTGGAGTGGAGGGCGCCCCTTGTGGTTAATTAGCCGTCTTTTTGATAACTTTTGGCCCCGACCAAGCCATTAGTGACCAATTACGATTGCCTCTTTTATGCAATTAAGCGCCTTTGCTGCTCACGTCTGACTTCGCCATGCAGCTAGATTGCTGCACTCGTGCGGCGCAATTCGCATTAATCACCGAATAGGAAGACACGGGCTGCCAAATCTCTCGTGCTACGCGAAGGATGGCAATCCTGGACGCGGGATCCATTGGCGTCGCCAGCACAGACATGTTCATCGATATCACGCTGCAGACGCAGAGAGATTATCCTGCTGGGAGACTCCGACTGCGAAGCTCGTGGGCCTCGAGGACGTCTTGGGTGCGCGCAATTCACGCTGCAAGCTGTCGCTCGACGGTGTAGTGCGATCAAGCCCGGGGTTGTACCATCATCACCACTCGCGCAGGCCCGGAGGCGGGCAAGGCTTCAACGGCGTCCGGCCGCGATCGTCACCGTTGTTGCAGGCAGCACAGTCCCGGGAGACAGTCCCTGGTCAACAAATGGGTCGAGGCGCAGGCGTTTGACAGGCTACGTTGACCAGCCATATCGCGGCTCTAGCGCAACGACATGCTCGCCGAGACTTCTAGAGAGGGTGAAGGATGGGCGCTAAGGTGCAGTAGGCCTGACTGTCAGTGCGCAGTTGAAGCCTTCCTAACTTCCCGCAAGCTGGGCGCATCAGACAGTCGAGGCACTAGACTGTGCTGTCCATCGATCATCTTGATAAATTCGACTGCGCCTTTTGCGCGGCCCAGACGAGTGGAAGCTTAACCTCTACCGTCACCAAGCACCGACATTCCTTTGAGCGCCCGCTTTGTGTCCATAGCTGCTAGAGGCACAGTACTTCAAGCTCGGCCTCCCCATCCGGCACACCAAGCTATCATGTCTCTCGCACTTGATGGCGCTGACCCCCCATCCCATCTTCTCCAAAGTAAAACACTCTCTTGGCCGTGCCCTTACAATCCTCACGACTACCCCGCGCATGCGTCATCACCCACTCCAATGTCTCCCCAGTCGCTTCAGTCCTACATGTCCAGTGTACCAGAAAGTCCTCTACCACAGCAGGACGTCAACAGCTTACCATCTACTGGCTGGTACAGGCCATCGGTTTCAGCCCCAGACGGCCAGAACGAGGTACGTACCGCCCGCACTCGCTAAGTACCCTAACTCACATGGCCACAATTTAGAGTGGCTACGCCACATATGGCGAATATGTGCCTCCGCATACGTCGTCAATCACGCTTTCACCGCCCACTTCTAACTATCCGTTCGCCGGGAAAGCACCTGTGTCACTCTCCAAGGTCGAAACGACGGCAGCTGCCATGACTCCCAACTCTGTCAACGCCCGGGATACTACACAGGCAAAGTTGACAAGTCCATCAGAGGAAGCTCAAAACAACTCTGCGCGTGCCCTGGACCAATCTTCGGCGCAGTGGAGGCCGAATTCCCACCTTATGGACCGACCCCATAGCAGCTCAAGCACCTTGCACTCCGGCCCTATCGATAATTCATGGAACATGAATCCTCTCGGCATTCAGAGTACCAATCTGCAACACGATCACTACTACTCTACTTTCCAAGATTTGAGCCGCAGCCCTCGCCTGAGCGAGCCACTGTTGGAACTTCCATCGACCCATTTGACTTCGCCACAGCCACTACGCCTGTACACGCCCATTGCACCCCAGCCTCTTGAAGCCCCTAGATCAAGTGTAACTAAGCGCGGTCGGCAAGAGGACGAAGACAGAGGCGAAGAGATAAAACGACGAAAGCGATCGGAATCCCATGCCTCTGCGCCATTTGAGCTCAGCGAAGAGGACAAGCTACTTCTACAGCTCAAGGAAGAGGAGTCTATGCCGTGGAAAGACATTGCCGCTAAGTTCCAATCAGACCTGGGCAAGGCATACCAAATTCCAGCGCTACAAATGCGACTCAAACGTCTTCGAGAACGAATGCGCGTGTGGACGGAATCTGACGTGAGAGCGCTACGCATGGCACATGAGTACTGGGCCCAGAACAAGTTCGACATCATCTCTCAGAAGGTACATCACTCAAAGCTAGTATTACTATAGTGTAAAACACTGACTTGTCTAGATGCTCGAGTTCGGCGCTCAGGAGAAATGGACGGCCCGCCAGTGCGCTCGCAAATGGGTGGAGATCGACCCTGCGCCAGCACCATACCCGCACTTCGAGCCACACCTTCAGCACAGCTTCGCGCCTTATACCATGAGTCCAATAGAGGCTCCAAACCCCTTTCTGCCTTACATGAATGTCCAATGAAGGACTTTCTTTGGGTCTCCATCCTTCACTTCGTCTTCATACTTTCCTCAGTCATCGAGCACATATTCGCTCCTGGAGTATTGGTGTACTGCGCGGCTGCATTGAGGCATTGGATGCATATACCCCCGTGCTTGCTTCATCAGATACCCAAACGTTGTATATATTACTTCTATCCTGTCACACGACCAAGGAGAGCACTTTTAGGTTGGTGGGTACGCATTGTCTCACCGCTGCAATGACGCTCGAAATGATTGAAAACATCACTTCAACACGTTCTTCCAGTTCCCTGTACACCGAGTCTGCCTCACCGGTCTCGCTGGACTTTTCTGCAAGCGCCGAAAGCTGTGCCGCAACGTGCCAAAGACCAACGCCGCAATCAAACAATCAAAAGCCCAATAGTCTCTACATTGCTGCGCATATGTCGCTAGCCAGTTACGAGTCATTCTAACCATGTAACGAGAGACTATTCACATCACTCGCGCGCTTCGAAGCCCGTGCCTCTCCTTTGCTTGTCCGCGGTGCGACGCATGTGAGAGCTCGAGATCCTTTACCTTCAAAGGTGATTTTGAGAATCCATCGCTGCATCCCAGCGCAAATCATGCATTGGTGACATCGCGACGGCTTGAGGCGGGCTCCTGGAACACGAACACTTCCGAGGTCAGATCTCAGCTTTGCGATCGAGAAATCTGCAATGAGTACAAGGCACATCTTTGCGCAACTTTTGAAGCGCCCTTGATGAATAATGTTCGCATCGAGTGCACAACCATTGTGATTAGTTGTGTAGCGACAACGCTGTTGCGACTGTCTCCGCATCCTGAATATCCACGATATGAGTTGAAGTATCCTCACAACTTCACATGCTAGCGCGCAACATGGCAGAAGGGTTTTGCTCAAGTCAAGATGGTGGGGTTGAAGGCTTCCCTCGAAACTTAGCCATACTGTAAGCGCTGCAAGGGCAGAACTCCTCTGCCTTAGCATCCGCAAAGCTTGACTTGCTTCGCCCGAAGACCCTCTTGCAACAATGCTGTAGTTGTGGGTGGGTAGTACATCTGCAAGCCTTTCTTTCGTGCTCGCCACTTGCAAGGGACTGGGCTGATGATTCTGTACATTCGCGCAATTCCATTGTGCAAGCGATGTACAGCCGTCCTGCTTAAGCAGCGAACGATGCATGATAGCAAGGCTTAGACACCACACCTGCAGGGTGAAAGTAAAAGCCTGTAGACAGACTGCGCAGTAGTGTTGGTGACAATGAACTCCATTGTCATAGGTCGAGGAGCGAAGACAAATGCTGCTGTTATCAACATTACGTGGGCACTATATGTCTCACTGTAGAGCATGTTTCTGATTCTCTTGTTTCGAGTATACAGCACTCGAGCAAGTTGATGTGTTCGCTCGACATGACATCTAAGAGCTTCACCTTGCTGGCTATGTTTCACATTGTGATACTGCGCAAGCTGTTTGCTTGCATTAGCTAATGACACAAGTGTAGCAGAGAGACAAGGTGTTGAGATGTCTCAGACTCAGCGTGGAGTGCGTCCCGTGCTGCCATGTAGAAGGTCAGTGAGGTAAGCTGACTGCACCACGCCTTCGCTTGGCACCTGCTACACACGCCGCTGCGGGCCGACAGCTTCGCGTGAGAGCGTTCCCACGCGGTTCACTGGGTTGTGCCTTCCGCGGGTCCTTCAGTCGATCCGTTCGGAAGGAAAGTTATCAAGTTGGATTCAATAATGAGCTACGTGGCGAAAAGAGTTGTGCGTGCGTCGATTGGCCCAATGCTGATGACCTTTTCGTTAAGCTAACTCGGCTTGAAGAATCTGAACCAATGCCAGCTGATGCTGTCCATCGGCATCCCTAGTGCATCGCAGCTTTTGGTGGAGCAAACAGGCAGCACACGTGCACGACACTCACTGCGACTGTGCGCAATGAGCGGATGCTCGCGCCGACACGACTTGGCAACGCATGGGAGAACCACCAGTAGTGGACCGTTCTCGTCCCCGAACTCTCCGTAGCCAATGATAGGTGGACGGGAAGGATTCGCCAAACTGATCCGGCAACGGAGGTCGACATGGTAAGATCCTTCGGCTCCTAATCCGGATAGCCGGTACCCATGCCGAGCATGACCAAGGACGAGAGGAAGAACGTATTTTAATGGATTGTGGTTCGTGGGCGTGACGTATGGGAATTGGAGTGAAAGCTGAAACATGCGAAGATCCAGCTTCTGTGGGAGATGATAAGTGGTTTGAGGGACTCGATGCAGCCATGACATGCACATGCGTCGAGCGACCGGGCCGGGTTGTGCTCGTCTCGTATCGACCCGACCTTAGACGGGGATCTAGTTTCGAAACCCTCGAGGTCTCTACCTAAGCGACATGAGTCCAATAGTCTATGGTGTGGCCTGAATTCCTCTCAACAATGCCAGTATTGTTGAGCTGTACAGAGAACCTTTAGCCGTCTTCCGATCTTGTATGGCACAGTCGAAGAAGTTCGCTAACCTGACCTCCTCAGGATGTCTTATACGGGCGCGCCATGCGTAAGCCTGTAAGTCCTCTTGCTCGCCGATCAGCTCGTTCCACTGACCAGGTGAGCTTATCGGACAAGGCACTAAAGACAGATCCGATCTTGAGGCAGACCATGCAAAGTGGTGCTTCTTCCATATCCAGATGGACGCCGAATTAGGGAACAACATCATGTCGAATCTGGAATGATGAAATTATCAACGACACCGCGGAAGTATGCCTTGCGCTGCAAACACCAGGATTGTTCTCCTGGCGCCAGACAGTCGGTCAGGCTACGACACGGCCATGCGGCAAAGGGCTAGCTGTGCAGATTGCCTGTACGTTTTGGCTGTATGCCACCTCTATCGCAAGGTCGGAACGTGTCAGCGCGGGCATCGCAGGGTACGGACAACGTGGGTTTCATTTATCCAGATTGACTTCGGGCGCGTAGCCGGGTGCTGGCGCCCCACACGCCTTCCTTTGTCTTCGAGAGATATTCTACGGTGTTTCTAGTGCTTACAGGGCCGTTTCGTCGGGATTTGTGCAGTTGAGACCCACACAAGAGATGCGACGGGTGGAAGTGATGCTTGCTCACTTGCTAGACGCATAAGTATGAGAGAGCTGATGACGAAAGTGGACAAAAGGAAGTGTATGCGAACCAGGTACCGTGGGCGTCGGCGTAACGACCCACTCGGCGTGCCGACCCACCCCAACATCATAACACAAAATTAACACCAACTTCAACACGCATTATCTCTACTAATATGGAACCAATTGACAAGGCAGTTGCAGCGTATAAATCGCAAGAACCGGGAGAAAAACTATCGTATAGAAAGTGCGCTGATATATTCAAAGTTAATAGAATTACACTGGCGCAAAGATGCAAGGGCGTTCAGGCTCCAATGGCAGCTAAGAATGCCTCCCAACAAAAACTCACTCTACAACAAGAGGCAGAGCTTGTAGAGTACATCGAAGGACTAACAAAGAGAGCGCTTCCTCCTACGCGTGAAATGATACGCAGATTTGCTGCTGAGATTGCTCAAGAGCCTATAGGAGAGGGCTGGGTGGGTCGCTTTTTGAAGAGAAACAAGGATCGTCTCATCACACAATGGACGTCAGGGATGGACGCTGTACGTCACCACGCTGACTGCGAGGTCAACTTCAAGTTGTACTTTGATCTCCTCTATCAGAAGATAGTTGAGTATAAGATTGAGCCACGTCACACATATAATATGGACGAGAAGGGCTTTATGATTAGGGTCACAACAAGGACAAAAAGAGTCTTCTCAAAGAGGAAGTGGGAGACTAAAGAGGTCAGGGAGTCTCTCCAAGACGGCTCTCGTGAGTGGGTAACTCTCTTAGCAGGCGTCTGCGCAGATGGAGAGCCTCTTCCCCCAGGCCTTATCTTCCAGGCTGAATCGGGCAATATACAATCCACCTAGGTAGAGGATATTAAGGTCGGAAAGCACAACGTCTTTGTCACTTCATCACCCTCTGGATGGACGAATAACAACATAGGACTTGCCTGGTTAGAGCAGGTTTTTGACCACTGCACAAAGAAGAAAGCGCGCTCAAAGTGGAGGCTTCTTATTGTAGATGGCCATAGGAGTCATGTAACTACAGATTTCATCAACTATTGCGAGCAAAATAGGATCCTCCTTGCTGTCTTCCCTCCTCATTCAACCCACAGCCTTCAGCCACTTAATGTAGTAATGTTTAAGCCACTTTCTACCTCGTATACTACGGAGCTGGTTACCTACCTTCACATCAGCTAAGGGTTGCTCTCAGTCAAGAAGGGAGACTTCTTCCTATTATCTTAGGCTACCTAGACCTCTACCTTTAAAGAGAGCCTTATCCTTAAGTCCTTTGAGGCTACTGGAGTGTGGCCAATGGAGAGAGACGTTATCCTTAAAAGATTCTGCCCAAAGACACCACTAGCAGAAGAACAACCTAGAAGCTCACCTGTAATTGCTGAGAGTGATTAGAGAAAGATGAGATCACTTATAGAGCAAGCAGTCAAGGATAGGGCTGAGAAAATTAGGAAAAAGATTGCTCTTTCTCTCCACCATCTTAAGGTAGAGAACGACCTCTTACACTATGAAAACGACGGGTTAAGGCAGTCTCTTGGAGTCAAAAAGAAGCACAAAAAGAAGGGAAAGACTCTTAATCTGCAGCAGCGTGAGGAGTACTATGGTGGTGCTGTTCTCTGGTCTCCAAGAAAGGTTAGAGAGGCTAACTTCCGTGAGAGAGTTTGGAAGCAAGAGGAGCAAGAGGAAAACCTCAGAAAAGCTGAGATGAAGGACCTTAAGGCTCAAGCTGCCTTGCTCAAGCAGAAAGAAGCAGAAGAGAAGCGTGTGGCGCGAGAGATAGCTAAGGTAGAGAGAGAGAGAGAGAAGGAAAAAGTAGCAGCAGAAAGAGCTGAAACAAAGCGCAAGAAACAGGAGGAAAGAGAGGCTGCAACCGCCCAAAAAGCTGTCAAATTATCCCAAAGAGGCAAGAGAGCTGCCTCACAAAAGTCTACGCGTGCTCGAAAGCGTGCGCGGGTTGCGCAGCCTGCTAAAGGTGGTGGTGGTAATAACCCTTCACCACCCTCACTACCAACAAAAACCACCAAAAATGGCCGCCCTATTAGGCTGCCTACTAAGTTTGGTAGCCCAAATTGATCGCAAGCAACACTTTATTACTTTACTACAAAATCTCGTGATAATAGCTATTGTGGGTGACAGTATAGCCTCATCTTTGTAGGTGGGCTCATGGCGTTGGGGTGGGTCGGCACGCCGAGTGGGTCGTTACGCCGACGCCCACGGTATGGACGGATGCGTAGTATTTAGCCGGGCGACGTTCGCTCGGCATCTGAAATTGCGGTACGCCGAGGCGTTCTTTGGCGCTCCAGGACCCTTCGAATTTGACACTAAATGACCACAACAAGCAATAGTCTGGTAGCTATCACAATACCTTGTGTGTCTGAGGAAGAAGACCTCGAGGAGTGTCCAGCTAGCTGCATAGGCGTGATCTCTGAGCCCCCGGCAGAGATCACCTTGCTTAAGGCAGCAGCCAACAGAGACATAGCACTCTATACCCCATCAAGTAGCATCTTGAGATGCGCTTTACAGTCAAATGATAGATTTGTATGGTTTTCGCGGACGACTCGCGCAATTGAGAAGAATAGAAGAGTTGTTCAGATATGTACTAAATAGCAACCCAAAGGAGTGACTATGAAAATTGCTCGACCGATAAGAAATATGCCACGCTATGCCAATAATGCAATGCCAGACAACTTCAAAAGCGATCCTCATTCCCAGATCCACAGCCGACCATATCGCTTAGACCTTGCCAGCAATGATGCACTTTGTCGGCCCGGAGGGCTTGTTGATGATTTATGCTTGAGAGCATTGGAGTGAGAATCCGCCAATGTAGACAGCGTTTCCAACGAGACGTAGTACTGCTACTGGTTGATTCGGTCAGCCCCACTATTGCCCACACTGGAGTGAGTTACTTACTGTGGTGACAATTTGGGATCAATATACTGCTCGTAGCAGTAGCTACGTTACAGGGGTGTTTTGAGTCAGAATTACTGCTCGTGACTTGCCTCTGATTGGCTGAAAGAGCTCGAGAACTGTGAATTGCCTGCTTGGGAGCTCTCTTTCCGGTCGCTCTTTGTTACCAACTTTGTAAGCTCTTGAAGCTCGTTTTTCACAACGCCTTGTAGTAGCCAGCTCTTCTAAAGCTGTAGAGCTTCAATTATAGTCCCGTCAAGTAAGTTGCGATCGTCAGTAATTGTTCGGCGGGCTTTGGAGAAGGCGCGCTCGCAGTCGCAGCTAGTAGAGGGCACAGATAGGTAGTCTTGAGCGATCTTGAAGAGGATGGGATAGCGGTTGCAGCCTACTTGAAGCCACCAAGTCCATGGGTCGTTTTCGAGCAGCTGAAGTTGCTGCTCACTTGCGTTAGTACGGTCTGTATAGAGCGCGTCAAAGTACTCGTCAAGCTGATTTGTTTGCTTCTGCTGCTTGTTCTTTGCGCTTGTAAGCAGGTGGAGGTCCACCTCCATCGACCGCTTGTATAGGCTGCTGCCGCTGTCGCTACCTGGCAGCTTACGCCCAGATGGAGGCTGCAGCTGAGTCTCCTCGAGCGCCTCAGCCGTCTTGATCTCTTGGTCTACGTAGGACTTGAAGACCTTGCGGATAGAGCTCTCCGCCTTTTTATACCAGTGTGGGTAGTGTTTCCAGTGTGTCTTGAACCAGCTCATGCGGAGCTTTGAGTGGAGAACGGTGGCGAAAGCGTAGGCGCAGACATCTGGCTGTATAATAAGCTTGTCAAGGTAGGTGTTGAGCTTCTCAAGGCCATACGAGACGGCGTTTTCGAAATACGACGATTTGTGTAGGCGCTCGCTTGCCTCGCTGTAATGGACCCAGAGAGCTTGTAAGTTAGGCAGAGTCTGCCAAAGAGAGCCTCATCCGGACTTGCCGTTGCTGCCTTCAAGTCTCTTAGTCATCTCAAATGCTGCCTCCAAGAAGTCGACAATCTCAGCAGTGTCATCCCAGTCCTCGTCGGTGAGTGCATCACTTAGTGGGCTGTAGTCGAAGTTATCGCTTGGGATCTCATTGTTGTTTCGGAGTTGCTAGGTGAACTTCCAGATAGTCTTTGAGCTCAAGGCAGCGTAGCATCATAAGATAGACTGAGTGCCAGCGGCCGCGGCCATCTTGTTAAAGCTGCAGAGTATTGTAAGTATACAGCGCATTGTCCTCGTTAGCTGCCTCCTTCTGCACCTTCAAAAAGAGCTCACAACGCTTGTGGGATGCACACACTGCATTGACAAAGTTATGCATCTTACCCACAACACCAAGCTCCCGGAACTAGCTGAATTGTTCAGAAGGAGCGGCAGCAGCAAGCTGTCTCTCACATTCGCTTACGCCATGCCCGTATATTGTAGCCTTGACGACGAGGTTAATTATATGGCCTGCACAGCGTATGCAGTGGTCAGCCGGGATGTTGATGTTAGGGTGATCTTTGAGGCCCTTGATGAACTCCCTATTGTTGCTTGTCGCGTTATCACCCACAAAACAGTGGAATTTCTTAGAGATATTGTAGGAGTTGATAGTATCAAGCACTATAAGCGATTGGGCAGCGCCAGTATAGTCTCTGAATAGGTTTGAAGCGGACAAGTACGTCTCTCTGCTTTAAGTCGGCATCCAGCTTAATATTAGAAAAGTCTGGTTTTCTTGCTTTGCTCTGCGCTAACGCCTAACATAGAAGCTGCAGCTGGAAGGCCGAGTCGAATATAGTAAGCGTCCGGCAAAAGCTGCCGTACCGGTATAGAGCGACTTACTGACAAAGTGAGCCACAACACCAAGAAAACTTAGGTGGTTATTCGAGGTCCAGACATCGACGCTAACGCTAATCCTGCTCGCTGCTGCTTGTAAAAGCGTCTTGATCTCCTCCATCCTCTCTGCTAGTGTATTCAAGACGTATTGCCTCATTGTAGAGGCTGAATTTGGCAGCGCGTTGAGAAGAGATCGTCGGTTCCAGGTAAGTAATCCCCGCAATTCTGATGACACCGCATTCGAAAAGCTAACGTCTTTTAAGATTAACCAGTCCACTAAGGCGCTCTACAACTGCTCCTCTTGCTATAGATTGTGAGATACGAAGGTGCCACTACCTGCTATCTTTGCCGCTATGAATGGGGTCAAGAAGGCTGGCCAGGATGGGGTTTCTGGCAGCAGGCCAGTGTATGGGTCAATGCGATGGGACTTGATCATATGGTCAACAATATCGTGAGTACTACATACTATCTTGGCGTCGCTATACTCGTGGGCGACATGGCAAGCCTTGCCAAGCCAGAGCCTCAAAGCTGACATGTCGTTGTCCAGGTACTCAAGCTCAAGCTCAACACCATATTGCCACATTGGTGAGCGCTCTCGATTGCCCTTAAGAGCGCTCTTGTAGCGCACCTTATAGCCTAACCGAGCCGCCGAAAGCTTCTTATTACCTATATGAACATGCTCAAAATCCACCTCAAACTGCTCGCCTACAACACCAAGATTGCCCTCCGGCCACACGTGAGATCTCACCTCCACCGTCGGGGAGGATGAGGTCGAGGTAGATGAGGTGGCGCGAGCTTTGGCAAGCCGTTTCGAGGCAGCAGAGTGGAAGATGGGAGCCACTGGGGCGGCAGCAGCCAATGAGAGATGAGATTGGCGGTTCATATTGAGCAGAGAGTACGTTCCAGGAAATGTACTGTGTGAGAAAGTAGCTTCAAAGGATAGGATGAGGCAGCAAAGATAGGATGAGGTAGAAACAATTAGGTAGACCAAGGCCTATAACCATTTGCTCCACCACCACCAGCCGCCTCCAAGAGCTCCCTAGAGAACAACAACGCGTCGCGTTGCGCGCTCGTGTCTAAAGCTACAGGTATTCTGCTAACAAAACGAGACTCTGATAGGCCGCGGCTGGCAGCCGCTCTTCTGCTCGAAAATTTACTTGTTACACAGCAGTATGCCGTACTACGACTCCCAAACTGTCACCACTATGCCTACGGTACCCACCCATTCACAGCTCACTACTTACTGCTTACTTAAGCCGTAGGTCGTAGCAGTAGCAAGCAGTACTACGTCTCGTTGGAAACGCTGAATGTAGACAGGAACGGCCTTGGTGACATCGCCGTCAAGGTCAACAAAATTCTTCGCGCGACCATCGAGCTGAATTTTCTAAGCGCCACTGTTACCAACGGCCTTGTTGACCTAGGCGCACTTAGTGGTGTCCGAGAACTGGACGAGTTGAGCAGATGTGGCAACCAGACCATCTTGGCCGATCGGAGTGTCGCGGAAAAGGTCGGAGACGTAGCAGTTCGCATTATCGACAGGGACGGTGGCTGCCGTGCCTGTGCCAGTCACGTCGTTGAAGGTGCGCAGCGTGACCTGAGCAGTCGGCGCGGGAAGGGCAGTGATGCCACAGGCAAAAGCCATGATGGTGGTAGCGACGATGGTGGTGAACTGCATGTTGAAGTTGGTTGTTTGTTTGTTTGATGCTTGAGAGCGATAAAAGCGAAGTAAAGTGAGCAGAGAAGAGTGGACTGAACAGTTGGTTGTTGAAGTTGTTGTGATGATTAGCTTATTCGGTCGAGCATTCGACATCCTTTATAACTTCGTCAAGTCTTGATCCCCGGAAGGTCAATCTGCTCAATATGATGATATTGCATCAACACTGCCACTGGCAGCTATTCAGCGCCGTCAATGGTGTGTTGCTGAGCATGTATCCAGCCCACGCCAGATTGTTGCAGAGTATCGTGAGACTGCCAAGATAAGCTCGACGTGATCGCGAGTTGTTCACGACATTGTGCTTCTTGCTTCAGCGTAGCCTGTGGTGCAGCCTAACATGCTGATGGTTCCCTTGGCCCATATGACCAATCAATCGTACTCAGCCACGCTGCAATCCATGAATAGCTCAGTGACAACGCTATGATAGGAAAGACACACCGCTGTTTGTCGTGTGTGCAGACCATGTCATACTTCCAATCCAAGGACGCGTTGCTGGCGTGGACATGGTCTATCAGCTCTTCAAAATCTCGACAGCCAGTGGCTGAAATCGGTTAGATTCGAACGGCTGAGGGTCGAGTCCGCTTCCCCAATGACCAGCGGAAGCGGTCAGTCGTCCCCGTCAAGCACGTATCGATCATCATACGATGTAAAGACTACAGCATACTGTTCAGCTAGGGGAAGTGTACCCAAAACTTTGGTTGATGTTCCTCCGGGGGAGGTCACCGTGAATGATTGCGATCACATACCACATTTATTGTACAATTGACCATACAACTCAAGGCCTGTCATAGAGATGTTAAGATGCTTTCGCCACGTTGAGGGAATCGTGTCCTCGATATTAGTGCGGGCTTCGCGGGTCCAACTCGCGATATGCGATGCTCAGTCGTGTTGTCAAGCAACCAAGATTTTGTACACGACAGCCAGCTCGATGGCGCATATCTCGTACATACTTGCTTGTGCACGAAAGCCAGTTGTAGACCGAGCGTCGAAGGACGGAGATGGGAAGGAAGCGATCGGAGTCGCAGGCGGAGAAGCGTTTTTTTAGCCCGGCCTAAACCTGTACCTCGGGCTCTTAATTCCGTTATCGATAAGGCAACCCACTTGTCGTACATTCGACTTGTACGACACACAGTAATATAAGAGGCATCGTGCACTTTGCTTCTAGCGCACATATTCACCGAACAGCCATCGTGGAGCATGCAAGCATCAATCACACGACTATCCGCCTTACGATCACATATCTCTCCGAGGTCGAGTCGTTCCTTCTCTACGTCATCACCGATCATGGCTTCTCTTTCCATTGACTCCAAGTATCGCATGAACTCTGGCTACGATATTCCAGTCCTCGGGTATGGCGTATATCAGACGCCCGCTGATGTCACTTCTGAAGTCGTCCAGCATGCAATCAAGTCCGGTTACAGGCACGTTGACTCCGCGGTAGCTTATCGTAATGAACAGCCTTCCGCGGATGGTATGAAGAAGTCTGGCATATCGAGAGAAGAGTTGTTCTTCACGACAAAGATCCCACCTAAAGACATGCGATATGACACAGCAAAAGAGCATATCGAGAATACCCTCAATATCACAGGTTTCGACTATGTCGACCTGTACCTCCTCCATAGTCCATATGGCGGCAAGGAGAACCGCATCGGAGCATGGAAGGCCCTGGTCGAAGGCGTAGAAGCCGGCAAAATCCGGTCGATCGGAGTCAGCAACTACGGCGTGCATCACCTTGACGAGCTTGAGGCATGGATTGAAGAGACGGAAAAGATGGAAGGTAAAGGCAAGGGTGGTGTTGTTAGCATCAACCAAGTCGAGCTTCATCCCTGGCTATCGAGACCAGACATCGTCGAATGGTGTAAGAAGAGAGGCGTGCTGATGGAGGCGTATTGCCCGATTGTGAGGGCGCAACGGAACGAAGATCTTCTTTTGCAACCATTGGCAAAGAAATACAACAAGACGCCTTCACAGATCCTGATAAGATGGAGTCTGCAAATGGTAAGATCCAACATCCAGCATCGTAACTCGAGTTCCAAGCTAATTCGTTATTCAGGGCTTCATCCCACTTCCGAAGTCGGTCACGCCTTCGCGCATCGAGGAGAATGCCAACATATACAATTTTGAGTTGACGGCAGAGGAAATGAAGGGTCTGGACACTGGGGTATATGAGCCCTGTGCATGGGATCCCACAACTAGTCATGATTAACTCGAGATGACATAGGAAAACCATCCCCTCTTCCCCAAGAATTTCTATCAAAAGGGGCGCAAATGAAGCGTGTCGTTTGATGTCGAAGAAAGATTGTTCCATGAGACTTGTCAGAGGAGACTATGCGCCAAGTTTTCTTGATCCAGAAAGAGTCTCGCTAACGACGACATCGTGTGCTGTGACCAAAACTGCAACTTAGACCTCGAGCCAAGCAGATAGGGCTTCGGCCAATGATCGGACACTGATCTCAGGATCCAGATAGTGCATATGCAGAACGAGAATGACGACAAAACCCGGAGTGCCGATATGAAGTTTATGGATCAAGAGAGAGTGGACACATAATATGATTGGTGTGATGTGCTGTGCTGGTGTTGTTCGCTGGTGCCTGGGATCGGAAGCGATGTCGAGGATACGGCGTTCATCAACCACGCCACATATGATGCGGGCAGATCAGGCAACCAGCAACAGCTTTGAAGTGGACACTGTGCCATTTTGGTTGACTCATTATCCCCAAGCACGGCACCAAACATAAAACCTGATAAGAATGCGGATAGTCGCATTTGAATCTCAATGTAACGCCTTTGTCATCATGCGTCTCACTACCATCCTCTCGCTGACATCTTGCCTCCTACCAACCACACTCGCAAGACCTTGGAAGACCTCCGATCCCTGCCCCACCACGATAAAGACTACAATTTCTGGGGATCCATGTTCATATGGCTTGGATAAGTATCGCTGCGGTCCCGAGCCACGCTTTGGAACCATGCGCGAGGTTCATGTCGCCCTGACAACCTGCCCAAATATCACCGACCTAGATCTGCGAGTCACAGGCCTCGGGTGCAGTGAGTGGCCGGAGCGCTGGAATTTTCCGTTCAATCCCGTGGGCGGCGACAAGTATCCACGCCTCGAGTCTCTGCGACTGGAGGGCTATCAATTTGAGAAATCGGAATGGGGCAGAGAGGCATGGGAGTTGCCTAAGTGGAGTTGGGGAACTGCAAGCTGGTCTGATGACATATTCTGGTGGTGGCCCGATGGTTATTGGACGAGTGGTATGGCCTCGTGGCTTACAGGTGGGCATTGGAAAACATGGCTGCAGGTGCGTGCATCTGGACCAGAACAACGACTAAAGACCCCTCTTGGACTATGGTTGGACGCTATGGACTGGTCCGGCATAAAAGAGCTCATGATCGATCGAGTGACGGATGAAGTAACTGAAAAGCTGCCTAGTCGATTGACTGCGTTGGACAGGCTTGAAACAACGAACGGATCATTCGTCAGAGCATTGAACAACAACACACTTGCCCAACTTACGTGGGTCGGAAGGTCACACCACAACGACCTGCACTACATCCTCGAACGTCAAGGTGAATCACTACAAAGCTTGGAGTTTCGATGCGAGGAGGTGGACTGTCCGAGTTTCGCTCCAGACTTCGACATCTGGATCCTTCCGAACATGACGCAAAATCTTACACATCTCAGTGTCAACGTTCCACGGAATGGCACTTGGCCTCTCGAGTCACTTCAAGTGATAGCCTCGTTGCCACACCTCAAGTCAGCAGACGTGTGGATGAACATCCAGTCACCACGTGTCCAACAAAAAGAGGAAAGCGCCATAGCATACACCATAGGGTGGGAGCGCGACAAGTGTAAAGGTGAAAACCAATTTCAGAGGCCGTTCGTCGATAAGGCAGGGGCTGAACAGTTGTTTCGGTACATGAAAGACAACAACGAGGGCGGAGAGTTGAGCAATGTAACTTTCCACGTGGGAGATTGGCAGAGGCCGTGGGACGGACCATTGTATTTCCCACCTTGGGTAGAAGGTCGAAGAGCGAAAGTGGTATGTACCTCGGAAGCGAAAGGCCAGGACGAAGGATGGTGTGTTGTAGAAACGGGAGTGAAATACTGGGAGGATCAACATGCGCGATATGGTGGAGACTATGATGAGTGGGATGACTGAGTGGGATAAGACCTTAGATTGACTGAAGATGCGCCATCATATGAATGATGCTTTCGATGCGATTGTATGCCCTAAAACGCCTGGAATGCTGGTATATGTACATGGCCGTGTTCGTCAAACATAGAATCATCAGCACACACCCTCCGGCACCGTGAAGCTCTCGGTCCTCCTCGCCGCGCTGTAGGCAGCACCCTCGCCCAACCCTCGCTTCGCGAAAGCTGTCCAGATCTCGCAGAGATTGTCGCCACCCGTCAAGGCTTCGTCCGCGTCCACAATCGCATCTCTGGCGGAGACGAAGTTCGGGTTGCAGGGCTGAAGTGCCATGCCATCCATCACGAGCTTCAAGGCCAGGTACTTCCCATCGGTCGGAAGACCATTTGCGTCGAAGTCTGGCTTCCCAGCGTCATTCTTGCCGTGCTTATCGATCAAGTTCCAAAGGACTTCATAGAGCATCGAAGCCCAGATGTTACCAATAGGATGAACTCTCGCCAATGGGTCGACATAGCTGTAGGTCTGTGGGTTGGTACTGAGGTCAGTGGAGTACGGGTAGGCCCTAATGCCCTTTCCTCCGTTGACCCATTCGCCCATGCCGTAATCTGTCTCACGAGTGTCACCTGGCTTGAGACGGATCGTTGTAGCGAAGAAGTCTGACCAGCCCTCTCCCATACCGCCTGACTCCAAGACGTTCAGGCAGTTGGAATTGGCAGGCCCACCAGTCAGACGATTCGAGAGACCGTGAGTGTACTCATGGATGACCACACCGGCCTCGAAGGAGCAGTCTCGGTATGGGTAGGTGTTGTTCCACATATACATCCGCATGCGAGCGGGCTGACCATCGGGTGGCGTTGCGAAGTTGGCGTTGTTGAAGCCGCTTCCATCCTGTGCGTTAAGGTAAACGAAGTCATTCCCGATGCCGCCTTGTCCGTTGTTGTTGATTTCGAAATTACCAGCAGCCTCGTTGAAACCGAGCGTGTGCAGCAGGTCATGATACACGTTGGAAGTGTAGAACAGCTGGGTTACTGAGGCGTTCGAGTATGACAAGAAGTTGGTCTCGTTGAGCGAATAAGGAAAGTGGAACTTCAAGTCTGCGCTGAACGGGCGGGGCAAGTTGATGTACTCGCTTGCCGTCTTGTTCGCCCAGTTGTTCTGGGCGATTCCGTTATTACCTCGAGTCGTGGGGAAATTAGACTTTCCGTCGCTGTGCCAGCCAAACTCACTCGACACCCTGTCGAAAGGATCAACGACAATTGTTCGCTCGCCTTCAGTGGGATCATTGATACCCCATGGGCTATAGTAAGTCAGCAATTGTGTTCGCGCCGAGGATAGCGGTGAAGCTCACTAAACCTCGTAGCTCGCGTCGGCAGAATAGTCTACCACTGCATGAACTTGGCTGCCGTCGGTCGCATCAACGTAGGTCAAAAGCCAGTTGCTCAGGACGTCGGTCTCGATTCTCCAGGTCAAAGCAAGGTTGCCATCAGCAGTTTGCACATAGACGAGACGAGCTTCGGGGTCTGACACGGCGCCAGTCGTTTGCTTAATGGCAAATGTGTCCGCAGCTTCCTTCGGCTCCGAGGTGGCGGATTCAGCAAACACAGGAAGGTCGAGCACGCTGACCGCCGATTTGAGCGCAGCAACAGGCTCGATGGTAGCACGCTTCATCTGCGAAGGACCCTTAGGAATCTCGCCCTTGAAAAACGAGTTGCCAAACGAAAAGATAGTACCATCGCGCCCAACCTGTGAGAGTCAGATCTTGGATTTTCAGCCCGTGGCAAATGGCGACGCGACATTGAGATATGAGTTGACAAGAAAGGGTGAAACTCACATTGACGTTGAAGTCACCATTGTCAACATCGAGACCATTGGCAGTTTGCTTGAAGTAGAAATGGGCAACGCCGTTGGTGCCGATGTAACTGCTCGCGAGGCGGAAGTTCGCGCCCGGAGCAGTCTTCTTCACTAGCTCGTTTGCAATGTCCTCTGCACTACCACGCTTCGACAATGACGCGATAGAAGGGTCCGCAGCCGACTCTTTGCTACTTGTGTAGGCCACCGGCACTTTCATGCGGAAAGAGTCCAGATCGACACCTCGCTTGCTGAGGCCATGTCGATTGTGGACAGCCGGATGAGCCTGAATGCTCTTCAAGGTGGCAATAGACGCCAAGGACACAAGCAGGAACGACCGCATCTTGGAAGAAGAAACAGAACAAATCAAGGAACGACGGAGTGGATGACCTGAAGTACCAGCAGCACGACCCCTTTGTACTTATACGAGCGGCGTCCGGAGGTCTCATAAGACGGACCGGAGTAATCCACAACTTCACAAGGCTGACTTCCGCTCCAGGAAATGATAACGATGGATAGTGTGCTGCGCGGACACCACTCATGCGACAGTCCATCCTTCGCGACCTACCATTTCTGGCCAGGGCTCCAAGACAAGCTTCCATGAGCTGTAGGTTAAGTGGAAATGGAGGCTTGGCAAAGCAGTCGAATAGGCAGCCGACTTTCTCCTCCCCCGGTTACTTTGTCTGGGCACTATATCTTGCAGGATAGATGCCGTTGAGATGAATTTCTACCTTCCTGATCCGGGGCAAGATCGTGAGCATCAACTAGACGTGTCCGTGGACTTGGTCAGTGGTTGTAAAGAAGGACAAAGGTAGACCTAAAAATTATGGCGCTCATGAGGAGGTTAATTGCTCTCATCGCTTGAGGACACGGACACGCTTGACGCGGACATTTACGAGCAGTCAGCGGGGCGCAGGGTCTGCAGGTACCCGTCCTTCGAATCTCCCACATTGAAAACATAAGCAGAATCCATGGATCAGCTCCGGGAGTGGCGACGCATTGCGGGAGCGGAGGCAGCTTTGAAGCGTGGTTGGTCGTGTTTAGGGGTTGGCCACCCAGGCTACCTTCCTCTTTGGCTGTTGAAGCCCCGTCATTCGCCGTTAGCACGCCACCTGTGACACGCTTCGATGGTTCTCAGCCGCGATTGTTCACGACCGTCGATCGGCGGCGCGTATATGGCCATGTATGAAATTGTGATTGACCTGGAGATGGATCCGATGGCACTGACGAGATGTGGTTGGAGGAAGATGGAAGTATGCCAAGGTGAAGTTGGAGGGGATGCGCCAAGCTGCGCTAGTCGCCAGGGGTTTCCACTTCCTGAGCGGGACAAACAACCATCCTTCTGACCTGTTTCGATTTCGAAGGATCCAAGTCTAACACACATTGCTCACAAATGTCATCGCAATATTGAGTTCACTTTGCTTCCCGGGACTCGCAATGGATCGCATCAACCATCAAGGATGCGGACGAGTGTGTGGGTTCCGTATCGGAAAAAGCTTCATGCCTACATTATACAGAGAAGTAAGGTAATATATACACCAACCGCAAAACCTCTCATCAACTATTGCCATCCCCATCGTCCTTTGCCCCCTTTACGAACTGGGCGGCCACGGTATGGTGTGTACGTCGCACTTGCAGCAGATGTCGTCGAAGATGGGATCACGACTGGACCGACAGAGAGACCAGTAGTTGGTAATGGCGCAGCACTGGGTAGAGAAGTCCCGCTGCTGCGTGTAACACCGACTGGGCCAGTCGCCGTTTCATTTGCGGCTATAGCACCCAGCGCAATGATCTTCTCAACAGCGGCCTCCGCAGCCACCATAACAATGGCTTGAGTATTTCCGGTGGGCAGATCGGGATGCATGCCCGCGTCAACGATGAAAAGGTCATCGGTACCCCAGACCTTGCAATCTGTGTCAACGACGCTGCTACCATTCTTTGTACCATCCTCCGTTCCCATGATGGTCGTCCCAGTCATGTGTGTTCCAGCCAGAGGACTCGCGCTTGCGACGATCGAGGTACCGGTGGCATTGGTGAATCCGACATAGCTGAGCGTGCTGTTCGCCCGGCGACATATGGCGAGAAGCTCGTCAATAGCCTTGGCCATGGCTTCCTTGTCGGAGACTGAGTTCAAGTATGGGCTAACAGTCCATTCCGTGTTGCCGTTAGGAGTTATGCCGAGCGTACCAGTCGAGGTCAAGCCGTGAGTCAGCGCGACAAGGAAGGTTATGGTATTATCCGCCGTAGAAGAAATATGTGTTTGAGACAGAGTTTTGTGGCCGTCATCGTTCGTAATCGTCGTGTATGACATTGCGCAATTGAAGGACTGCGCGAGCGGCCCAGATCCATGAGCGTAGAGCGCCAGGGTCTCATTGCTTGGATTGGTGAGTTCTTTAGCTTTCATAATCGTCATGTTACCCTTGACCTTGAAGTCCAAGCTGATGTAGACATGGTCGTGGACAAAACCGACAGGCAAGTTGATCCAGTCTTGGTCCGCAGGCAGAGTCACCGCAGTGTTACCAGACTTGACGATGTTGATTTGTTCTGCAGGGCCGATGCCAGAGTTGAAGAGGATGCGAGGGCTCGACATTGCACCTGCAGCAAGGATGACCTTCCCACCCTGGTTGACGTTAATGATCTGTCGTTGTCCTGCCTCATCCTCAACTTCTACTCCAGTAACGGCAGATTGTGTTCGAACAGCGCGAATGACTTTGGTATGTAACTGAAGCTTGAAGTTCGTCAGGCCCATTGCGAGCGGCAGGTAGGTTCGAACAGGACCGGCACGAAGTCCTCCGACCGTGTTGATCGCCGGGTGGGAGAATATCTGGAATTTGTCGTTTGGCTTGTCATTGCTGTCAGCTTCCGACCATCCAGCTGCAGACAACCAGCTTGAGGCAACATCCCAGACAGCGTTGATGTAGTATTTGCCATCGACAGACGGGCTTGTGGAACCAGGATTGCGCTCATATACACGAGCAGCCGCAGCCTCGAGTGTAGAGGCCCATTTCCAGTCCTCTGGCCAATTATCGTCAAAGTCGAAGCTAGGGGGACGCACAAATTGCAGACCTTTGACTGCAGTTCCGCCTCCAAGGATGCAACCAACCATTTCAGATGTATCGCTGCAGTAGGCATCATTGCCCGGAAAGCTAGGAAGCGAGCTAAACAGGCCAGGTACTTCGTAAGCAGTGAGCGAGTCGTTCCATGGCACGAAGAGGTCTCCACCAGAAGAGTAGAAAGACGGGCCGCCTCGTTCAAGGACCAAAACTGACTTGCCAGTCTCCGCCAGTCTTTGCGATACTACCAAGCCCGAACGCACCACCATCGACCACGATATAGTCTCAAGTTGAGTTCGAGACGGGTACGGTCCCATTGGAGGGGATAGTGGGGGTCGTGCTATTACCGCCGGTTGGGGGAGTGGGTGTCGTCGAACTGGCTAGAGCTGCCCATGTTGCGAAGGCGGCCGATTTAGCTCCAGCCAGGTCGAAACCGAAGCCGCCGAAACCCTAGTCATGATATTCGAGCGCCGAAGAGGCGCTGGAAGGTGTCGTAGGGGAGGTGGAAGATATTGCCTAGCCAAGGACACCCTTGTCCACCGAAGCATCAAATGCTTTGCCCTCGACAATGCATCGCTCGCACAGGAAAATGAACGTGAAACCGGTTGAATTGACGGAGGTTCCCTCTGTGATCGTCTTGACACAGCATCGCCATCGAATACGCTGGGATTGCTATACCCCGTGGTAGTGCGAAGGGAGGCGTAAACGCTCTCTCCATTGGGCCAAGTTACAGCAAGCAGACTGTTTCGCATTGACCCGGTGAGCGTTACTGCAGCCCATTCCGTGGTACTTGCAGAGATCTGGCCGATAAAGTCTGTTCCATTGTCCACAGGGAGGGCGATACCGAATGAGAAGCCGCTGGTCGAGGTGTATTGTTGGAAAGTAATCCCCGTGGCTGCGTCCGTGAAAGGAGTGGTGGACTGCGCCCGGACGCCCGCTAGGCTCGCTGCCAGAGCAAAGAACGAAAAGGATTGACTTGCGAACATGTTGAGAAGAATGGAGTGGGAAAGGGAAAAAGAATGTAATGGTGAAATCACCCAGCACGGTAAAGGATGACAGCTCGCACTATCTGTGGACGTCCAGTCTTGATATAGACACCTCGCGCTGCACAGAATGTCCCTTCGCAAGGTCGTGTATCAGCCACTTCCATGGCGCCGGATGCAGTTGCTTGGCTGTCAAAGCCAATGCATTCCAGGCTCACGGTCCAAAGATCAACCTCCGTCTCGGAAGAGAGTCGCACGGAATCCATCTTGGCGCGGGTGCTGGGCAAGGATGCAGCTGTGGTGAAGAAACGAAACATCGCGGAGGTTGAAACACACCATGAACATTCCGCCAATCATGGGTCACTCATACCCATGCGGAAGCCGGGTCCAAGAACAACAACCCCGCGCAAATCCCCATCGTATTTCTTCGGTAACAATATGTAGCCACCTTTCATTAAACGATGTCATGTTTGACGCTGCGACCCTTGGCTGCTCGCGAACACCTGCATTATGGCTTGTTCATAACCTGGAGACGTCACGTCAATTCACCAGACACGTCACGTTTGTGACAATTCCGCGTGTATATATCCTTCGTTTGAGGATTTGTTTTATTTGTTGGGTCTTGCAAAGTATTTATCTATAGACTTCGGGTGAGCATGCTATCATGCGTTGAACGAGCTCTTCTCAAGGTACTCCTTCAGGCTGACCAATTTCTTATCGAGGATGGCATGAGACTTCTCCAGGCTCTCTCCACCGTAGTAACCTGGGACCTCGATGAAGAGATGGTTCTCGAGCAGTTCCTGCGCGACAGGTTCTGGCAGGAAACTCTTGTACGTCTTTTCGTCCAATTGGACAAATGCGGTCTTCTTGCCAGTCACTTCAGCAAGAATATCGAGAGCTTGCTCTGGAGTGTAGTATGCCTCTGCTCCCAGGATTTGAGCCCCGAGGACAGAGGAGCGGTTCTTGATGATTGCAGTCACGAATTTGCCTGTGATGGTTAGTTTTGACCACATACTTTCAGAATGTCAGAATGTACCTGTGTCGTTCTTGATATCGAGGAAGGGGAACTTCGCGTCCTTGCTGACTGGAAGTGCCCATATCAGCGTTTCGTCTTGACCCGGCCTAATCATTTGATCAAGATTGCTCATGAAATAGCCGGGGAGGAAGAACGTTGCAGGGACGCCACTATCTCGGATGTATTGCTCGATGTCGGCTTTGCCATCGAAATGCGGCACGTGGGTAAGACGTCCATCGCTTGTCTTTGTGACGTTCAAGAGCGAAGAGAAGATCAAATGCTGCACGCCCACCTCCTTGGCAACGTCGGCGACATTCTTGCCTTGGGTAATCTCGGTGGTTGGGTTCGCTGTTTCCCAGTAGTTGGTAACAAGGAAGACAGTGTGAGAGCCCTTCAACGCAGCCTGGAGGCTTTCTTTTGAGTTGAGATCGGCCTATACTCTCGATCAGCATTTGATGCTGCACGCAACTTCGAGGGTCTTACAGTAACTAGCTCTACGCCCTTCTTGGCGAGCTCTTGAGCTGCAGGCTTTGACGTGTCTCGGGTGATACCGCGAATCTTGAATTCTTGCGAAAGTGCTGAGTCCGCAAGGAGTTGTGCAACGACTGAGCCACCTTGGTTGCCTGCAGTAGTGGAGGTACGAAGTCAGTGTATGTCTCATATTCAGTCCGTACATGGACAACTTACCTGTGGCACCAAAAACCGTGATGAGCTTTGACATTCTGACGTGGTTCTTCGAGAATTTGATATCAGATGGCAGTTTATGCGAATTTTGTAGAAGCGAGACGAGAATTGGTAGATAGTATGATGGATACGGTTGTAGAGTAGATGCTAGTGGTGAATTGATGATGGACAGTGTGCCAGTCCCACCAAGCACCTCTTATACTCGCCATGATGCTTTGAGCTCTTGGTATTTCGCTCATGGTGTTTCCGATGCACCGACAGAGTAGTCAGCAGTAAGGCACGGGGGCGTAGAGTAGTCAGCCATTGTGGCACGGTGGTGGCTGCGTCATGTATTACAAATGCGTGGTCGCTGTTCGGTCCGATCGTGTTCAGGCACCAAACACCCCCACGCCGGCTCGCTGCTTTGTCACCTCGCGCACCGAACGCCGTTCCACGACGACTTCAAACTTGAACCTGCGATTACCACTTAAGTCCGGGAGAGCGACCGATGATCATGCAAGTGGGACATCAGTTGTAAAGAAGTCCAGGTACGATCCAATCGCAGCAGTGCTGCTTGCTCACGTACCAAGGCTCGTACTTGCGCAACCTAACTGTGCGCACTAACATATGCACATATACGGCCGGCATGATTCCAGTGCTAAGCAGTACAACCTAGGAAGGTCAACTCGCACATCATACCCGCGAAATTGTCGCAAGAGCTCTATGCAATGGCGTCTCCAACATGTAGCTTTTGTGTCCGTCACGCTGTCGTACTGGAAATTTGACCTATAGCGCTAGACCGTTCTGAAGCTTCTGGGCGCGCCCTGATTGGAACCCTGCGATGATCCCGTTTTCTTGTCCTTTTACACCCACCGGCCAAGCCGTCTTGGTTACTCTTTATGAACGTTCGTCCAGGTTTTTTTCGGAAGCACACCGAAGCAACCATGCGAGGCGCGGATATAGGGAGCGGCTGGCTTGCGCATTTAGTCTGGTACCTAGGATGTCTTCAACGCTTCAGAAAGGATTTGCTGAGCTTTTAAATGTCCAGCAAAGTATGTCGCACTTGTCTACTTCACAAAGTGTTGGCCATGTAGCGTTTGCGATTTCGATACTCACTATTGCTTCGAGCCTGATCAAGAGTAGAGTACGACAGTGTGATGGACACCAAACCCACCCAAGAGTGTTTTATCGACTCAGGAAAAGTACTATTAGAGCTTCTCAAAGCTTCCCGAACGCCCTAACCCACCAGCAAACCTCTTGGCTCCATCAAGACTTTCTTTGCTGAGGACTTCTTTCCCGTTCGCAAACTCATATGTCATGGCGTCCTCGAAGCTTTCTGCCTCAAATGCGGCGTAATACGCACTTCGTCGATCTTTGTTCATGCACAGCTGCGGAAACTTGAGGAGCTGCTCAGCAATCTTCACAGCCTCTTTGACCGCTGTACCCTTGGGCACAACACGATTCGCAAGTCCCATCGTATATGCCTCCGTGGCGCTTACGGGGCGACCTGTGAGAATCATATCCATTGCTCGGCCGAGTCCAATGATCGCTTGCAAGCGTACAGTCCCGCCGTCGATGAGTGGTACACCGAATCGTCGACAAAAGACACCAAATACAGCGTCTTCCTCTACGACTCGCATATCGCCAAGAAGACTGAGCTCGAGACCGCCTGCAACAGCATAGCCGGAGACAGCGCTGATAACTGGTTTCTTAATCCGCATGCGCGATGGTCCCATTGGTGCGATGTTCCGTCCTTGAACATCGCCAAAATGTTGGGAGTCATCTAGGGAAGTCGTCGCAAAAGCTTGCAAGTCGGCACCAGCACAGAAGGTCCCATTAGCGCCATGAAAGACACACACCTTTTGCGTGGGGTCTTCTTCGTAGAGATGGAAAGCATCGTAAAGCTTTCGAGCCGTGCGACCGTCGACTGCGTTGCGGCGAGAGGCGCGATTCAGCGTTATCGTAGCGATGCCTTCAGGTGAGGCATGATAGATTACAGCCTCGGGCTCAGGATCTTCCAATGCCTCGATCATCGTGAATGTTGAACGTGATAAGAGATGTCGTTGACAACGATGAGTGTCAGCGAGCGGAGAAGCTAGGAAGCTGACTTCTGTGGCTGATGATTTGCCTCGGCACGCTTTCATTCGCGCGGTGTATGTGCCTTTTCCCCGACTCCTCTACGTTCTTCATTTTCGCCTCTGTTCACTCACAATATTGTGGTTTAATTCCTGCAAAGACGAGTGCGAAGGAACCGCCTTCGTAGAAACTGAGACTCGACATGTGTATTGGGAAGAGGGGGCAAAGACGATTCGGACGCGTGGTAATTATTGGTCAGTTTCACTCACACCCCACACTTCCCAATGGAATTTGAATCAGTCAAAATTCCGTCACCAGCACCTGTGCGGAGATACAAAGGCATGAAAAGGGGTCGAAATACTTGTGGATTCTATTCTTCGGATCGTCATCACGTACCCTAGCGATCGCTGCGCTACTCGCATGGTCGCTGTCTAACGGTCTTAACCATAAGTCAGCCCGTAACGTGTTGGATAAGCGAGTGAGCCAGGCAAGCGAGTGAGCCGCCCCACCAACTTTCTACAACCTCTCACCTTGAATCGACTATGGCTCCACCAACACTACCCCAACACGCCTCTCATGAGGCTGATATACACCTTGCAATCTCAGCTCTTAATACAAATCAAATTCAGACTGAAAGGTGCGCTGCAGCAACGTTTGAAGTCTCTTGCGCTACCCTCCACTGCTGACGCGCTGGCAGACCTGCCTGACGCGATTGCCAGCCCAATTCAAGGAAGCTCATCCAAGCAAAAGAGGAGGTGTTAGTCCAGTATATACTTGACCTGGATCAACGTGGATTTGCGCCTACGTACGCAGCTGTACGTGATATGGCTGATAAGCTGCTAGCTGCGCACGGCGCAGGCCAGGTTGGGCAGAAGTGGCCAGCCAACTTTGTCAGGCATACAGATTCCCTCAAGACGCGATTCAATCGACCGTACGATAGGCAGAGAGCTCTGTGCGAGGATCCTGTGTTGATTAGGAGCTGGTTTGAGCTTGTAGAGCAGACAAAGGCCAAGTACGGCATCTGTGATGAGGATGTCTACAACTTTGACGAAGCTGGCTTTATGACAGGCAAGATCATGACCCAGCTCGTTGTGACAGGGTCAGAGAGGAGAGGCTGACCAAAGGCTGTCCAGCCTGGCAATCGCGAGTGGGTGACAGTGATTCAAGGAATCAACGCTGCTAGCTAGGCTATCCCACCGTTTATCATCTTTGCTGGCCAGCACCACCTGTCCGCCTGGTACAAGGAGGATATACCGCGAGATTAGGCAATTGCTGTCAGCGACATTGGCTGGACAACTAACAAGCTTGGAGTTGAGTGGCTAAAGCACTTCATCAAGCATACAGAGTGCAAGGTGGTTGGGGCGCGTTGGCTGCTCATCCTTGATGGCCATGAAAGCCACCAGTCTCTTGAGTTTCAAGAGCTCTGCAAAGAGAACAATATCTACACGCTCTGCATGCCGCCTCACTCGTCGCAACTGCTGCAGCCACTTGATGTAGTCTGCTTCTCAGTGCTGAAGCGCGCGTACAGCCATGAGATTGAGGCTCTGATCCGCCACCATATCAACCACATTACAAAGCTGGAATTTCTGCCAGCCTTTAAGGCAGCCTTTAAGCGATCGTTCACGTCAGCTAATATCTGCTCAGCCTTTCGAGGCGCAGGCCTTGTCCCACTCCTGCCAGACGTTGTTCTGTCAAAGCTGGATGTGCAGCTCCGTACACCTACACCAGCCGCTCTGCCAGAGGCTCCCTGGGAAGCCAAAACGCCAAGCAATGTACGTGAGCTTGAGGCTCAACTAACGTTGATTCGTGAACGCGTGCGGCGGCACAAGAGCTCATCGCCAGCCTCTATTATTGAGGCAATTAGCCAGCTTAAGAGAGGGGCAGAGATAATGATGCTCTCAGCTGAGCTAATGCGCAATCGGATCACCAGCCTTAAGAGAGCTAATGAGGCAGCAACAAAGCGTAGGCAGCGCAAAAAGAAGCAGATACAGAGGCAGGGGACCTTAACAAAGGGGGAGGGAGAGGATATACTTGCCCAGAAGGAGACTGGCCAGCAGATAGAGCGTGAACAGCATCAAGGTGGAGGGCAATCAGGCCTCAGCCGCGAGGCTCTGGCGCGCTGCAAGAGGTGCAGAGAGACTGGGCACAACTCATGTACGTGCAAAAAAGATATTTAGATACTGCTTAGTCTGCTATATTAATATACACATATGTTATCTCTTAACCTGGTTAGGATGTACGCTTGAACAGGTGCGTAAGCTTGGTGGAGTGGCTCACTCGCTTGCCTGGCTCACTCACTTATCCAACACGTTACCCATATCTGAAGACCGGATTTTCTGTGTCGAATGGAACGTCTTCCTTCGATGCTTCCACAGCCGCCATAGATCTTGGCAGATCGAACGGAAGTCTACCGAGAGGTTTCGATCCATTAGTCGCAAAGACAATATCCAAGAAAGCGTCAGTGCTGGCTCCATAGTTCGCCATAAGCGCTTTTGCCTGCTCTGCAGCCTCTGGAATGGCAGCAGGGCGGTCAAGGTACATATCCACGACTTTTGGTACGGCTTGATAGATAGCTACCTGGAGAGCCTGTTCTGTCACGTTCTATTCGGGCGATCCAGCGTGGTACTGTACCTCGAAATCCCCAGGACGCGGCACGTACGGAGCTTGGAGACGGACAAGCGCCATGTCGGCCTCAGCCAGAGTGTCAACGACCCGGAGATTGCGGCTCTCCATATATGTCTTATTGAAACTTTCAATGTAGAACTTCGAATGTTTGGCCGACTTCAGCGGGAGGACATTGTCGTTGTTGGTGAGCAGCGTGTATGCTTTTCGCTGGGCCTCAGCACCTTGACGAACAAAGTCGGCCTTTCCGACCAACTTGATGGCGGCATCTACATCGATGAAAGGGTTGTCGAATTAAACGAGCAGGAACTTTTCGTGCAGAAGCTTGCCCACGGACACGTCGATTCGCGCTTCGCTGACGATGTCCTTCTGCACAAGCTCAAGGATTAGATCGATTCTCTGTTCACCGCCAAGTTGATCGACGCCTGCGTTCAGGATCTTTTCTGCCCGCTGCAGCGCAGTGAAGTTTTAAGCTCCTCACGCACGAGCCGGCATATCCTGGCCACGGATGACTGCATCCGTGATAAGACCCCAATCGCTCACCACTATGCCTTGGAAGCCCAGCTCTTCTTTCAAAAGACCATTGATGATGTCTTTGTTGAATTCAGAGGCGACCTCCTCGTACTTTGTGCCGATTGGACGGCTGTTATAAGGCATCATCTGCCTCGTTCCGGTTGCTATCGCTGCTTTGAACGGTATGAGATGCTATTCGAGATTGTTCTGCAAGCTACTCAGGAAGCACATCCCTAATGCACTAGCGTTTACTTACAATGGGGTAGGTCGTATTCTTTCCCTATGTAAAGTGGCTGTCCTTGCTACCTTGCACTGGACCACTGCCAGGAAAGTGCTTGGTTACGGTAGTCACAGAATTCGGCCCAAATCCATCCGGACCGGTAAAGCCTTTGATATACGAAACCACAAGTTCGGCGGTCAAGTTAGCACATACTCCCACGGTCCCTGAGATCCTAACCCACCGTGGCTCGGTTGCAAGATTGATCTGCGGATGGAGAGAACTTCGCAGACCAATAGCCATGTACTTTTGGCGCACAATGTCTGCGAAAGAATGGACCAACTTCGCATCGCGGATGGCTGCTGGACCGAGACTTTCGGGCCGTTGGGAAAAAGAGTTCGCGGTGAAGCAGTTCCAACGTTGTTCGTGAAGGCGTGTCTGGGTTCAGATAGAGAGCGTTATTGGTATACCGAGGCGCATGCCCAAGGCCATCTTTTGCAATCGGTTGTACCATTCAGCGTTTGTCCGTACATTATCGACTGTGCCGGCCAGATTGAAGTGCGTCATGAGTTTTCCCACAACAGAATTTTCAATACCGTTGGCAAATGTGCCATTGGCGCCCATAGTGAGGATGTTCTGGAATAGTTGTCCGGCCTTCTCTTCGATTGTCATTCTCTGGAGAATATCTTCGACTCTCTCGTCGACTGATAGCGATGCATCGCGGTAAGGCAGGTCCACAGTTCCCGTCGACCTGAACGCGAATCTCCCGTGGTGGATACTGCTTGACGCAGGGATGTTGACAGCTGTGATCATGGTTGCTGAAGCGAAGAAGAAGGCTGCAAGAGCAGTTCGCTTTGAGAGGCTGCGGCGTTGATTGGCCATGTCGAAAAGCTCTAAAACACAAAACCTGACCTCGTTCCTTCTCGAACACTACTACTTTACTTCCTGACGGCCCTCATGGAGTATTTGTACTCTGCCTCGAAAAACTGATCGTGAGGCTTTGCAACCCCAGGCCAGCGACACCCGAGGAACCGCCCCCATAGTCAAGTGTACCATGACTGATGGCGTAACGACACGGACTTGCCTTCGTGGACGCAACTATGTTACTGCCATGTCATGAAGCCGATAACCACTGCCAAGAAAGATGTGGGGAAATTGCGGAGGAGATCCTTGTCGAAGCGCTCCTAGGTGCCGCTCGATTTCCGTCTGGCAGAAATGTGATTCGATACCGTAATGGCAAAACTTCGGGAGCTATACTGACGCCCCAACAGTCTTGAGCACCGTTCAAGGAGTATGTCGTTGTCACCTGCACCGAACCTTTTTAGAATGCGAATACTTACCGGTCGTCCTCCACTTCCCGCTGTTCAGGTTTGCGGGTGATGTGCGGAGCTTCAGGACATACCGGCTGAGCGAGCTATGATTCCTTTAGAGGGTTCACAACTATGCGATGCTTATTCAACAACAGATATAAAAGGTACATGTCAATGATGCTTCATTATACTCAGAGTCTAACAGCTTCTATCACACTAAACGTCGGTCTCTCCACATACCTCTCCCAGAACCCTTCCGTAACCCTCTCATCATCCGGAAGCACCAAGTTACCCCACGTCAATCTCAAACCCGCAGCCGCCGCACATCGCTCATATACCTCCTTCTTGAACTGAAAAACATCAAAGCTAAACGGCGTATCATCCTTCACCACGACTCGCGCCGTGATTCCAACTTTCTGCTTCGTGTCCGGCGCCACATACGCCGAATCCAACACCAGGATATCAAGACCATAAAAGTCCATTTTCGGCTGCGTCACCCACGGATCCGCCACATTCGTAGTAACGCCCACAAAGCGCCCATCTGGCGCGAGGTTCTGCTCAATGACGCGGAACATGTTAGTCAGTTCTACCTCGGTCCCAGCGTAGTTTAGAAACCAGCCTGCGAAGACAATGTCGAATGGTGAGTCGTGCTTCATGTCGCCCGGAACGCTGCAGTCTCGGACTTTGAAGGTGAGATTGGGATACTGCGGGGGAGGGTAAGTTGCTTTTGCGCCGTCGATCATGGAAGAGGATATGTCGTAGCTGAGGACTGAGGAGGCGCCGAGACGGGCGAGGAGGGATGTCATTTTTCCTGTGCCGCATGCAAGATCTGGCGGGTGTCAGTACGGACATGAAGAGCACTTCGCATCAGGCTCGACGACTGAACAGACTGGATTGACCAGGAACTCCCTAAGCACATTAGAGAGCAGGGGACGTACCGAGACATCTGCTTCCTTTCATATCTCCCAATGCCTTCACCACACTCGGTTCTTCTGGCTCGACGCTCGGCAACACCTTGATTGCATTGTACTTTGTACCGATCTGGTCGTATTGTGTATTCTGCGTATCTGGCGCGTCTTCTTTTGCGTCGTGCTCAGCCATGATATTGAAACTTCTCTTTCTGTCAGTGAGTATGTAGGTGCGTACGGTCCGACCAGGGGGAAATTATCGTTACCGACTCAATAGGATCAGGCCGCTAAAGAACTGCGCACGCAGCTGTAAAATGAGAGAGTCGGACGTCGAGCTGCGAAGACGCAGTGAGTGCGTGCACTACATGAACGGTCTTACCCTGACCAAATATTACGTACCTTGATGATGTCCTCTCACGCAGCAGTGGAAGTATACTACTCCTACGTGTGCCTCGTTTCTCTACCACTCACTTCGGAAAGTCATCTTTAGCAATTAGCATTGCATGTTATGCACGTGGGAGTATCAACTACTCCACGTGTCGACCTGGCAGATAAGAATCGTCAGCTTTCTTCCGCTGCCTGCTAGTGTCCGGCGACTGACCGAATAATCTACGCTGCATTAGTGTGCAATTGTTTGTAGGATAGTGTATCTTGGCATCTGCTCCGACCTCGGCACTTACGATACATTAGGCATTGAGCGCGTAGAAGTGGAGAGGAAAACTGGACGATGGCACGATTATACGATGCAGAGCACAGGAAGCGCAAACAACGAATTACGAATAAGGAACATGGTTTGGAGTCAAACGCTTTTGGTTCATCGTAAGTCATATCTCAAATATAGTGTGCGTATCGTAATATGGGGGTTGTCGGACAGCGCCGCGATCTCAAGCCGACCTTGTTATCGACCACCATCATTTAGACTCTATTGGCGACCTTCTTCTCGCCCTTGCTGTCCGAGTCAACAAGCTCGACAGCACGAGTAACATCCTTCTCGGCAATGCTACCAGACTCGATGTCCTTTGGAAGCACCAAGTTGGCGCCGATAGGTCCAGCTTCCTCGAAATGCCTGCCCTTCTTCTCTGGGCCGAGTGCGGTGGTGACTGCGATTCCAAGTACGATGATGGCGGTGGCAACACCCATGACCGGCCCGTAAGCTGGCGACTTCTTACCTTTCGAAGTGGTAATCATAGTTGCTTCAGCAACAGCATTCACAATCTGAGCAGATGGTGATGAGATCATGTTTCCAAGCTGGTATGTGATACCGACGAACGATGATCGGAATGCTGGCGGCGATAACTCGGAAAGATGGATTGGAATAACACCCCAGGCTCCCTGGACGAAGAACTGGATCATGAAGCCAGAAGCTGAGAGACCACGTTCAGTGGTGGGTAAGATCCAGGCAGGAATCAGGCAGCCAGAGATAAGGACTGCGCAGACAATGGTGCGGCGACGACCGAACCATTGTGAAGTGTAGCCGAGGATTGTTCCACCAACGCAGGCACCAGTCTTCATGAGAATGGAAGCGCGAGTTGCGCCGGCGGAGCTGAGGTGCTTCTGCTGCTTCATGAATGTGGTATAGCTGTCTTGGCTAGTATGCGAGTAGTAGTTGAACTGCAAGCAGGTTAATTGGAATGTTCATACTGCTGACGAATTTACGTACCCAGGTCATCAATATGATGCAGTAGACGCACATCTTCCACTCCATCTTCAACATCTGCTTGGACTCGGCCCAGAAAGCGCCGGGCGTTTTGCCAGTATCACCAGCTTTCTTTGCCTCGATGAACTGCTTCGATTCTGGGAAGAGAATGCGAACAAGACCGACGGCCATGGAGAAACCAGCTCCGACCCAGAAGACAGTCTTCCATGTGTTGGTCGCTCCGCCGACGCCAAGGTTGACGCACGCAGCGAGAACGTAGCCGAAAGAGTATCCTTGCTGTAGGATACCACTCATGAGACCACGAGCATTGGCGCTGCAGCTGTTAGAAAAGCTTTGATGACGAAGACATGGACTTACGGGCAATTCTCGAGTGCCATAGAGATCGCGTTACCGTAGACACCACCCATGAACAGGCCGAAAAGACTTCGCACAGCCAGGAACTGGTTAAACGTAGCCGAGTAGATGGTCGCGACTTGGAGAAGACCGAGAATAATCATATTCAGAACCATCGGCCACCTAAAGATTGGTTAGCGATTGCTCAGGAAAATGGATCTAGAGATGGCTGCCACGTACTTTCGACCGAACTTGTCTCCAGCCAGACCGAAGAAGGCTGCGCCCACGGAACGAAGAAGCAGAGTGAGCGTGATGGCAGTGGAGATGCTTGTGTTGCTTTGCTTGTAGTATGCTGCGAGTTTTGTGGTCTGGATTGAGAGCGCGTGGAAATCGAAGGCATCTGCAGTCCATGCAAGGAAACCGACAATGAAGTACAGCCAATCCTTCAGACGCAGCTGAGCGAAGAGGCTGATGGGATTCTTCAACCGCTCAGGATGTTGCCATTCGCAGTGCTCTTCTCCATAATCGTTGGTAACAACGACACGCTGGTCCCAGACAAACAGATCACGAAAGGCTTGCTTGGCTGTCGGGAGGATACCCTGCGCCAGAGGGTCGGCAGGTCTGTTGGTGCTCGCCATGACTTCGAGAGCGGGACTTGAAGGGAAAGGAGAAGAATGGACTCAGATTGAGTAGTCCGATCGCGATGCGGAATACAATTTTGTGGGCGGTAGAGCTGTAATATATAACTTGCCAGTTGCCTTGAGTCCATGGCGGGCAGTCCTGCCTCGCAACGATCCCATCGACGCCCTTGCTCGCATATGTGCGACAGTGTTGAATATTGATGCGAGCCAAGAGACGCCAAGATGCATCATGCAATGGCGGGGGCACGTCCGACGGTGGAATGTAACCGCACCGGGCTCGCCAAGGACGCTAAGCATCACGCGTGGACCAGGCTAACGTTGGGGCCACGAGTGAGAAAACGGAACAAGTTCCGGGGTCCATCGAGCGTATCAGACCAATTTGGAGGCGGCCCACGAGGAGGAAATGGGGCGCGGTCTCTCTCAGAGCCGTTGCCGTATCCCCACGGGGCTGAGAGACCGTGCCATCAGCATCCCGCAAGTACCGGGAAAGCAGGCTTGCCGCCTTCCGGCGCACCAACACTGGCCGCGAGCGATCGTGAGTATCACGCTCTATGCTTGTTCTGCTAAGGTACGTGGCGTGACTGAAGCCTTGTCGAGACATCTTCGCGCAATGAAGCTCCCGCCGAGTGTGGCAGCCACCGACTTGGCGTGACCCCGCTGCGAGATATGCACGGTCGGGTGTGCCGATGCTCATGTTTGCCCTTGTGCGCCCAGAACAAAAGCGCGCACTTACGACGGCCAAGATAGATGAAGCTGTGTGGCTTGCAGGCCATCGTAGCAACCTCCGTCAGCCGAGCATCCTTGGGCAGGCTTCTTTCAACAGCCACCATTCGTGATGAACGATGCAGTCGAAATGGCGCTGCTGAGAAGCTTCACGCGTCGCTGACTTTGGCGGTGAAGGGAGACAAGAGGTCTGGGGTGTTCTGGATGCCTTCTCCCGTAGCGCTGGATCGCGCTGAATCGTGTGTGTCCATTGTGCGCGTCTCGAGGGTTGGCCTTGCAGTGGAGTCATTTGAGCACGCGGAACATCGAAAAACAACGGCGCACGAGGCGGGACGAGATAGCATAGCAAGAGCGGAGACGAGCGGCCTTGGCTGTAGGATGGGACGACTCGCTCTTCGCTGCTGACGCACAGAAAGCCCAGAAGGGCTTCTGCAGGAGGAGGATGCGATCGGCAGTGTGTTAAAGGTGGGGAAGACGAAAAGGCGCTAGCTGTGAGGATGGGGAAGCTGCATGCCCACCCCAGTTTTGTCTGCTCTTGCTCCCCATGTCAACCTCGCGTGCAATCGGTTGAGCAATCGCATGGTACGATGGTGATCAGCATGCGTGCCTCGCGCATGCGGTGTCGACGAATCACATTTTATGACGGCTGTTGAAGAGGCATTTTGTCCACGCGATTTGACCCGAGTTGCTTCACTGCAGCATGTTGATAGGCTTAGTACCATCGACTGCACCGGTTCCTCCCTGGAGCCCTGTGTCAGAACGTGCAACGTGCAGCAATATCCCTAGACCCGGTTCGATAGCAAGCTAGGGCTTCAGTAGAAGCACCGATGTGGTTCCGTTGAGGTACTATGTCAGAAAGAGCCTCCAGCCATCTCCACTTATCGGTTGTGAATCTAGTGAAACCACCTCCTCAAGGACCAGTCACAATCGAATGGTTGAGATGCCTTGAACTGCCAAGCATAAGGCGTACCTCGTGGCTATCGCCAAGGCAGTCTAGCACGCAAGTGTATTCCCCCAGTTCCGTATCGACTAGAATATGCGCTGAACATTCTCTAGCGGTAGCGTTGGCACTCTTGGGCCGGTTATGAGGCTCATTACGACCGCGGCCGTGGGAGAACGCTGGCGATCCTCGTCCGAACACACATCCATCTCAATTCTCGTGTGGCACAAATTGAATCATGCAATGGTGCTCCTATCGAATTGTGAGTAAGCGCCTATCATTGATGAGTCTCACCTTACCTTTATGTTCGCGAACGTCTCGTCGGTAAAGACTTCGAAGCGCGAGGTGATACCCGGAGCAATACCCCCGAATCCTGGGCTAACATGTGTTGAGTACCTCCTGTATATCGAGGGCACCAATGCCATCTCGGCCATTGCAAGGCTGAGATAATGTCAACTCCAAAGGCTGACTGGACAGAGGGTAAGGACTTACTGCAATCCAATGCACATTCGTGCTCCGCTCGAGAACGGCCACCACCACTTCTTCATTATGGCTAGCGCAGGGTCGCTTTCATCCCTTAGCCACCTTTCTGGATCCCACCTCAGTGGCTCGGGAAACACCTCGGCATTGCGATGTAGTGAGTACGGTGCCGTCGAACAGATTGTCCCGCGTGGGATCTCATATCCATCGATGACCATATCCACTCGACTCGTTCGAGGCTCCGACGCAGGCAATGGAGCATAGAGCCGGAGCGTCTCTTTGATTACGGCACCGAGATACGGCAAGCGGTCAGCAACCTCGAGATCGACTACACCATCTTTGATCGCGCTTCCGTCAATACTGTGGCATTCGTCAATGAGCTTGCGCTGAATGTGGGCGTGCGATGGGTGCGACAATGCCCAGAGCAGAAACATCAGTGTATCGCTAGTCGTATCAATGCCTGCAAGGAGGTGATCTGCGCACTCGCTGGCGATATCCAGGTCACTCAGTTCGGCTTGAGCCTTCACTTTCCAGAGACGAGCAATGATCGACTCGCTCACTTTTGCTTGTGCATCGGCGTCTGCGTCACAATAAGACTGCATAGCACGGAGGGCATGGGCTCGGATACCGCTGTATGTCGAAGGTTTCTGCATGGGCAGCAACGGTCGTACCAGGCTGCCCACCAGTCCAGTCCTGCTGTACATCCAAGAGGTCAGTGATGGCAGGTGGACGGCGAACCATGCCAGCCGGCGTCGAGAATGGTCCATGATATCATCTAGCAGATGTACATGACTTGAGGTGCCCTGCAATGCAGTAGTCGCCCCGAACTTCTCCGTCCCGTACACAAACGTTGAGATGACATCGATCGAGTAGTAGTGCAAAGCTGAGAAGATCTCTACGTTGCTTGGTCGCAGTATGTCTTCGAGGAGTTGCAGGAAGTCTCTAATTTTGTCTTGTACAATGATGGCTGGATGACCCTTCAGGATCGCAGACTTGGAATATGCATGTGCCAAGAGTCTCTTCCTCTTCGCATGGTCGGCAACCGTGGAGAAAGTGAAGAGATTCTTCTTGCCGTAAACGTCGAACATGGAGTAGAAAGGCGTGCGTTCAAAACCGCTGCCAGCGCCGTATATGGTACGTAGTGCAGCAATTGAGTTGAAATGTACTTCGTTGGGACCAATACGAACCACGGAGCTATACTGCTTATGCAGAGCGTCGATGGACCGTGTCCGTCGTCCCCAGTCATCTGTAGCAAGCCGCCATTTCGTCGAAGCGTATAGCTTCGGGCCGGGTAGTCGACTGAGAGGGTTGAGGAAGAAGGGTTCAAGTACAAAGCGATAGAGAAGAATGCCTAGAAGTGCAAAACTGATTATTATGCCGAGAAAAGGGACCATTGTTGACCAAAGGAAGCACTGAGGGGAGGGTGCGGTAGGTAAGAAATGAACCGCTTTGGAGGTTTCGATGATGATGAGACATGAAACCAAATCGGAGATGATGGTGTTGTAGGGTTGTGAGGGGGGACGAGATAAGCTAGTTGATTGGCAAGTGGGGTCGAGGATGCTACTTCCGCTTTCGTACCGTCCAAAGATGGTGCCTTGTCCATCTTCTTCACAACACCACGCTCCCCAGCGACACGCTATTCCGTCGTACAAGACCTGATGCTAGTCTAGGCGGTACTCTCATGTGCCCATTTCGCTTGTGGAATGGGCGCACTTGGGCGGGCATCGTCCCCTTTTGCCGTGTCGGAGACATGATGACTACGTGCCTCGTGGCTAGTAAGATTTCCGCGCTCTTTGGCCATGGGAGACTAGAGCGTGGTGGTGCGTAAAGTCGCTTGGCTGGGCGCCGACCTGGTGGGCCTCTTCTTGCTTGAGCGAAGGTTAAGTGACCAGACATTGGTACACGCCCTCACCCAAATCGCTTCCCATATCCTTTCACGACGTCATCTAGAATTCCTCTGAGTCTCTTGCAGCCTTCTATGCCGACCGCCAGCATGCCCTCCAGTCTTTCCATTCTTACTCTCGTCTCCATGACACAAACAGCCACCTTGTCGCTTTCGCCTAGCGTTCCGACTGTCAAGAAAGGCAGTTCCTGTTCTTCGAGAGTATTGAGATCGAGCAGAGGATCGTCAGCGGATGCGTTGTCCGCCGCCGCCGAGGACGCGCTCGAGGCTGCTGTGCAGGCGACTAGGTAGTCTGTCATGGGAATGCCGGCATCGATGAGAGCCAGCGTAGATGCGTTTATACAAGCAGCGAGCAGCGACCCGTCCTGTGATATAATATGGATGTTGAGCGTAATGGTCGAATGTGGGTACAAGTGCAGCAGTAGTACTCCTTCAAAGGCTGATCGCAGACAATGCTCCATTTCCTTAGTGCGCTTGTCGCCGCCGCCTCTCCGTCTTCGCTCCATGCCGCTGAAGCCTGCAAAGTTTATCTCCACTTCGACCTTTGCTTGCCCGCCTGCTCCTCCTCTTTGGCCCGATTGCCTGCCCTCTGCAGGGCCTGTGACTGAGACCAGGATCTTGGTGTTGCCCATTTCGAGGTACGAGGAGCCATCGGCGGCAGCTTGCGTCGAGATCTGTGCGTGAATTCGGCGTAGTTCGTTCCAGCGGCGGCCGTCGAGGCGAAGAAGCGCGAGCGAGTACGTGGATGTGTCGAGAGGCATGTCGTGTATGGAGTATGCAATGTGCAAACGGATTTTGCATACGCAGCCCGTGCTAAATTGATCGCAGGAGACGTCACTGCCCTGGATTGGTTTCCAGAAGCGCGAAGTGTTTATGGTGTGGGTCAATGGCCTGCGGGGAATTGTAGCTCACGGCGAAGCCTTCAGATAATTTGGACCATCAAAGCTCAGATGGCAGGGATCGAGCTTGCTAGACTACCCCGCCTTCTCACGTGATCACGAGCATTAGCGCGTTCTGCCACCAGTGGCGCCTTCTTTCCACTCAGCAAGCACGACCATGGTATAACAGCACAAGAAATAAACAAGAATGAATTATGAATCTGTCAACGAACGGCTCAACTGGCTACTAGATATCACGTAGCGCCTTTGACCGCCTCGGACTCTCTGTCAACTCCGACGCGTGGCCATCATCAACCACATCATCATGTCCTTCAACCGCGACAAAGAGAAGAATCACCGTCGAGATCTGAGAGCATTCGCGGAGAGCGAGGCGCAGAGTGATAGCGACGATGAGGGTGGATTGGACATCATCGAATCGTCGCGCAAAAGCTTGGATCTTTCCCAATACATCGAAGGTTAGTTGGATCGTGTATCGAAATGCAAAGAGGTGCCTGACCACGCTGCAGTCTTGACCCAGACTCAGACACAGTCGCAAGACGTTCGCCAAGACCTCGAGTCGCCAGATGCAGTCGACCTTGTTTCCGATGAAGATGAATTCCCATCGAAAAATCCTGCCTTCCGGAAACAGCGTGCCGCAAGCTCCGAAGCAGAAGATGGTACCGCAGAAGAAGAGAGTGTAGAGTCAGACTGGTCCGAGGAAGACAAAAGAGCATTCTATCGCCAATGGAAGGACCGCAGCAAGAACAAACGCAAACGTGCTGCAGCCGAAACGAACAGGATCCGAGCTCAGAAGAAGTCCAAGGTCGCAGCTGCGGCTGCTTCGAGCATCGTGGGCCGCAAGCCAGTCGCCAAACGAAGCCACGCACATGGCCCAACCGGCTTCAGCACAGATTCCGTTGCTGAGGACGGGGACGTTAACACCACCTTTCTGGACGATCCGATTCCAGACTACTTCCTGTCCCGTCAAAAGAACCTCAAAAAGCTGCACGAAGCTGGTCTACGGTATCCTCCGAGTTACGATGGGATCGACCTCGCTACTTCAGAGAAGGAAGAAAAGCCTGTGCTCGACAAGGTCATCAAGCCACAGCGTGCGAAACAAGACATCGTGCTTTCAGAATCAGGAGGAGTCATCCCGGCACCTATCGCGCAATGGTTGCGCGATTATCAAGTCGAAGGCGTGCAGTTTCTCCACGAAAGATTCGTCAAGCAGACCGGCGCAATCCTAGGCGATGACATGGGCCTCGGCAAAACGATCCAAGTAATAGCTTTCCTTACTGCCGCTTTTGGAAAGAGTGCAACCAAGAGTGACGCAAAATGCATGCGCCAAATTCGTCGCTATGGAAAAGGTCGATGGTACCCGCGATTCCTCATCGTATGCCCTGGCACTCTCATGTCCAATTGGGAAGACGAGCTTGCGAAATGGGGTTGGTGGGAGGTGTATCGTTATCATGGCAGTAATGCAGCAGATCGCAAAGGCGTCCTCGGTGCAGCCGCGAAAGGCATGCTCGAGATTATGATTACGACGTATACAACCTACCGCAACCATGAGAGCGAGATCAACACAGTTGACTGGGATTGTGTTGTGGCGGATGAATGCCATCAAATCAAAAGCAAGAGTGCGGACATCACCAAAGCAATGAACAAGATCAACGCGCTCTGTCGCATCGGTTTGACGGGGACTGCAATACAGAACAAATATGAAGAACTCTGGAATCTTCTCAACTGGGCGCGACCCGGTGCTTACGGCTCGGCACAGGAATGGAAGCAGACGATATGTCTTCCACTGAAGTTGGGCCAGGCACACGATGCTACCAACGCCCAATTGGCAGATTCGCGGAGTCGGGCGCAAGATCTCGTTCACAAGATCCTGCCGAATGTCTTCCTACGTCGCATGAAAACTCTCATTGCACACCAGCTACCGAAGAAGAGCGACCGAATCATCTTTTGTCAGCTGACGGAGACACAGGCTGATGCATACCGTGCCTTCCTTGAGAGCGACAGATGCGACTTCATTCGGACAGCACGAGAGGATTGCGATTGTGGTTCTGCGAAGAAGCGAGGTTGGTGCTGCTACATGGAGGTGCCAGGCCAAGAGGAGCCATGGAACGCGTACATCTTCCCGTGCATGATCACGCTTCAGAAACTAGCCAGCCATATTGCACTCATTGTGCCGCCTTCTTCGGAACCTAAGGAGAAACAGGCAAAAGATCTCGAGACCTTACAGATTGCTTGCCCCGACACTTGGAAAAACCTCTTCAGAATCAGGGACAACATTCTCAATCAATCGCAACGTGAATTCTGCGGAAAGTGGAAAGTTTTGCGACGAATGCTGGACTTTTGGCATGCAGAAGGCGACAAAGTCCTCATCTTTTCACATTCAGTGCGCTTGTTGCGGCTACTGAGGGGTCTTTTCGACATTGACGGCACTAAATACAATTTTTCCTACCTCGATGGCAGTATGAGGTACGAGGATCGCTCCAAAGCAGTTGCGGACTTTAACGCTGACGCGAACCAATTCGTCTTCCTCATAAGCACGAAGGCTGGCGGAGTAGGGCTCAACATCACTTCTGCAAACAAGGTGGTCATCGTGGACCCACACTGGAACCCAGCTTATGATCTGCAAGCCCAAGACCGCGCATATCGTATTGGTCAGACACGGGATGTCGAAGTCTTTCGATTGATTTCGAGTGGTACCATCGAGGAGATTGTGTACGCCCGCCAGATCTACAAGCAACAGCAGGCGAACATTGGCTACAATGCTTCAGAAGAGCGACGATATTTCAAAGGTGTCATGGATCAAGCCGGCAAGAAGGGCGAGCTCTTCGGTCTCGAAAACTTGTTCAGCTTCGAGGAAAACAACGTCTTGCTTCGAGACATTATGCACAAGACTAACATCGCGGAAAGCAAGGCAGGCATCAACGCCATGGATTTTAATTTTGGCGAATCCCAACTTGACTCGGATGATGAAGACGTCTTGTCCAACAAAGCTCTTGGTATTACCGACGACGACATCAATCTCGGTGAGATGAAGAAACTGGTTGCATCTTTCGTCTCGACATCCACGTCTGATTCCAAGTCAAGCAAAGGTCGCAATTCAAAATTCGCCAAGCGCACAGGTCCCGACCCTATCAATGCGATTCTGGCGCAGGCCGGTGTGCAGTACACGCACGAGAATTCCGAGGTCATCGGCCGCAGCGAGATAGAAGCTCGCCTAGGCAAACAAGCCATGGAACTCCGAAACGATATTGACCTGTCGAACAAGCGCGTCTTCCAAGGCTCACAATCCCAATCTCAATCGCAGCATACACCGCACTCACATCCCTTCTCACACTATGACAGAGACCCTGAGTTCAGCCCCGAGGATGACGATGATGACATGCACCTTACAAGTAGTGCAATTAAGGGCGACTTCAAGATCATTCATCGTTACAGGCCCAGTGAGAGCATTCGTAAACGCCAGCTCTGCAGCATGGCGGAGACGATGGGGTTCGATGAGCCGGTGGAATTTGCGCTGCTGGTGGAAAGCAGCACGCAGGAGGAGAGACGGAAGATGTTGGAGCGATTTTATCGTGGGCGACGAAGAGATCTTACGCGTGTTCTTGGAAGTGGGAAGTAATGTGAGATGTACGGTTTATACCAAGGACTGGAGCCTGAAAGACAGGCCAAGCCTAAGAAACATTACAGTTAAAAATTCAAATTACCATGTTAGGAAGGCAACGGTATACTGTAGATCGCAGCAAGCCATCGGTGTAAGTTGAGCATACACCGACGTGCTCGGCACGTGCTTGCTTTCACACCAACCTTCCTTCCTCTCTAGGCAACTCGTAAGTAGCATCAATTGCTGCAAGACGTCGGTGTACATGTGAAATACACCAACATGCTCGGTGCGTGCCTACTCTCACACCGACCATCTTTCCTATCTGGGCGATATTTATGTACCGTCGATTGTAGTGAAGAACCGTTGATTGTAGTGAAGAACCGTCGTTGGTCGCAGCAGACCCCCAAGGAGGCTCGATGCATGAGGATATGATCTAATTCATACTTGTAGCACAACTTTCCAATTTGGAAATTGAGATAGATTTCATTGTTACGGTAGCGAGTGTCGTGGCTAATCCGCCAGTTCCATGGATCCTATGTTCTATCCTTTGCTGTGTTGAACAGCAGATCAGATTACAACTTCAAGTCTCGAAGTTGATTGGAGACGAGAACATCTCCGCGTGGTACAACAGCGGCCTGATGCTCGGCCATCGTAACACATATGCCCTGGCCTAGCTCCGCACCATCATGGAGGCGTTCGAGCCCCGTCCCAAGGAGTTTCGCTGAGAGCCTTCGCGAAAGGGCCTAGTTTTCTCACATGTCGACCCGCGCACGTATATCTGTCTCAAGACATAAGCACGCAGGCCGAGATGTCAGGGCGTATCCAGGCCCTCTCGCGAAGGCTCTCAAGGTCCTCCTTGGGAAGGGGGCTCGAAGTCCTCCATGCCTCGGAGCTAGGGGGTGGCATATTATTCAACATCTCATTGTACTTGGAAGCGAAGGGTACGGTTTCAGTAGCTTTACTCGCTGAGCAGGGCAAGGTCGGTCAGACCTAGAGCTGTCATGATCTTGCGCACGGTGTCGAGACCGTCGGTACCAGCGTCCATGTACACAGCTCCCATGACGGCTTCGAATGATGTTCCGATCATCTTGATTGACGGGGTGTAGAGTCCCACATCGTGGACAACGCATTGATCAATCCCGAGCTTTTTGCCAGCAAGGCCGAGAGCTGCGTTGCTCAGTGTCCCTTGACGGAGCTAGTCCCAGTGACGCTCGGCGGCTGGGTTTCCTTGAGAGCGTTAAAGGTATGTGCAGGTAAAGACAGCCAATGTTACTGGACGATCGTATTCGAGCTGCTCATCTTCCTCATCCCGACGCCGAAACCACATTTCGCAGAGGACGCTAGCCATGATGGCGTCGCTCAGCACTGCGATACGTTGCATCTTCCGAACATAGTGAGTTTTTCCACGCACATCCACCGGATATGACCACCCCGCCATCTACACGGCCTCGGCACCGAGAAGCTTATCCTTGAATGTGTAGTTGATGATCTGCTCGAGTTGAGCTATCTTGCCGTCCATTGTACCCGTGACGGAGAATTGAGGCAATGAGGTGCTGTAGAGAGTGAAGTGCTGAAAGGAGATCGAAGACAATGCAGATCTGGACTGCGGAATGTGATCAGCAATTGTGCGATGGAGAAAGGCTTGAGAGCTGAAAGCGTATGGAACACAGAGTACGGTCTAGAAGAGTCAGAAAACAGGAAGATGGTTCTATCGATGTGGGCTCAGGCTGCCGATGAGGTCATCTCTTGTAAGAGGAAGGCGCACCTCTTCTTTCACCTCACCGAACTAATTTCGAGTTTCATGAGCATAACCAAGGACTGTAGGATATCGCATGAAAGCGCTGGAGCAGTCAAGAGTCGTCGTTCCTCTCACGAAACTTCACGAAGCACGGTGATACCCTGATCCATGGGCGCTCGCGCAATGACCACAGCCAAGCTGCGGCTTTTCGCTACGAGCCGCGCCGGGATACGTCCGGTACGTCATCGCCCAGGCTTTCCCAAGGTGTTAATAAAAGAAATGGCGCCAGTTAGCAAGCAGTAATAGGAAGCACGAACCTACGACAAGCACCGGCAACACCTCCCGAGCGGATCAGGCGGAACCTAAGTTCGCTCCAGCGTAATACCATGGCCGGATATGAAGAGATGGTGGTACGCACTTTGCGCAGATGACCAACCTGACTTCTCAACCTGATATTTTCGCTGTAGGAACTTGGCTTCGAAGGTGTAGACAAATTTGCCGACAAGTATCACGATACAGTTTACGACCATTTGCCCGCGTGGAAGCAGAAACAAAAACGACAACAAACCCAAGATCAACAGCACGGTCAACAACACCAGGAAGAAGAAGCAGCGCAACAGTCCAACGATCGTCCTCGTTCGCGCAGAGATTCGGGAGCAGACCGCAATAGAGACGGGCACGGCCAAGGAAACGATAGAGATATGTCGTCGTATGCGCCGTCGCACGCTCCTGACAGACGACAAGACTATCGAGACGATAGAGATGTTCGGTACGTTCGAGATGAAAGCGTCTACTACAAGGGGCCCAACGCCGGCGCCATGGTGGTGCGCGACCGTGATGCGCCTCAGGCACGGACAGGATATGAAGCCGCTGTATGTTGAACTTCCAAGCTGATTCTTTGGCAGAGCTGATCGGGGATATCAGCCACGAGTGCCCTCTCCGCCACAGGACTATGGCATGGCCGGCTATGGAAATGGCTATGATGCACGCCTTGATCAGATGGAGCGCGGTCGACCACAGCCCTCTCGGATGCGCTCGTCGTCCTATTCGCCGCCACGTAAGGAAAAACATCGTGACGACGACTCACGCCGCCGTCGACGCTCGCGATCGCGATCAAGGTCAGGCTCGCGAGACGGCTTTAACAAAGAGCGCATCGCAGCCACGCTCATAGGCGGCCTTATTGGCGGTTTCGCCGGCAACCGGGCGCGCAAAGGTCAGAAGTACGACACTGCCGCGACTGTTGGCGGCGCGGTACTCGGAGGCATTGCTGCACGCGAGGCAGCGGAGCGCTTCGGGCACAAGAAGGAGAACCGCAAGGAAAAGAGGAGCGAGGAACAGGATGCGTGGGAGCAACGGTATGGCGACGGTGGACGTGATAACGATCGCGACGATGACCGAAGACGCAGCCGGAGCTCCAGAGGCTACAGGTAGAGAACAGATTGCGGAGGACGTATCAAGGCCCACGATTCATGTGTACGTGGTTGGTGGAGACATGATCCGTAAACAGGCACATACGGCTGACTGATAACTTTGCGCTTTCTTTGGACATGGCGTTAGCGTTATGCGAGCGAGCTTGCACGACTGGATGAGGTCAAGGACGAGGCGTCTGGCGCTGAGAGGGGCATATGCTTAGCTAGCACGATACCCCTTGGTGCGGTTTCTGTACGATTTAACGACATCTCGAATGACACAGCTGAGCAATCATTGAACGTGCATATGACGCACCGACATGGCCTGGCTGCGACGCTATGTGAAGCGAGGCACGCACCAGGGTATGGGTCCAATGTCGCTGGCAACTTGGATCAATAGCCTGCGCTGGTCACGAGGACACATTATTTGCGTGAAGTATTGGTGGAAGCGACATTGATTGCTGAAGATATCCAGACTTCACTACAGGGCGTCTGAAGCGGAACTAGAGAGAGGTTTAGAAGCCCATTTAGGTGTGGGCGAACGGTGAGCGAAAGCCAGGTTGCAGCTCAGGAATGGATCAGGTGGTCCGTGCTACTTTGGTTTGTTTCGAGAAGGACTTTTGGAAGCTTGAGAGGCCACTAGGAGTTCGCGCCCGCCCGCCTTTGGTGCCGCCATCATCAAGCCTCCGACGAGCATCCACTCTACCCGCTCACCGTACCGTGATAGCAGCGCGCGCCCACTGCCCACTGAAGAGCCCAAACAATCGCTGCACGTTCTGCACGCTGTTACTGCCGCATAAGCTACAATCCTCTTCCCGGGCCGCATTAGAGTTCTTCCATCGTGTCCCTGCTGCCCGCGATCTCTCTTTGGCGCACCCAGCAATTACCGCCTGGGGCGAACTTGAACGCGCATACTCGACGGTCCTCGTACGCACCACCATGAGCTGAGCCGGCATTGCTCCTTCCCTGACCAGCTCGAGCTCTTTCCCTTCTGACGCCTCCGCCGACCCCGCCCCCGAGACCGCGCGTTTGCCTGTCCCCGCCAACACCATCCACCATGAGGCGATATGGGAAAGGCGGAGGGCCAGTGCGAGCGGGCCAGGTCGTTGTGCCTGACCCTTTCGCCATGGTTCGAGCATATGAGTCGGACAGCAATCCCGCGCGACCCATACGACCTTCACCCTTGGCCGCGTCCACCATCCAGGGTCTCCCGCTAGACCTGCTCGACCGACTGCGCTCCTTCCCTCTCTTCCAGGCCGCGCCTGACTCCTTCCTCGCCGCCGTGGGCCTGCATCTCAAGCCCCAGCTGTACCAGCCGCACGACACCATTCTCACCGAGGGCGAGACAGGCAAGGCCATGTACTGGCTGGTGCGAGGTGCCGTGCGCGTCACATCGCGGGACCAGGAGAGCACATACGCAGAACTCAAGCCTGGTGCCTTCTTCGGCGAGATTGGCATACTGATGGACATTCCACGCACGGCCACCATCATCGCCAACATGCGCTCGCTCGTGGTGCGCCTGAACAAGGAGGACCTCAAGAAGGAGCTACCCAAGTTTCCCGAGGTCGAGATGGCCATCATGCACGAAGCACAGGAGCGGCTTGCTATATTAGAGCGCAAGAAGAAGGAAATGGGAGCCAAGCGGCCTGCGATGCCAGTGCGCCAGATCACCGGGAAGCGCGATCGCGAAGATGGCGATGTAGTAATGGCAGAGACTGGCGTCTTGCGCGACGGCGAAGTAATCAATGCGTACAAGAAGAGGAAATCGCCGAGCCCGGGTCTCACCGATGCTATCGCACACAGCGCATTTGGAAGCGGTGGCATCCATGTGAGACCTTTGCTCAAAGAACTGCCACTCTTCTCTAGTCTGCCTGACGACATCCTACACTTTATCGGCATGCGCGCACAACCACTTTCCTTCCCACCCTTCACCGATATCATCAAGCAGGGCACCCAAGGACGTGACGTGTACTTCATAGTCAAGGGCGACGTTGAGGTCGTGAATGTGAACGCACCGGACATGAACGGACACACCTCCCCCAATCTTGGACGAAGGAAATCGATCGCTGCGGGGGAACACTATCACTTCCAGGAAGTCAAGGCGCGGCTGAAGCCAGGGCAGTATTTTGGTGAAGTCGTCAGTCTCTCGCTTGCTCCGCGCCGAACAGCGACCGTGCGATCGGTATCGTCAGTCGAGGTTTTGATGATCAGCGGCGACACGCTGAATCAGCTATGGGACTTGTGTACACCGGACGTACGCCGGCAAGTCGAATCAGTTGCAAGAGAGCGACTGCAGACTGCAAAAGACAACGACGTGCAAATGACCGACATTAACAGCACACCAAATATCGATGAGCTCGCTATTGCGGACATCATAATCCCTCGAACCCCGAGACGAAAAAAAAGCGTGCCCACTGTCACGTTCAACGACCTCCCAGATAGCCCAGTCACACCGTCGCGGAGAGAAGAGAAGGTCATGGAGCCGTTTGACCCTGATCCCTTCCTGAATGTCGATCTTGACAATGTCCGTTCGAGATCGCGAAGAGGCTCATTAGCTCCACCAACACCAGAGTCACCGAGTAGCCCCTCAAAGACCGAATTTCCAAAATCACCATCTCCTATGCCAATTTCAAAACATTCTTCAACACCACCTGAAGCACCTCTCGATTTCAAAAGACCGAGAATGATAAGAAGACCGAGCAGGTACAGCCGAGGAAAGCTACCGGATCCTATACTCACCTATGTCTTCGCAAATTTGGACATACATGAGCTGATGAAGCTTCGAGAAGTGTCCACGCATTGGCACAAGATGATTTCATCATCTCCTGATATTCTTCACGATCTCGACCTCACAAAGTACAACCGCAAAGTCACAGACCGGACACTAGTAGACATAATATGTCCGTTCGTGGGTAGCCGACCGCGATCTATCAACATCAGCAACTGTTTTCACGTAACCGACGAAGGCTTCGCAGAGCTGGCGAGGACATGTGGGCCAGGTGTCAAGATATGGCGCATGAAAAGTGTATGGGACATCACGGGACCGGCAGTGCTCGAGATGGTGCAAAAGGCAAAAGGCCTGGAAGAGGTCGATCTCAGCAATTGCAGAAAGGTCGGAGATAACTTGCTCGCACGAGTAATTGGTTGGGTTGTTCCTGAACTGCCTCCCCAGATGGCCCTGGCGCACGCGCAGCATCAGGCTCAGATGAATGGCCGACGAGCGGGTGCGCAAGGCAAGGGCGGCGCCAATGGTCAACAAGCCCCGGCGCCTTTGCCACCAGGCACTGTTGTTGGGTGTCCAAAGCTGCGTCGCTTGACGCTGAGTTACTGCAAGCATATCACAGATCGAAGCATGGCACATATTGCTGTGCATGCCGCAAATCGGATCGAAAGTATCGACCTCACACGATGTACAACAATCACCGATGTCGGCTTCCAACATTGGAGTGTCTACCCTTTCCCGCGGTTGACCAAGCTGTGTCTTGCAGATTGCACATATCTTACCGACAACGCAATCGTGTACCTGACAAACGCAGCCAAGGGGCTGAAGGAGTTGGACCTGGTAAGTTTCCCCCAATCGCAATTTATTGGATTGATTTCTAACACAAAACAGTCCTTCTGTTGCGCCCTCTCCGACACAGCAACCGAAGTCCTAGCCCTGGGCCTCCCGTCCCTCACCCACCTCAACCTCGCATTTTGCGGCTCCGCCGTCTCCGACACATCCCTGCGCTGCATATCCCTGCACCTGCTCGAGCTCCGCAATCTTAGTGTGCGCGGCTGCGTGCGCGTAACAGGAACTGGCGTCGAAGCCGTCGTCGAAGGATGTCGGGACCTCGAACTCTTTGACATTAGTCAGTGCAAGAACCTTGGGCGCTGGCTTGATGCGGGCGGCGTGCAGATGGTAAGGCAGCGTGGACGGAGTGTGAGGTTCGAGACAGTGGCGGATGGACGGTGGAGGGTGGGGAAGATGGATTGATGTTGGGTGTTGATGATGATGTACATGATTTGCATGGCGAAGGTATTCGGCGTTTTTATTTTGGATGGTGTATGGGATCTACGAAAAGGGCGGATGGAGGTTGAGATGATGTGGCAAGATACGGTTCGTGATGATCTAGACTCGACTCTCTTATGTTGCAAGTCGAGGGTATGTACTCTCGTTATGATACCAGCCGTGTTTTGTTTAGCGTTTGGGATGCAAGTGGGTAGCGATGAATTAGATCTCGGTTCGCGCCTCGACTTCATCTACATATGACAATCTATAGGGTATCATGCCTCTCAAATAACCATCTCTCCCTCTCCCTCTGCCTCCCCCACATCATCAGCACCCTCCTCATCCAAATCCTCAATCGGATACGTCAATATCGCAGCCACATTCCCCAACCCTTCCAACCTCTTTCCACTCTCATGCAACGAGCTAAACACCCTCACCTCCCCGCCTTCCACATCGCGCACCCGATCCACCAACTTGACCCACCGCCGCCGCTCCGCGACATTCTGTGCCCTGAATAACGCATTGTTGATCATCAACACGCCCCCGCCGCGCCCAACGCCCCCTTTGTCGACGGCGCGCTCGACTTCGCGCGGACCGTACCATGCGCGGCCGTCGTCGAGGCGCATGAGGGTCAGGAATTTGTCCATGAGGGCTGTTTCGCGGGCGTATTTTGTGTCGGAAAGTTTTGTCGTTATTGCCGGGCTCGACAGGATGTCGCTGAGCGCGTGGACGTGTGCGGATGAGGCGTGCGCGATGATGACGGATGGGATCAGGGCTAATAGGGGTTTGTTGGTGGTGCGTGTGGCTTCGGCTTTCATGTATTGTAGGAATGCTTGCGCGACGAAGCCGGGGCTGGCAAGGAGGAGGGGGAGCGTTTTGGCGTGTGTGCTTGTTGATGTGTTTGCCAGATCGATCTGGCGCAGGAGTGTGGATAATGTGGTTGCGAAGAATTTGTCCATGCCCTTTGTATGTCCGTCTGCGCCGCCTTTGCGTTTTCGCGGTACGGGGACTTCGATGTGTTGCCGGAGTATTGTTTGGTGTTCTGTGATCATGCAGATATTGGCTGTGCCCTCACCTAGAACCACCGCCCAAAGTTCTGCTCTTCGATCAGTGTCACATGCCTCCTTCAGCATTTCCAGCGCAACCGAGTCCCACCCATCGGCCTTTTCGATGGTGAACCTGCGATTCAGCTCCAGGTCTAATGTGTGGTGTTGGCCCATTTTGACATGCTCGTTTTCCGATGCCACTTTGCCCGAAACGTGTAATTGGCCTGAGCCAATATCGAAGTCGGTGGATGTTACGGCTATCGTGAGGTAGAGGGCGATTCGTTGTGAGGACGTCGATCCGGCATCAGATTGCTTGGTGACGCGACGAACTGCCTTTGCGCGTATGCGATCGTGTTCTTGGATTAGGTTGTAGGCATGCCACTAGATGCAGTCGTGAGAAGTCGTAAAGTGACAGCGCCAGAATGATCTAACCATGTCTTCTGGCTCTTCCGGCATGAGGGTCGCGAAGCCTGCTCCAGTCCTTTGCTCGATCTGTGATTTGAGCAGCCGCATAGTTGAGGTCGGATATGTTCAGAGGGGATTGAGATTGGCGTTTTACGCGCGCAAGGGTAGCTGGCGCTATACAGTACGGTGGAAGAAATGTTTGTGGGGTATGAAGATCATGGACGCGTAGAATAGGCCTCGTGAAATGGCATGAATGGCTATGACGATGAGTGGCGGGGCGCGTTTCGCTTAATTTAAGCTTATCTGCGATAAGGTTTCATCCACCTTGCGTGGTTCGCATCCTGAACACATCACCTCTCATTCACTACCCACGATTTAGACATGATTCACATGGTCGTCGTTGGGTGATGGCTGTGTGCCAGCCCTTACGCTGTGCGGCTGACGCCCTGCGAGGCTGTGCATTCGCTTAGACGCAAACAGCATCTATAGCCGTGGACGGATAGGCAACCTCATGCGAGCTATCGTCCACCTCAAACTTACAAGTATATCACATCCCCAGGCAGCAACATGTACTTGAATACTCGCTGCCAGCCTCTCTAAACCATTGCATAGCTCACGCCATGTTATCTTTCTTCCCAAAGCAACCCACTGCGTTCAAGCCTCTCATTGCCCCAATCCCACAGCGCCAACCTTGTGGTGGTGGCTGCAGCGAACAGTTTCAGAGCCCATTCTTCGGAAGACTGCCCGCAGAGATCCGAAACGAGATTTACCGCTATGCCTTTACTGGCGAATTCCGCGAGCAGCTGAGCGTCAAGGGCCATCCACTTTCACTGCTTCTGACTTGTCATCGAGCCAGTCATGAAGCTACGACGCTAGCCTTTAGCTGTCATGCTTTCCAGATCTCGAAGCATCTCGAGTTGAATACATTCGTGACATTACGCACTGCGATTTCGCACATGAGCCCGCAGTTGAAAGACGCCGTCACAGCTTTATGCTACGATCTTGGTTGTGGATACTTTCGCTCCGAGAATGCTTTAGCGGCTGGAGAGGTTTTGACCAACGCTATCCTCCTGTTTCCGAACTTTGCGAGGTTTGAAGTTCGTATCTTGCGAGGCCAGAAGCGCGGGCTTGGAATACACCAAGGAACAATGCCTCTGTGGTGCTATACATACAAAGATGCGAGGAACACAGCTGCGCAGATATATGCGCCCCATTGGTTCGCCAACTCAATCCTTCGACATAGTGGCGAAGGACATTCATATGCTTGGCAGGCTGGCCAGCAATGGACATTGGATTGGCCACAGGCTGCGTCTGACGAGTATCTTGACGTACTGGACTCTTGCGATTGGAACGGTAATCCATGTCTCAAGCCCTTCATGGGCTCTGATGCAGTCGGTAAAGTGCGAGGAGTACACATGTGTCCTTGCCCATGCGACCAGGTATCTTGGACCTCTGCCGACATGGTCCAGGCAACAGGACGCCGAATCAAAATCGACACCATATACTACGGGCCAGAAGAGCGACCATTACCTCCTTTGGACGGAGAAATGGCGCTCAAAGCCCGACTTGGGCACAAGGCAGTAATCCTGAGAGAAGGAGCGTCTCGACTGAGAGTAGAAGAATGCCAAGTATCCTGCGTGGGTACCGGTGCTGAGGTTACGAGTGTTGCATATGATGGAGGTGATGACTATTGGGAGGCTTTGAGACGGAAGAATGGTGATTGGAGGGCCGTTGCGAGGACGCTGTGGAAAGATCCGATGGACTCGCTTTGTGGCACGTCCAAGGACAAGTTTCTGGGCTCGTGGTCACTGGGAGAAGGAGACTGGGCTCGGATAAAGGAAGTGACCAAGACGAAAAGGTCTTAATGGACAGAGCTGGAGTGGCAGTCCTGTTGCCTTGCTAGGCATGTTCAAAAAGTGTCAATAGGACCAGGAATGGAACATGTGTGAATCGTGTTGTATTGGTTCTATGGAAGGAGCGAGCTATGTACGAAGGCGCGGGCAGGCGCTAAGCTCAGAACGTGCTAGCGTGAGACAGAAGATGGTGTGAGAACCTAGGACAGAACACCAGAGGGCCACGGTATATTACCGTGGCTGACAAAAAGACGCAGCGCCGAGCAATACCCAGCAATTGGAGCCGTAACACGTCCTAATTTGACGAATGATCCAGCATACTGCGAAGAGATAGCGCACGCTCAATCCGTATCAAAGGTGTAAATTTGACTCTTACATCATCGAGATCCAACAGAAGTTCTTGTTCACTTTCAAGTACTCCCCGTACATCAGCCCGTGAATGTAGGCCTTCCCTTTCAGGAAGTAGGTATCTGGCAACGAGAGGTATTGCTGCAAGACAAACGGAACTTTTACCTTCTTGAATATGCACACAACATCGCCTACCATCATCGATCGAGGCCCAAAACCAATTCGCCCACTTTCACTTGTGAAGAATCTCCTTCCAAAACACACCTTTCTTGCATTCTTCAGATACTGTTGTATGGCTGCAGAAGGCTCGCCCATCTCAGGTTTCCATGACTTGAGTTCTTCGTACGCAGATCGAAGGGTATCAGCCTTCACTTTCCACTTGCGTTTGACTAGCCGATCGTGGATCGAGGAAAAGCCGCGGAGGAGATGGAGCTTGCTGTCCTCGTCGCCGACCACGTTTCCGATGAAAATGCGCCATAGCTCTGTAGCGCTGACAAAGTCTCCTGCGAGGACAGTGTACTTCTGCATCAGCTCAATGATCTTCTGCATCCTCGCACTGGTTGGCCGCGTCTCTAAGCAGTCTTCACCCATGTCAGTTTCCCACTCATCCTCAATGACACTTTTCACCGTGTCCATTACTATTCCTTTTATACGCAGTGTCTTCGGATCCTTGTTATACTGATCCCAATCCAATCTCACCTGTGTCATAACATTGAATCCAGCATGATGCCCCTCATGATCCGCAAGCACATCGCTGATCTGCCGATAGTGTAGATCCGGACACCAGCTCGGCAATAATGGGTTTCGCTGCATAGTCTCGGGGAAACTTAGCAACAGTGCTACAGCATCGCTCTGCAGCAATAGAACCACATAAGGTGAGTAAAGGTCTTCGACCTTGTCGTTTGGGTCCCATGTCCACCCATCCCGGACATATTGATCCATCAGTCCTATCACGCCGTAGACCCTGTCGCACGGATCGAAACAGATTCTCTGACGGCATATGCGGATGAGATCTGTACCGAGCGTTGCCGAATGAGTGTGGCGCACAAGCTCAACGTTTCGTATCTCGGTGAAGCCATCGCAGAATTCGAGCCTTTGCTCGGAGCCGCGAAAGAGTGTGTACAGATCCAATCGATGAATTTGCTTGACTAGTGAAGACAATGCCTTCCAAGGACTAAGCTGGGTACCGCAGATGAAAGTTGCCTCTCGGGCGAGTGTCGCTTCATGAAGAACCCAAACCCGCGGCCACCATGCACACGTCAGGAGATGGCGAACGTCCCTTAATGAAAGACTGAGGTTATCACCGAGTCCACATCGGGGGTGGATGAGTTGATAGCTTTGAGAGTGACACTCACGTTTTGAATTTGCTCGACCGTGGTTTGCGTTTCTGGTATTTCCTCTCCTAGCCATATCATCACCTTTTTTGCGTTCCGATAAATATCAGTCATCATCTGGATCTGGCCCATCTTCTCCTTGTCGTCACCTTGATTGATGCACATTGCGTCGATCCATATTGGCAGGTGTACCACGTCTCTCAATGTCGAAAGCGCGTGAAGAAGATTCTCCTACACGGGAAGATTCTGCCCATCGGACTGAAACGGAAACTGGTCTGTATTTGTACCCCAAGTATAGCTCAATGCCGCATAATTGAGGGCTTTGGACGATGCCTTGAGGTGGACATGTCTCATACGCGAACCCACTTTAGGCAGGAGATCCAGTATACGGATTTGATCAAGTTCGAGGGGCTGGTACTGATATGGAGGTAGAATCATGCTGTACGCATAGCAATAGTAAAGCCTGTGCCTTCCACAAAAATTGTGCAGTGGCGTACCTGCTACCCGGATCGCCCATAAATTCGAGAGGCGCAGAGTGTCGTGAATTAACCAATAAGATGGGTAGCAAATGTTTCGCTATAGAATATTTGTGTCGATTGTGATGTTGTAGCCTCGTCCCTTCACCGGCTGGCAGTTCAGCTTAGCGCCATTAGACAAGCAAGAATCGCGTGTGCGACGCGTCCACTGACATCCCCCTGTTCAATCCCATCATACACCGCGTCTGCGCCGCAAACGTTCTCGACAAAGTCCGCAATGCGGAATCAACTGTACGGCTCACCGTAGAGACGATTGATACCCACCCTGAGCAATTGCGGCAGACTTAACGCACTGGTCGACTTCAGCTGGAAACGATGCACGGCATTTTCTCAGCCCTAATCTTCCAGCGTGAAGGCTCTGAAGATGTACAAGCATCGATCGCAGAGCTTCTCTGGCCTCGCTACCAGCTCCTCCGATCGAGAAGCGAATCTCATTAGGCGTCCCATCAGTTTATAAGCCATTCGCTTGCGTGTAGCTTTGTGCAGCTGTTGCACCCCGCTCCTCGACGTTGTCTCACACTCTGCACCAATGAAAACAATGTTTCGTTTCGCGGTTATCCTTTCTGGCCTTCTTCGGCCGTGATGTGCAAGCCATGCGCCGATGCACAAGATGCGTCTGGCCTAGACTGATGAAGACGGTTGTAAGTTTGCGTGCTAGGGCCAATGTGGTTGTCGTGATTCAGCCATCACTTTCTTCTTCGGTTGTGCAGCTGCACCACTTTGGGGGCCGAGCAACAAGGCTGTGAATTGGTACAATATGACCAGAGGATCCCGTCCCGCTGTGCGACCTGCTTGATAGCTACCGCTGCTGCCTATGACCATGTTTCACCGCAAACATCTTTCGCTCTGGCCGTGGTACCTCTTCGGACTGACTATTCTATGCGAAGGCACAGAAGCATCAGAAGCACGCATCTTGGATCATGGAGATACACGACCACCATCGGCGCCGAAGCCTGATAGCCTGACCTCAAACGATACACTTTTCGAAGGCTGGGGCGATCCATTCATCATCGACGCTTTGGCTCCCATTGCAACCCAAGTAGATCAAGTGCCGTGGGTCGGATTCAATATCGGCAATCGGCCTAACAAGAGACAAAATTGCGTGGGTACTGGAAGTACTGCTAGGAATTATTGCTTCGCCGGCAATACTGCAGCCAATGCGTGGTGCGGTTGCGAGAACAAATGCTGCACGAATACGGCGAGTAAGACAGGATGGTGCTGCGCAACTACAGTGAACTGCGATGTTGCCAACCTCAGTTGCCAGTGGGTCACGTAGGTCTAACGCATCGCGTCTATCTTCGACCCTGTTGACCAAGCAGGTCTACGACTTCGGTCGTCAAAACCACTACATCGTTTGTCACGAACTACTTCACCCTTCCTCTCACAATCCCTGGTGGCACCTCGACTTCGCTAGTCACCATTACCAGCGTCAGCACAATCATCGTATCGAGTGCAGATACTGCCACCGTCGTGGCCACTGTAGGTACATTGGGTAGCAGTGTGAATGATTCTAACACGTCGTAGACAACAGTTAGCGAAGCACGGGCTGGCAAGCGCGATCATGTGGCTTGTAGTCCTGCAGCGGGAGTTCCATCACAGCCGACCCAGAGCCCTGCCAATGCGGGACTCTCGCAAAGTCGACCCTCCATACACGAGGCAGATGGCTCTCAGACCACTGTAGCTCCTGCGTTGGGTGAGAGCGAGGCAAGCGAAGGCAGCCAGCCCGAACTCCGGAAGCGTCAGGCACCAACCACTACTATCGTTCTCGGTACTTCCACGGTCTTTGTCACTACCGTCATCACGGTTACCTCGACAGCCAGACCCTCTGCCACGACTACGAGTACCACCACGAGTTGGTCGACTACGACTCTGTTCGTCAACGCGAAGGCGACCCGTACGGTCATGACTACAGTGAATCTGGCGACGCTGAATTCGGCTTCATTGAGTGGATCAGCACTGCCTACTAATACAATTAGCGCTGCTGCTCCTGTCGACCCGCCCAAGAAGGGCTTGAGTACTGGTGCGAAAGCAGGTATTGGAGCTGGGTCAGCTGCGGGCTCCCTACTTGTCATCGTCATACTGGGTGTCGTGTGGAGGCGCAAGAAGAAGACTACGGATGAGCAGAATCAAGAAAAGATCGACAAAGCCGTTGCAGCAGCTATGGCAGCTCAGCAAGGAAACTCTGGACAGCCGAGTCAACCGACTTCCTACATCTCGAACGATAAATATGCGTATGCACATACCTCGGCATCTCCCAATACCTATGCGACCCCAACAGGAAGTCCTCCACCACCTAGCCAACATTCAGCATATCCTGCGATGATGCAGCCTATGCCATACTCCTCGTCAGACGGCTCCTCGCCTCAGCCCAACTACTCCAGGCTGTCTGAGCTGCAAGACCACAATGCTGCTACGCCAACGGCGCACAGTGGTGAACGCACTGTATCATACGGCACACCGCCCATGGGATATGTCTCACCAGAGATGCCTGGCTCTTCGCCCACGCAGAGGTATGAGATGCCCGCTTATACAGGGCCGTCGCCACTACAGAGCGCGCCAATACCATATAACGTGCCGCAGCCATATCAGGCATATCCAGGCGGTGCACAATCAAATTATGGAAGATGATCACAGGAATATTGCGTAATAAGACAAGACGGGGATTGAGTGTCTTCATATTCATCATGGACAAGATTGGAGCGCCTTCAAAGCTCGATGTCAAGCAAGTGTCCATACTCTAATCCATCCCAACCTTGACCAGGACGCGACAGTTTGAAGGGACTCCCTCGGGGTGCGGCCTTGAACAATCTTTGCGCACTGGGTCGGAGGCATGGCCAACACTTGTCGACGCCATTGACCCGAGAAATTGCGTTACGATAATGAATGTGCTGAGCAACACGGGTGATCTCATTTGTTTATGATTTACGTCTCTCGAGATCCTTCGGCCGCAAGGATATTCATGAGGACTGGTACCATGCATCTCTTGGCATATTGGCTGCGTAGTCTACGTCTCATTTTTGCAATTGCTTTGGCCGTGGCACCGGTTGCGCGCGGAAGGTTCAAGTTGCAAGATCAATCAAACGCTGCAGGTGTTTCCAAGTTTCATTTCCTTCTCAAGTTGTAACACGAATACCGTATTGACTTTCTAATATCGTTAATGCAAGCATGGAAAATGTCGCTTTGTCGAAGTCGTGAAGCCGTCACAAAATCCCGACAGCCTCACAAGAGTGCCGGCTAAAACACATCCTGCATGCAACGTCCGACGATCATTTTAGCCATCTACTTGCAACAACAGCATAAACAGGAACCACACGAGACTAAACCCCGCTGCCAAGATCGGACAATGAATAAACGCTAATCAAGTCGCGGCGCGTGCCTTGAAGCGAGCAAGTGCCGCAACCTATCATGCCCATCACGATTATGGCACTCATCCCAGACAATCTGGGGAAAGTGAAAACTATCACACTGCGTCTCTTTAGATCGCGTGCTGACGAGGATGGCAGGGCAAGATGCCGTAGATCCAAAATAGTGCATGCCAAAAGGCCGTAGTAGCATATGGGAGTACAGTAGTATAATAAGCTGCATGGACAGTCGGGCACAATGAGTTCTTGGTACGCCTTCTGATCACATTCGAGCAGCAGAGCATCGCAGTCCGCCACAATGGTCCATCTCTCGCAGGCTCTGGTCACCGTCTTCCTAGCTACCGGCGTCATCGCGCATCCGGGAGGAAATATCAACCTGGAGATTCTAAGGAGGCAGGCCCATCTCGACCATCCCAACCGCCGAAGTGTCCAAGAATGTAAGCGCGACCTCGTAGAGAGCGGGTGGGTACGGGACCAGCACCTGAGACGCGGGGCTAGGCTTCATGAGCTTCGAGTTGCGGCCGGCTTTGCAACAGAGCATGAGATCGTTCGTCGAGATGTCGCTGAGGTCGAGGAGGAGTACGGCGTGCAGGCCGCTTGCACGCTCGACCCTGAAGCTACTGAAGGACCTTACTGTAAGTAGCGAAACCGACTGATCACAAGACGTAAGGCTCACAATTAGCAGGGGTCACTGGCGAACTGATCCGTCAGGACCTGCTCACCGGCGAGAAGGGTGCCATAACTCACCTTGACATCAACGTCGTCGACACATCGACCTGCAAGCCCGTCACGGATGCCTATGTCGAGCTTTGGGGCTGCAACTCCACTGGTGTCTACACCGGCGTACAAGCCAAAGGCAATGGCGATGGCTCCGCTACCGCCATCAAGACCAATGCGCTCCGCGGAGTGCAACCTACCCAAGCCAACGGCACTGCTACTTTCATCACTGTCATTCCCGGTCACTATGTTGGCCGCGCCAATCACCTTCACAGTGAGCTCTATGTATCCTGTACATGTCGTGATTTGCCATTCTGACAAAAACAGCCATCATTCATCACGGCGCCAAGCTCCTGACCAACAACACCATCCAAGGCGGTACCATCTCTCACGTTGGCCAGTTCTACGTTGAGCAGAACTTCCTTGGCCAGGTCGAGAAGACTTCTCCTTACAACACCAACACGCAAGCCCAGACACTCAATGCCAATGACGCCCTCTTCAACATGGGTAAGCAGGGTGGTGACGATCCCGTCCTGAAGATCAGCTTGATTGGCAAGACCATTGAGGACGGCTTGTATGCGACCATCGACATTGGTGTCAATCCCAAGGCGAAGCAGAACCCGCAACCCGTCAACATGTGGACTTCGGATGGTGGCAAACCAGTGCCGGACTCGCCGTGGGCTGGGTACCCGGATAACTGCAAATACTGTGGATTCAGGCCACCGAAGGAGAAGAAGAGTGTCGTGGGTGCAGTCAAGTTGTTGGATGCGGAGTGAACTCCCTGGCCAGGAAATAGGGTCTTGCAAGGGGCTTTGCGGGTCGACGTGATTCCCGTCAGCTCGTACACACAACAAACAAGAACATTGTAATAGTCTTGTCATTGTACTGATTCACGCTGCCTCTAATGAACTAGTCGAGACAAACGAAGCTCAAATGCTAACGGGACTAAAGAATTTCGAGACGTTCGAGTTGCACCATGTGGGGTTTTGACGCTAGGCGTGATGCTTGCCTACACTAGGACTAGCGGTTGATCTTCGTGTGGGCGGCCTGAAGCGGCTCTTACAACTTCAGTCAGTGAGCAGCCTTAGGGCACCCTTACAAACGCGTTCATGGTCTCTATATGATGCACACTTTGCTGAACATTCGCCGCTGGCCGAGGTGAGGTTGAAGAGCCTGTTCCTGATAACCTCCCCTCTGAGTCTCAGGTACCTCATTTCCGACGGCCGTACCAGCACCGCGTAGGCAGCAGTGAAACGTGTCATATCTTTGCAGCGCATCATCGCAGCGTCAGCCGATTCATTCGAGATGACCCAAACTGGCAAATGCGACACATGCCGACAGCGAAAAGTCAAGGTGCGTTCCATTTCTCCGTACATGAATGCTTTGTGATTTTCGCTCTTCAAAGTGGCTGAAGGCATTCATCAAATGCACCTAACGCGCTACAGTGCGATGAAGAGAAGCCGAAATGCGGCGCTTGCCGCAAAAAGGACCGTCCATGTTCCTACTCGTACGGAAAGGCTTCTGCGTTTGTCGTCCAAGATCCCAGCCAAATGACCAAGCATGGCAAGTCCAAGGTTGCACCCGTGATGTTCACTTTGGAGTCATCAGAGACAAACAGCAGCTCAGAACTGTCCACACCATCTGACTTGCAGATCACCACGGAACGGGAGGCGGGCGACGGACAAGGCTTTTTCCAAACGCTGGCCCCAATGTCCAAGAGAAATCGTGGCGCTTCGAAGAAAGCCGCCGCCTACCAAAGGAAGAAGCTTGAGATATACTTGCAGCAATTACAAGCCGAAGCCGCTTTATCAGCCGTCAAGCCGTCGTGTTCGGAGACCACGCTGATTTCACGTTACATCTGCATGCTTGGCCCCGGTACCGTCGACCAACAACCATTGTCGATTCTTGGCACCTGGATTCAATCGATACCATCCCGTATTGGAAGCAATAGGATGATGGACCTTGCAGTTGAGTTCTTAGTCAATAGCCACGATGTTTGGTGGAACGACACCTACACCACTCGGGCCTTGGCGAAAGCCAGCAAAGAGAAGGCTCTGAAGGAGCTACAACTCTTCGTGTTCAATGCCAAGAATAAGCCTACGTATGATGTGATTCTGGCGACGAAAATGCATTACGCAGCAGAGGTGAAGCAGTTCACGCCTATCTCTGTTATGCTTCGCTGACTTTTCAGGCATTGCTCGGCATAGATACAATGTACCATGCCATCCACGCTTTTGGCCTCGCTGAACTACTCAAGGCCGGCGACATCGCCAACGTCGATGATGAGCATTTCTATAACCTCATCGACAACACATACATTGACGACGTAAGTTGTAAATCCGGCCAAGCAGTGATCTACTGACATTATCAGGTAAATGAGGCTATGCTTGCTGGACGCAAATCATTGTATGACAATGACTTCTACTTGTCTTCGACCTTGCCGCCATTGCCCGCCTACGCTGCGACACTTACCTCGTTCCAAAGAGCCTCGATGGCCATAATGCATGTCTACATCCAGTGTCCTCGACTCAACCTCTTAGTCCGGAATGCCGTCGCTAATCCGGAAGACACTACTGCTCTGGTCTCCGCCATCACACTCGGCGAGTCTATGTGGAGCGTCAATCTCCAAGAGCATGTGACCACATTGCTCAGCGAAGCCATTACGACCAAACCAGTGCCCCCCGTGGAAGGATTGGAAGACATTATGCCGGAGTCTTTCCACTTCGACAACGTTCAGAACATGATCATGTGCACTAGGTATTGGATGCTACTCACGACGCTCGGTGGCTTGGTGGATACACTTTATCGATACTTTCCCGTGGAGACATCCCTGTCCTTCCTTCCGAAACGTTATGTCATGCAGAAGATTGAGGCCGATGCTGCACTACAACTAGCAAAGTCAGTGCCTTGGGCCCAGTCAATATCCAGCACCCTGCCGCTGGTCCCTTTACGCTTGCACACCCCACTGCAAGTGTCGATAGGTCCGTGGTATAGAACGATTCGAAGTCTCACAGCCTTTCTCGCGGCCTCTACGAATCTAGATGCTGATGCAATAGCTGAGATTGAATACGAAATTGCTATCGCGGAACGTATGAAAGCTAAGATCATTGAAGAGTGCAATCACATCCATGCACAATGGGATGTAAGTGCGGTTGCAGAGAAGCCTCTCTTGGAAGCACTGAACACTATGGCTGGCGGAAAGATTCCAGAATGGCTACCAGTACGCGTTCGCTTTGAGGCGGAGGATGGCGAGATGGTTATGAAGCTTGAATACGAGAATAAGAGAGGGACGTATCAAGAGCATTTCGAACTGGGCGAGCAGGAACCGAAGAGACTTCAGGCGAACGACGTGTCAATATGGAAAGAGAACGATCAATTTGGCTATGAATATGAGATAGATCTGCCGGACAGAACGAGCGTCGTCACGACTTCGAACCTCACCTGGGACGCGGCCCATCGCAACGAGAGTATGGATCCGAAGGAGGCTGCTGACTTCATACATGCTTCGGGCAGAAATCTCTGCTCGACTTCAGGCTGGTGGCCCAGCCGCGACGATTCCTTCGAGGTCCTTCGTAGCGAAAGACTCAAAGAGGTAGCATACAAGAATATTCGGAAGCCCGAGGACTTTGGCCCAGGCGAACCGCTGGATGACGTTGATAAACATCCTTGTCTAGCGTCGAGCTTCTGGCCTCAAACTTCGAACAAGCCCTCCACATCTAGTGGAAGCACCTCGAATAGTACGGACCTGTTCTCCATGTATTCTGGTTCGAGTGTGGAATTTTCGCCATCGTGGGCAAGCGCATTCAATAAGATCCAATCATCGCACGAATCCGCTGGCAAAAACCTCAAGGCTATGCGAGATGACTTCTTCAAGCAAAACAAGTCATTGTAAAACACCATGACATTTCGGACGCGCGACTCAATTCTAGACTTGTACAATATGTTTGAGCTAGCTATTCCAAATTCAAAGCTAGACACAACAACTCGCTTGTAGATTTGCGCAACATCGTTACGAGTACCGAATGCTATAAGAATCGGGTACTTCCCGCCAAGAGCCCTCGACTAGCTGCGTACCGCAAGCTTGGCACTTGAGACCGTGTTGCCACACTGGATAAAGTGATCGAGGAAGACCTGATTGCGTGCTTTGATGCTCGCAACGGAAGCAGGTGTACATGATGGTGAAGCTTTGTGGGTGATGCGGTTGTGGATAGGACATGTTTGCTTTTTATCGATCTGGGATGGTTTCGATTTGTTGGTATGGAGGAAACGAGAGAGAGCATTTAAGCAAGGGTTTAATCTTCGAGAATGGCGAATCCTGAGACACGTCTCAGCGCGTAGGACTCAGTGAAGCGATGTAGGGCAAGCCGCACGCGGATGTCGCTAACACACCAGCATCCCTATGTTCACGCCGCTCGCCGACGACGTAGCCCAGACTCGCGGATACTATATACTGGTTTGGCCTTTCAGCATCCACTTTACAGCAGCAATCGTATTCATCTCCCAGTCCTTACTCACGGGTAAATTAGGGCACGTAGTCCAAAAGCCATGTGGCAACCCTGCATAGATATGGTCCTTCATGTCGAGTCCTTGCTCCGTCAACATCTTCGCGAACAGTATAGCCTCGTCACGCCGTGGATCCCAACCACAAATAGCAAAGTACGCCTTTCGCACCACGTTTTGCCAACTCTCCACGTCATTCAGCAAGGGCGAGTACCGCACATTATCTCTTGATGCACCGTACTTCTGGAAGAAGTACTCAATGGAAGTTCTGGTGAGCCCTGGTGCATCGTCAATTTCGTCGACGGAGAGGATGTCAGGTCTCATATGCGCCGGACGCACGTCTGGGTGGCACCACGAGCCAGCCCAGAAGACGAGACCAGTTATCTGTGGGCACTTAGGATATGGAGGACAGTGCTTGTATTGATGCGCGAGGCCAGCGGTGAGGTTCGCACCAGCTGAGGTGCCACCAACTAGAAAGCCTCTCTCCAGGTCGACGTCTACTGTTGCCTCTCCGTCCTCTGAAATGATCCAGGCCAGCACTTCCCAGCAATCTTCGAAGCCCGTCGGGAATGGGTGTTCAGGCGCGAGTCGATACTCGATACTGAGCACGCAAACGTCAACCTGCTTTGCAATCCCTGGACATGTCTTATCATCGGTCTCAAGACTGCCTGTCACGAAGCCTCCACCGTGCATGTACACGAACAGTGGCAGTGCATGGGCATTCTTGCGACGGTAGATTCGTACTGTGGTTTGGTTTTCGACGATGATCTCATGAATATCGAGCTCGGGATCTGTAGCCATAGGAAGGCGGTCCCGGGTCATGCGGTCAATGGGTGTGTTGGGAGGAAGGTTGTTGGGAATCTTCAAGGATGTCAGCACTGTCGTGACCCAATAGGGTAATCCGAAGCTCGGGGTGTGAATGACGCTGAACAAAAACCTACATCTTTCCATTACGGGTGTGGAACAGCATACTGGCGGTACTCCTCGACCATGGTTATTCCGACTCGACGTGTGGTATATACAGCTTAAGTTACAGGACGGAGTGCTATGTGATGCCGCCAATTTGGTGGTTCCTGCCTCGTGCTGATCCCTTTTCCGAAAACTTGCCGAGGTCGTGGACGGCCCTTCCACCATCAACGTCCTCTCAACACCGACACACCACACATCCCGTCTTGTTATACACCTTGTTGAGAAGGTCCCGTTTGCCCGCCCCGAACTCGGTAAGCTGAGTGATCAGATAAGATGATCAGGCGGCCAGGTTGCTCGTATGAGCGGGGTAGATCGACGCCAAGCTGAAAATTTGCATCTAATCTTATCCGATGGAAGTTCACGATCAACCTCTTGGGAAATGATGCCGTCCAGTGGGAGCACTAGAACTCGTTTATGCTGACGATGGGGGTCGCTAGCTGCAGAAAGCGCATGAGAACGCAACAACGGTGGGTAACTTGATGACGAATACCAAGCACAGGAGCGGATGGATATTTAACCACGCTACCGGACGGTTCTTCACTACAGTGACCTACAATCATCGCAATCAAGGCCTTCCAGCGTGTTTGTGTACTACATACATTCGCGATGGCGTCAAAAGAGACCTCATTACCTTCATCCCCCGGACTAAACCAACCATCGCAACTTTCTTCACAAGAAAAGGACAACAACACTATACAGTCGACCAACGACCTTCCGAATGATCTCCAGAAACGACCTCTAGAATCCTCAACCCCCGGTGTTGCGAAAGTCGAACGATTTAGCCATGTCCTCTATCAGTCGGCCAAGTCGGGCCGCCTTCTCCTGTTCATTCTCGCTTTCTCCATCGGGCTCACAATGTTTGGATATGCTTTGGACCAAGGGATCACATCACATTTCACCGTCATTGCTGCGTCTGCATTTTCGCACCACGCCGAGATTGGTGCTGTGAATACAGCTGCGTCCATAATTCCCGCGATCTCGAAGCCATTCATTGGTAAGCTAAGTGACATTACATCACGCCCGATAACTTATGTGATAGCGTTGGTATTCTATGTCATCGGCTTTGTGGTTGCTGCCACATGCAAAGATATCGGTGCCTACATCATTGGCATCAGTTTCACTGCGTTTGGAAAGTCTGGGCTTGATTTGCTGGGCGACATCATTGTCGCGGATCTCACGCCGCTCGAGTGGCGTGCTTTCTGGTCAGGTTTGCTTTCGGCGCCCTTCATCATTACGGTCTTCATCAATGGCTTCATCGCCGACGCAATGATACCGGACCATTGGCGCTGGGGCCTAGGTATGTTCGCAATCATGATGCCCGTCCTGCTTGTCCCAGCCATAATGACACTGTACGGCGTGCAACGACGTGCAGACAAGCTCGGTGCGATCAGTTTCGGCGAAGCAGGCGTCGCAAGACGCGAAGGCATCAAAGTTCGTACTAGCAAGGACTACATCAACCTTGCTTATCGCGCCATCATCGACATTGACCTCGCTGGCCTTGTCTTACTCGGCACAGGTTTTGCCCTCGTTCTACTCTCCTTCAACTTGGCCAAGACAGCCAAGGGTAGATGGAGCAATGCTAGCATGATCGCTATGCTTGTCACTGGCTTCGTTATTCTCGGCTTGTTCGCCGCATACGAGATCTTACTCGCTCTGAAACCTGTCATGACCCGCCGCATCTTCCGTAATCGCGCATTCATATGCGCCCTTCTCGTCAATGTCTTTGGCCAGATGGGTAGTGCGACACGCGCGAATTACTTCAGCTCGTACGTCTATATTAACAAGAATTGGAGCAACTATGCCTGGAATACGTTCTTGAATACAACCACGCTCGTCCTGTGCCTTTTTGGCCCTCTTGGAGGCTTGTTATATCGCTTCAGCCACCGCTACAAATCCTTGATGGTATTTGGCGCAGTGCTAAAACTTATCGGTAACGCCATTCTGATGACCGCTGATGCACGAAGCACACATGATACCGGTGCGTTGGTCGTGAGCCAACTACTCCTGGGCTGCGGAGCGTTCACGGTTATTGGCGCAAAAGTAGGCTCTCAAGCCTCTGTACCACACGAGGACCTATCGAGCGCAATTGCGATATTGAGTCTATGGAGCACGCTCGCGAGCTCAGTAGGATACACAATTGCAGCCTCGATATGGAGCGAGCATATGCTGGAGTACATGCGCCAGGAGATACCGACGGTGCCGGAAAAGACCCTGAAGACGATCTATGGCAGTATCAAGACATTGAGAACGAAGTATGATTGGGACGATCCGGTGCGGCAAGGTGCTGTGAGGGCATACACGAGGGTCAATGGCACCATATTCTTCGTGGCGATTGTACTTAATGTGATGCCTGTGGTCTTCTCTCCATGTATGCCCGGAAAGTATTTGCCATCAACTGAGTGTGTCAAAATAGGTACTGACGAAGTGAAGATTACTACCTCGGCAAACAGCAGAACGCCATTACTAACAAGGGTGTCGATGGACAGCTTATAGAGGTTGAACAGAGAACAAACCAGGGGCAGAAGAATGGTGCTTGGGAGAAGGTGAAAAGGCTCTACTGAAAGGAGACCTAGGATGGTCCCTGAGCGCTTTGGTCTTCAACAATGCGACAATACTGGTGTTCCATGTATGTGGTCTTGTGCGATCGCACGTGTTCGATGAAGCAATTATAGCAAATAGTGCGAATACGACCGCCAGAACACAAGGCTCGCTTTCTTCGCGTTCAGATCTGGTATGCATTGAAATGCACGGGCAGCAATAATCCGTACGCATGTGATCAACACAACAGCCTTTGTCCGCTCAAGCCAAGCACCAAGTCGCTCAAAATTAGCATTTGTCGAGTAACCACATGATGCCCCATAAGCTTAAGCTGTATGGTTGGGATTTGAGTAGTGGCTTCGGTTGCGGTCAGCCGCACGAGCCATGTGTAACGCACCATGGGGATAGCGCAGATACACAGTGTCTTAGATATGCGAGATGCTCTTAATAAGTAAGACATACACGAGCTATTAGACACTAGACCTACGTCTCCTTCCCGCCTTCAGAATAGCGCAAATACACATTGTCTTAGATATGCGAGATGCTCTTAATAAGTGAGACATACACAAGCTGTGCTAATGCGATTTGCTCCTTAGAAAGTCGCATCCGACGTGGAGGGAGCGTCGACCTCTAGGCTCTAATGATCAAAGATGGACAAGATAATTGGGAATACTCCAAACCAGAGGCCGGCGATGCACGATCAGATATTGCTCTATTGCTTGCGCCAAGGCACAAAGGGTAAACATTGACTGTTGTGTCCACATCACTTAGTTCATATGTCATGATGGTAACCTAAACGGATTAAAGGCTCGCCGGCATCATCGTCCACGACAAAGACTGTGTACGAGGAATGCGAGCATCGTCGTCTTTTCTTAGTATCGTCAGTATTGATGAAGGTGTATGAAACTTAGGAGAACTCTCCTTGCAAACATCACCAATGCCATCATTTCCACCAAGCCTATTCCACCACTTACGCCATCCTTCTCGAGTTACCATCATGAAGCTTACCAGTGTCGCCATCGCCGCTCTCTTTGCTTACGCCCAGGCATGGAAGTTTGAAGCCCGTTGTCCTGCTGTGTTCAAATATGGCGGTGTAGCGAACCGCGCTTGTACCAAGATTGGTGACAGCACCTGCGGCACGGACGATAGAGTATGTTGCCCAGCCCGACGTGGTTTAGATGCTTCCCATCCTGAGTCGAGCTTATGCCGGCTAGCAGGGCAGATGAGCTCTCAATTGGCTTGACCACTTTCAACTGTTGGCTAGTCTGTCTGGAACTCCTTGAGCATATGGATAGATCCCTGAAGGTCACAAAGTCTGTCTATTATCGTCCGTTTGCTGGCCAGATTGATACTGGACGAATCGTACCAGCCTGGAATGACCAAGCTTAATGCTGTAAAACCGACACCGTCTCTTGCGAGAGCTTTGCACACATCAATGAAGCTGGCATCATGTGTGTCCATCCATAGGGTACATCGAACGGTATCTGCTTAGCGATTCGCAAGACAGCTCTAGAGCTTGTTGCGCAGCGTATCGGACTAAGTATCGAGAGTTGAGCTGAATCGTAATAGTCGAAGGGCATCGGCAACGTGATCGAGCTGATGTGCCTAAAGTTTGAGCGTCTGATGGTGAACAAGAACGCATTTGCGACCATCCAACCATTGATGCCGCTGAATCGCCACTCATTGTCCCCATAAAGAACCTTGCGAGCTTCAAGATATTATAAGTCAACATGTCCGCAAAAGGCCTACGTTGACTACGTTTTTGTTGAGTTTGCACTTGAGATGTTGAAAGTTCCTGCTAACGACAGTAGTTTGATGAGATAGAATCGGGTTGTCGCACTCGGGCCATAGTTCGATATTTTACGGAAAGAGCAGTAAGCTAGGCCATATAGTGTTCGGCCACATACCGTGGGCGTCGGCGTAACGACCCACTCGGCGTGCCGACCCACCCCAACATCATAACACAAAATTAACACCAACTTCAATACGCGTTATCTCTACTAATATAGAACTAATTGACAAGGCAGTTACAGCATATAAATCGCAAGAACTAGGAGAAAAACTATTATAAAGAAAGTGCGCTGATATATTCAAAGTTAATAGAATTACACTAGTGCAAAGATGCAAGGGCATTCAGGCTCTAATAGCAGCTAAGAATGCCTCCTAACAGAAACTCACTCTACAACAAGAGGCAGAGCTTGTAGAGTATATTAAAGGACTAACAAAAGAGAGCGCTTCCTTCTACGCGTGAAATGATACGCAGATTTGCTGCTGAGATCGCTCAAGAGCCTTGTCAGATTCAAAGGGGTTCTTGATGATGTTGATAACTGATGTGT